>OY741994.1:4381819-4543363 GCA_963555575.2 Hygrocybe coccinea | reverse complement strand
TAACTAACCTAACTAACCTAACTACCTAACTAACTAACCTAACTAACCTAACTAACCTAACCTAACTAACTAACTAACTAACTAACTAACCTAACTAACCTAACTAACCTAACTAACTAACCTAACTAACCTAACTAACTAACCTAACCTAACTAACCTAACTAACCTAAACTAACCTAACCTAACCTAACTAACTAACTAACTAACCTAACTAACCTAACTAAATTCTTAGGCCTCTGATCAAGGAAGAAAAGCTGCAAGCAGCAGCACCTAAGTCTAACCCAACCGAACCCTAACTCGCTAACCCTAACCGGTTCTAACCAGTACATTAAGAACATAAGCTAACCCTAAGTGAACCGGGTGCCTTCTAAGGAAGTAGCCTAACCCGAGACTCAGTACGGCGACGGCCGCTAAGTGGGTTTTAATTGCCGACACTCGCGGGTGTCGGTCCCCGGCTTAAAGCCGATCGGCCGCTTGTCGGCTTGTCGGCCGCGGTCGGGTTTACCATCGGTTTGCTGCGGCTTACCGGAGCTCTGTCAAAGGTCACGTGATGTCCTTATAAGGATAACCCTATACCCTATATGACTCGCGGTTTTCATTTCCGCGCGCATCGGTTGTTTCACTATTGTTAGATTGGTAATTCGACCCGCTTAGCTTACGCGTACCACCGCGAGGCTATACGGCTTATTGTTTCTTACTCGGTCTTGCTCAGCAAGCCGGGCAACGTGCCCGAACCGCAGCAGCGGCTTAAATGCCATTGGCGGTTACTTGGCGGCTTACTCAGGTGAGTGCGTTTCAGCCTACTGATGCTCTGCCGGCTTCTGTCGAAGCCGGTGGAACGTGTACTGGTTATTGTTCTTTCATGCCGGTTAAACCGCTCAAGGCGGCTTCCGGATACTTTGTCTTTTCTCGGACAAAGTGTTTCAAATTGTATAAATACTAGAGGATACTGATGAGACTCCCCAGTCGAAACTTCGCTCTTCAGTTGAAAGCGAAGTCTACCCTCTGGTTTATCAGTATACGTAGTTGTAGTTTTTTACTTCCTAACCTCACATACTACCAATCCCCCGCCTCTGCCAACCATGCCCAGCACTTCGTCCGCCGTCGCCCCCCCATCCCGTGTAGTACGGGACGTTACTCGTGGCCTCTCGCCCGCCTCGTTTGGCGCCTCCATGCAAGCAGGCGCCAACTCATCTCTTGTACGTGTCTCCGCCTCAGCCCGTGCTAAATCGGTGGTGGAAGTTATAGAGATGATCCAGATGAACTACCGAGAGCAGCTTCGGCCGCTCTTGGTGGAGCTTGCCGCGACAGCCTCCAAACTGTCCGGTGTGGATGCTTCAGTTACCAAACTGAAGACCCACAAGGCCGCGGGAACGTGGCCCCCCCAGCTTGCTGGGATGAAAGCTCCGATTTTCCAGATCACCCGAAGCTTCGAGGAAGCTACGGGGACTGGTGCGCTAGTCAAGGAACTGGCTGATAAACATCAGCAGTACCGCCTCTCGGTCCTCGAGGCTGCCATCAGCCTCAAGGAACTTGAACTAGCACATCTAAACTCCAGGCTCGAGCCGTCGTCATATATGGCGACGGTCATGGAAATAATTGTTGAAAGATACAAATATGTCCGTGAAGCCTACAAAGAACCCACCTTTGCTCCGGATGGGAGCCTCGGTGACTTTGTGGAGTCGCCCACCTTTAAAGCAGAATTTAAGGCGGTGCGGGAGGATATCCCTATACTTTCTTTCCGAGTCATTGAGATTGCAAAATCTCGACACGTGGCTGAGCAGAAGAAGTTGGAGGACAAGCTCCGTATAAAACAAGACGCCGATGTTGAAATGGGTACATCCACGGCCGCAGACGATGCGGCTCATGATAAAGTGATGAGAATCGTGGAGAAGCGTCTTCGAGAGGCGGGTCTTTCAGACAAAGTGAGTGATCCAGTCTTAGACTGGTGGAACAAACAGAGTCGCTTACTAACAACCGCTGGGGTAGCCGAAGCCCCGCACTGGTGGTTCGAAGGAGAAGAAGAAAGGCCCGAAGAAGTCGAAGAAGGCGAAATCCGGCAAGAAGGGGAAACCCACAGCCGTCGCCTCCGCCAAAAAACGATCAGACAAGAAGGGGAAGCCTTCCGATCGAAAGGGGAAAGGGAAGCAGTCTTAACGAGCATAAACGCTCTTGAGACGGTAAGATTTGATCATCCCTCGACTTACCCTGATGAATTCACGCTGATTCCACGCCCAATTGCTATTAGATTATTACTTTCGACAGTCCCCCCATCAATGTTGGAGGCGGCTCGGTTCAGGTCGATGGTCTTTACGGGGCCGGATGTTTATTTACCAGCACGATTTCATGTACACATATCTGCAGGACTTAGATATATGTTGTACAATAAACCGAATCCTTCTCTCGTCTTAACCGCGTATGATGACTTCGTAAGAAGACTCAAATGGCAGTTACACTTCCTAGACGATCCTGAGGAAATAAAGAAAGATTCCACTGCATATGATCCTGACTACGATCTCCATTTGCCTAAACACAAGGAACCTCCGGAGATCCGGCCATATATTCAAGCCGGTTTTGATGCTGGACAAGCGTATGTTCGCGAACACGTGAGAAACGCTAAACCACTTCTAAAGCCCCCCAAGCACCGTAGTCTTGTGGAGTTGACCGAATTGAAACAGTTTCTTGATGAAAAACAATATGTTATCACGTTAACTGACAAGAACCTTGGCGCCGCAGTAGTTACTAAGGAATGGATTATTGCAGGAGGTTACAAGTTACTTTCGGACACAAGCAACTATAGAGAGGTTGACTTGGAATATGTAACGAGTAAGATGAAAGTCATTCAGAAAAAGATCGATAAACTTTGCGATCTGAAACTACCCGATGGTTGGTGTATGAAGGATGACTTTCCGCAACTACAGAACTTTTTACGGTCTAAATATCCAAAAGACGATAGTTCCGATTTCGAGCTACCGCAGTTTTATGCGATACCTAAAATACATAAGAAGCCTACAGGCTATCGGCCTATCTGCCCATGTCACTCCTTATTACAGGAGCCATGTTCCAAGGTTGCGAGCAAGTATCTTAAGCCGCTCATTGACAGCTTTCCAACTGTCATTAAAGGTACGAAAGACCTAGCGCAGAAACTTTCGAAAATAAAGATTAACCCCCACCGGAAAATTTATATTGTAACAGGCGACATTGTCGCCTATTACCCTAATATACCCAGAGATCAAGCGATCAAAGTAGTCGGACAACTCTGGAAGAAATGGTGTGATGTTAAGGGTGAACCCGAATGGAAGAGACACGTCGTGTTACAGGCGCTTCTCATCTCTTCGCGTTCGCCTCTATTTATTCAGTACCGCGACAAGTACTACGAACAATTGAAAGGCATCCCTATGGGGGCCGCATGTTCGCCTGACATTGCTAACCTCTACGGAGGAAACTATGAATGGAATCTTGTCGAGAATCCCGACCCACGCATTATTCATTACGGGAGGTACATCGACGACTGTCTGTGTTTATGCTATGCCAATACCAAGGCAGAAGCACTAGAAATAGCAACACAGGTGCACTATCCAGGCGTCGAATTAGACTGGTTAGCGTCGGAATGGAGTGCCCCATTCCTGGATATGTACATATATGTTGACTTCCGTTTCGGAACCATAGAATATAAACCATACCGTAAACCGCTTAACCACATGGAGAGAATCCCATGGGTCTCAAATCACCCGAAAGACGTAAAAAGAGGTACTTTCCTCGGTGAAATGAGTCGCCTTGCCACGATTTGTAGTCGCCCAGACACATACGCAGACGCACTCCGCGATCTTCGCGGTTTGTACATTGCACGTGGTTATCCAAAGGTGCTGCTTGACACTTGGACTGAGAAAAACGTTGCTAAACGGTGGCGCAACCGGTTGGTAGAGCCAATGAGAGACATGAGTCCCGTTTTTGTTCTTAAGTCTGAGTTCAACCCCATGTGGGAAACTTTCAATGTTCACGAACTTCAACAAACCATGGTCAGATCGTGGTTGGAGAGCCGCGATGCGGTTCCCTGGTGTAATCTCGAGGGTCGATGCGCTATTCACAATTATAGCGTAATGCCCATGCCTGACCATATTAGAGCCGACGTTAACAGGCGGCTCGAATCTCTGTATGCCTATAAGGGTGTTGGTAGCGCAACACTCGATAGAACTAGTCGAGGATCCAAGCGAAGGCTGCCTTCGGAGGATCTCACTCAAAGTGTTCTAGATGACTTCCTGTCGGACGGTCGCTGGATTAAGCGCCAACGGTCTGGAGAGGAAAGTCGGGATGATGACGATGTAGCGATGTTCGCGGAAGCGGATTCTGAGAGCGCAGCAATGACTGCGAATGCGGATGAAGTGGAAGTGGACTTGCCCGCGGAGTCTACCCCCCCTGACCTGTCTATATCGTGTTGCTCCGGTGACCAGTCGCTTCCTCGACTTGAGGAACCAGATGGACCTTTCAGCTACTTAGTAGAATGGGAAAGCACGAACGGTCGTGCTAGTTTTGGGCATAAATTAGTCTTTGATATCGCAAAGACAGACTTTTTTTCACGGAGATGGCTAGTCAGTCGAAAACGAACACGTAATATGTTCGATCTCACTAGCGCGTGGCGTAAGTCAATGTTGAAGTTAGATTCTGAAGCGGCACCACTTGCCGACTCGGAAAACGTGGACGGGTGGAACTGAAAGAGCTAACGAGCTCGGTTGCATTCTTAGGCCTCTGATCAAGGAAGAAAAGCTGCAAGCAGCAGCACCTAAGTCTAACCCAACCGAACCCTAACTCGCTAACCCTAACCGGTTCTAACCAGTACATTAAGAACATAAGCTAACCCTAAGTGAACCGGGTGCCTTCTAAGGAAGTAGCCTAACCCGAGACTCAGTACGGCGACGGCCGCTAAGTGGGTTTTAATTGCCGACACTCGCGGGTGTCGGTCCCCGGCTTAAAGCCGATCGGCCGCTTGTCGGCTTGTCGGCCGCGGTCGGGTTTACCATCGGTTTGCTGCGGCTTACCGGAGCTCTGTCAAAGGTCACGTGATGTCCTTATAAGGATAACCCTATACCCTATATGACTCGCGGTTTTCATTTCCGCGCGCATCGGTTGTTTCACTATTGTTAGATTGGTAATTCGACCCGCTTAGCTTACGCGTACCACCGCGAGGCTATACGGCTTATTGTTTCTTACTCGGTCTTGCTCAGCAAGCCGGGCAACGTGCCCGAACCGCAGCAGCGGCTTAAATGCCATTGGCGGTTACTTGGCGGCTTACTCAGGTGAGTGCGTTTCAGCCTACTGATGCTCTGCCGGCTTCTGTCGAAGCCGGTGGAACGTGTACTGGTTATTGTTCTTTCATGCCGGTTAAACCGCTCAAGGCGGCTTCCGGATACTTTGTCTTTTCTCGGACAAAGTGTTTCAAATTGTATAAATACTAGAGGATACTGATGAGACTCCCCAGTCGAAACTTCGCTCTTCAGTTGAAAGCGAAGTCTACCCTCTGGTTTATCAGTATACGTAGTTGTAGTTTTTTACTACCTAACCTAAGCGTCTTAACCGATGTTCCCGGGGATCGTGGACCACCACAAACCCGGTTCTTATTGTTCTTTACTGCGGCTTTGTAAGTAAGCCGGGCATCGTGCCCGATGCGCAGCATACGCGACTTTCGCGATTGGCTGCGATTTCACCTTGATTATTCATCTCTGTGTTTTAGCTTACTTATCCTGCCCGGCGACTGTCGTCGCCGGGTTGTGCGTGTAGTGGTTATTGTTCTTTCAGACGGCGATCGACTTTAAAGTTGTCGCGCGTGCAATTTGTACTTTTTCGTACTTTTTGTTTCAAATTGTATAAATACTAGAGGATACTGAAGAGACTCCCCAGTCGAAACTGTTCGCTCGTTATCGACGAGCAGTCTACCCTCTGGTTCTCAGTATTAGTAGTTGTATTTTGATTTTACTACCTAACTAACCTAAGGATAGTATCAGACAGCTTCCATTCCACGTACCAGCGATGGAGCTCTGAGGAGAAAAAGTACCCAGCTTCTTCAGGTCGGCCTATCTCATTGAGCTTGTCGGACTGAAGCCAACCGCTGCGGAAACATGTCATAAGTGCCTCCTTTTCATCCTTGGTGGTACAGTCCCTATCCGTTATGACGCCATCACGAAGGACGGTGGTAAAAACGTAAGCATTGGATAAATCTTGGAGCTCTAGATGCGATGGAAGCCCCCTCGCGAATCTGGTAGCAGAATTTTCGAGCCGCTCAACCAAGGTCCGTGGACTGACTTTACTCTCAAACGAATTCCAAGTGTAAAATTGGCTGGCCTTGCTGATTGTACTGTATGACTAAATATGATGTCAGGTCACCATTCGTATCAATGCGAAGGTCCTTACTTCGTGAGCGATGATTATCTTGATGAAATCCAAGAATGCTCCCACATGTCCTTGAGTAAGATCAAAGACAGCATCGAGGAAGGATGAATGAAGGGAGTACTGTGGGGATGGATACAGATTTGTGACCAGATCATCGAATTCGGGCCGGGTGAAAAAGAGGCCGACAGACGTGGTATCGTCGCTGTGCTGGATAGGGCGTAAAGTGACCCTCGGCGCTTCCTGAATGAAAATCGGAGTGCCATCTATGGCAACGCGCGAGGTTGGACTGCCATAGCTTGCAAATAGGATGGCGCGACGTCCATCGTAGGTGTCTATGGGTTTGATGAAGTTGTGCCAAAGGTCCCCATCCCAATACGTCGACTGCGCTTCATCAAAAATAAACACCGTCTCTTGGAGTTTGTCCCACCCCAACTCATTTTCAAAATAATCTTCCCAGCGGGAGTTCCCCTTCCCTGGTTCGAATGGCCACCCTTGAATCCAAATCACATGCTTGTCGGGCTCCTGCTCGCGGACATGGTTACGAATTAGTTCGGCGAGGGATGTCTTTCCGCTCGCAGGAGTCCCACAAACCTGACAAGGATCAAAAAGCATTTTAAAAAATCCGATGTCATATAAATACCTGAACGAACTTATACAAATTCAACTTTTGGTAAATGGCTTCGACGGTATCGTTTCGGAGACAGAATTTTGCTGAGATCTGCGTAAGCCAAAAAAGAACAGATATTGACTGGGCTTACACAGCGGCAGTGATTTTGATTTACGCAGTCGCTTCTGCGGTGGGGCACCTATCAAATGTTGGCGCAGTCATGAAATGGGCTCGTCATCATGACTCACCGGTTTGCGGAACCTCTACTAAGATGTGCAAGTGGTCCACAAGAGGTTTCGCAAAATGTAGCAAAACCTTCTCCCCAGAACTCATCTCGGTTGCGAACTTGGACAGTTCGTTGCCCCGCTTCCATATCCGGTCGAGAAGGCTGCGATCAGGATCCACGGGTTCGTTGACATTGAGCTGGGGAGGAACAGTGAGTTGGAATTTGGGGACTTGGACGTCCGTCCTCACCTTCCAAAGGGTGAGATCACTGGCGTCCACAGTGTCAAAGGCCTTCGGCTTCTCTCTCTTGATGAGTGTCTTCACGCCCAGCGTGTTGATGTTGCCAGGTAAAGCGATTGTGAAGGGCTTAGCAGAATCGCCGTCGACAAGGCACCAAAGCTCGGTAGGCAGGGAGGACATTCTGCCTTTGTTCGAATTTCCATTTTTACTGAACGTTTTTACTGAGATGTCACAAGTGTCACCGAAGCAGTCCTTCGTCTAAACTACATAGATCTCAAGTCCTTCTCTAGCTGGAAAGTACCAAACGAACACAAAATGGTCCCAATCCTGCCCCCACAAAACCGTATGTGTTCTACACAGAATGCTTGTATCTCGTTCAACCGTCAAATCAGCGTCACAGTCTGACTTATGTTTAGGATGTCCCTAACTTGCTAAAAGTCGGCCCAGTTCCTGTTCTTTATCGACACCTTATCCCGCCCAAGAAGAAGGATCTCAAGATAATAGGCCTTAAGAAGAAAGTTAATCAGAAACCGCCCCTTCTTCGTTGCGGCTATCTTGCGGAAAAGGAGCTTTTGTTCGGATACGCACGTCGCCATGGTTTACTACAGGAATGCCCAGGGGAAAGCGAGCGGGAGACCGTCTTGTTGGAGCTCGACACTATGTACGCAGTGGTCCAAGCCATCTTGACAGAGCTCAAGATTTCTTCTATCCCTATTCGGCTCCCCATAATTGCGACAGAAGCTGGGTAATTGCGCTTTACAACAACTACTCTATGAAAACGATCCCTCCTCATGAGGATATCCAGGAGTTAGCTAGATTTCTAGGAAAGGAGCAGGAGCAACCCAAGTGGTACTTCGATGCCACAGAGTGGAGGTGGAAATGAGGGTGTGATGCACTCTCATTCTCTCGTATGCACACTCCACTGATACTGCCAGCAGAATAGTTGAGATGGTGTTGTCTCAAGCAACGGCGATTGTTCATTTACATCTACAACAAATTTCGGGATCTACGAATTTTCATTACTCGCACCAAGTTCTTGTAAAATATGACATTTCCACACCATTTGTTCATTATTCCAAAAGAAATGAAGCTTCGTTTCGCCTAATTATCAAACAAAAAATGGTCGTCTGCGGTGGTCATTAGAATGATATAATACTTGCACACCATTCCCATTAAGTGTGTCTGTGCAGATACTGTTGTTGCTATCCAGGAGGCGCCAGTCCATTTGAATGCGTGCCGTCCACACCTTCCCCACCACCAAGACTAACCTCTCCAATCGCCAAGCCCTGCTCGAGCGCGCGGTTCACTGTTCTGTAGCGGCGAGGAGCCCCAATGCGGATCTCCAGTTCGCCTTCGATGGCAGACTGCTGCAGCGATATCGCGCGGTCAAAGTCCACCTGAGCGGCACCAGGCGTGCGAGCGAGAGCGCGGGATGGTACTTAGCAGAAGGCGTCGGGTTAGTTTCGACGGCGCGGAGAAAGTGAGTGTGTGAACGTGCGAGACACTGGCTGCGTGCCATGCGTCGTTCCTGTTCCAAGAAGCCGGAAGAGACGAAAGCAAAGGAAATATTGATGTGTGTCTCACCTTTGAGAGCCATCACCATGCGGCAGATCCCTTCTGCCAATCGACACTGGCGACCAAAGCTAGATCCTTCCCGTCCAACCTCGTCCGAGCCTTCTCGATCAGTTCTCCAGCCTCCCTTGCCGCAAGTCTTTTATGCCCTCCAAGCCAGTTGAAGACATGAAAAAACCGACAGAGCTTGCATGCGCCTTGTATGAGCGACTCCACCCATCAGTAGGACCACCCCCAGCAAGGATGGCTTTCGTACCATCTTTACGTAGAGCTGGAGCATTCAGTTATCGCCAGATGCATGTCCTATGCCACAGAACGCGGTATGAGTTGAAGGTGAGGCGCGTGAGGATCTGAAAAAACAACATGAACAACAGAGAAATGAGGATTATGGGGTTCAGATATGAACTAACACCGATAAGCCAGTCTGCGTAGTCGCCTACTTCTCCGCTCGCTTCCCAGACAGCAATGCAAAGATCAACAAAGTTCTTGACCTTTCGCCGGCACGAGGGAAGCGGGTACTTACGGTGAGGATGGCTCTGTACTTCTGCACCACTGAACGGGCAGTAAACGGGATATGTGTATCAGCCGACGTCGCTGCTTTCGGTTGCAATTGGGTCGCATTGTCTGTAACAGATAACTTGAATGTATGTTCAAAGCGAAACGTAACTCAAAAATACTCTTTCCACTCAAAGACACCCACTGGACGCAGCTCAACTCACCGGAGGTCAATGGGCCGCAGGCTTTCCGGCCGAGGCACCAAATGGCAATGCCCTCTCATAGTCAGAACTCCCACGTAAATTCAACGGGCATATGCAGTATATGGCAGACCGTTCTGGACAAAACCATGCATCCTCTTAGAATTCTCTAGAGTTCTCTAGAGTTCTCCAGAGTTCTCTAGGGTTCTCCAGAGTTCTCTAGAGTTCTCTGGAGTTCTCCAGAGTTCTCCAGAGAATTTCTCCAGAGAACTCAAGGGAAATTCTCTAGACCCCGGAGAAATTCTCTAGACCCTGGAGAAATTCTCTAGACCCTGGAGAAATTCTCTAGACCTGGAGAAATTCTCTAGACACTGGAGAAATTCTCTAGACCCTGGAGAAATTCTCTAGACCCTGGAGAAATTCTCTAGACCCTGGAGAAATTCTCTAGACCCTGGAGAAATTCTCTAGACCCTGGAGAAATTCTCTAGACCCTGGAGAAATTCTCTAGACCCTGGAGAAATTCTCTAGACCTGGAGAAATTCTCCAGTGTCTAGAGAAACTCTCTGGCCCCTAGATGGGCCTGGGCCTGGGGATGGGGAGTGAGAGAACAGGGTGGATGCATAGCCCAAACCATTGACAGGCCTGAAACAGGCTGGATGGGGAGATAGGGATGGAGATATCAGGGTAGATGAGGGCAATGGTTGGATAAAGAGAGCATTGGGGGGAGATGGGAAGATGGGGATTGGGAATCAATGAGCACCAGTAAGCTCAGACAAAAACATACAGCAAAAGCTGATGTTTCTTGGGTGATTCAGGAAGTGGCTGGCAGTGTGAGTTTGATTGGAATAACCCCAAGAGTATGCTTTATAGAGCACTGGCTGAGCAGGTGTACTTCATCCCATTCAGTGCCATCATTACTAGCAGTAAAAGGACTGATCACATGACCCTCCCATTCTGGTGCACTCTTGAAAACCCTGTCATTGATTACCCTATGATGGGCCTGTGGTAATGCTGGAACTTACTTATACACTATGGCTACATGGTAACTACCTGTATATTGTGAAAAAGAGAGTACCCAACATTGTCATATCATATTATTGTCCTGCAGGGATAACCCTATGTTGGACCTTACAAGTAAATAAAAAGTGGGATCCATCCCAGGACCTGTGCCTCTGGCTTGTGAGTGTAATCATGACAGATTAAGTCCCCCATGGCCCCAGCATATCCATGCCATTTTATTGCTGTTTGCATCAGGCCAGGCATTTATTGCTTTGCACATGACTTGGTGCAGCCCATATTTCCTAATCTATCATCACCCTCTCATTCTGGTGCACTCCCACACTCAACCACCTCAATAATGACAGTAATGAGGATGAATCCTGTTGGCACTGCCTTGTTCTTTAAATATGAATATACTTCATGTACAATGTAAAATGAACAGAGTTTGGGAACTTTATCTACTAATATAAGAATATCAAGTTGTTGATTGATAAGTCAAGTCAAGGCTTGGTGGTGATATCCAACTTGTTGATAATCCATGCAGAAATATTTCAGTTTGAGGTCACCACAGAACCCAGCCTTGAAACATTCTTAACACTGCTTACCTCCACCTTACCATTCATCTCACCAAGTGTTCACCCCAATATAGTGCTGAACCTCATACCAGCAATAAATATGCAAAGTCTCCTAATTACATTCTCATACACCAGTTGAACTGCCATCTTCCCCCTCTATATCCCTGACCCTCCATCATTTTCCTGGATAATACCTGATCACATTTAGGTACACTTGATCTCCCAGCACGGTCCCACATTCTTGAATACACTTGAGGGTCCTGTGATGGTTGTGGTTGGCATGATGAGGAGGATGTGCTCATCTTTGATGTAAAACAGGGTATCTGTACATTGGGACTCCTTGTACATACCACACCTGGCTGCAGACCTCATTGGCAATCAGAACTTGGTAAGTCTCGTTAAAATTTTCTGTGCATTTTCTTTTTCTTATCAACTGCTCAGCAACTGTGAATATTTCAGTCTACTGTTTAGATCTATCAGGACTGACAGTTGATTCAGCAGAACATTGTGGATGAAGCAATAGTCAGATTTGTCCCCTGCATCTCCTCACTATATCCTGTTATCACCCCCATCCACACCTCTCGAACCTCCATCACTATTTCCACATCCACCCTGCTCTCTCACTTCCATCCCCATCTAGCGATCATAGCCAATATAATAGCAGAAGTGCCTCTCAGACAGAGTTGTTATTCCATTCAATGCCATTTTCAACATTTGCCCCACAGTAGGCCATGTATTTCAAAGAATACTCAACAACCTTTGTAAGCATATTCACCTTTCTGATTACCCACTCAAATTGATACTAGGGTTCAGAATTTCTCCAGGGGCTATACAATTTCTCCTGGGATTAGAGAATTTCCCTAGAGATCTCTAGAGAATTTCTCCAGAGAATTTCCCTAGAGAAATCCTCTAGGGATCTCTAGGGAAATTCTCTAGGGAAATTCTCTAGGGAAATTCTCTGGAGAAATTCTCGAGAGCTCTCTAGGGAAATCCTCTAGGGAAATTCTCTGGAGAAATTCTCGAGAGATCTCTAGGGAAATTCTCTAGAGATCTCTAGAGAACTCCAGAGAACTCTAGAGAACTCTAGAGAACCCTAGAGAACTCTGGAGAACTCTGGAGAACTCTAGAGAATTCCATGAGGATGCATGGTTTTGTCCAGAACGGTCTGCCATAGCAGTAGCTCCCACGGCAAACCTATCCATTGTTCAGGTCGAGAGCGATATCATCGTTGCCATACATATTCTGCGAGTGTAGGAGGTCTAACCTCACTACCAATAATTTTATGTGGTATTCAGTTACAAAACTATACAGATGCAGAGCATAATCTATTACTACTGATGGTCAGTTGGATGGATAGTTGGCTGGACGTATGGCGACTAGACGGTAATGGATAAGCATAATACAATTTTCGGTTACGCTGATGGCAGTATTAGCAGAGTGCATACGCAAGAGAAAGAGAGCGTACCTCGCCCTTGGTTCCACCTCCAGCGGTTGGCATCGAAGTACCATTTAGGCTGCTCCTTCTCCTTACCTAAAGCTCGAGCCAGCTTCTGAACATCCTCATCAGGAGGGATATTTTTCATCGAGTAGTTATTGTAAAGTGCGATTGCACGTACTCCAGTGTCTGTCGTCACAACGACGGGGAGGCGAACAGGGATAGAGGAAATTTGAAGCTCTGACAAGATGGCTTGGAGAGCAGCATACATCGTGTCAAGTTTCAACAAGGTGGTCTCCCCCTCGTTGTCTCCTTCACACTCCTGCAATAAACCATGGCGACGAGCGTATCCGAACAAAAACTCCTGTTCTACTATGTATCCACAATGAATCAGAGGCGGCTCCTGAAGGTCTTTCTTCTTAAGACCCTTCTTTTTTGGCGGGATGAGGTGCGGATAAAGCACGGGAAGAGGTCCTGCATTCTGCAGGTTGCGGAAATCCTACAAAGAAGTCAGAATGTGACACTGATTCGAAGGTTGAAAGCGGTACAAGCCTTTTGTGCGGAACATCTACGGCCTTGTGGGGCCAGGATTGGGACCACTGTATGTTCCTTTGGCACTAGTGAGGTGGACTGGGACATCATCCCAATGTAGCAAACTATGGATGATCCAAATATGTTTTCCGTGAAAAAGTGGAAATGGACAAAAAGTATGTGAATAATTTCACCTTGGTTTCACTTCAATTTCAAGCACTTGAGTTTCACTCTAGAAATCTAGGAAATTCACCATTTTCCCTAGTGAAAAGGATGTGAAATTCACTGATTGGGTATGCACGGTGTAGGATCTTGAGCTAGTTCGACCAATCGTTGATGAAGACTTAGATGATTCAGACGAGGAATGACCTCATTTTGTATGGATTTTGTTTGATCAATTTGTATTCGGTGCTCTCAATGAAAATTCAGTGAGAAATAGGTTCAGTGCTTGCAACTGAAATTGAAGTGCTCTCGATTGCTTGTCACTGCTTTCAAGTCTCACTTAAAAGAAGTGATCACCCACCCAGTGCTGGCATCATTGAAAACCAAGGATCCGTCCCATAGTGATCAGACTATTTCGAAGTCTTCAGAATATCAAGGTCACAAGAAATCTGTCGGCCAGCACTACTCAAGCCCTTGCTTTGTTTGGTTACCACTCACTTTCAAAGATGCTGCTAGCACGGCGCCAGTTTGACTCATACGAAAACAATCCGATGTTACCCAGAGTCCTAACAGGATTACAGAAATCCGGCTTCAAGCTGCCTTGAGTACCTCACGCGATATTGATAAGCGAGCAAACATCACGCAAACCCCACCGACGATAATTGTCATACCAGTGAACAACGCTGTGGCCAAGTATTCGTTCCCAACGGTCCCTCTCCGTAGGAGAGCTGCAAAAAGGTCAGTATGCGACATTTTATGACATGTACGTGTGAAGACCCACCGCCTGCAATTGGCGGCCCTGTGAGCGTGCTGAAAGACATAACGAACCAAAGGAAGCCCAACCGCGAGCCAATGAGTTCGGGAGGTGCTATCTGCGCGGAGCACGGTGGGAAGAGTGAAAGGAATGCACCTTTCATCGGTGATCATGTCCCAATTAGGTTTATAGTGAGAGCAAGGAAGGACGAACCGGATCCAGCACCATATAGAATGGCGAAAAAGAAGACAGCTATGAAGCCTGAGGCTGCCGACCAGGCCACCGACGCAACAAGCCCTGTAAAGAGACCAATCATGGTTAGGGTATTGAACCTGTGCTTGGCAGGTTTATCAGAGTCTACAACACACTGAGGAAAAGACGATAGCACAAACCTCCCCCACTTATCTGCGATGAAGCCCACCATCCGACCAATAATGCTGCCGGCATTCATGATGGGAAGCATGTAGAAGGCTAGATGAGCCGACATGCCTCGGTATGTTGCGAAATCACCGATAAAAAAGAATGGGATCCAAAATCTGACATTATTCAAGCAGTGATGCATAGAATTACATGAAGATAACTCACCCCCAGAAGCCAAAAAAGCTTCCAGCGACAAGCCATGCATATGCTCTATCGCTTGTGAGTGCGGCCAAGGGTTCCGACCACGTTGGTGGTTTCCGTGGAGGGAGGCGAGTCTTGACCGTAGCGATGGAAATAGCTAGAAGGGCAATGGAGAGGAATGCGACCGTACGAACAGTCCAGCCGAAGCCTATGAGAAGGAAAAGGCGGGAGAACATGATGGGAAATATGACGCCTAAAGGTGAATGGCGTTGAAGGAGCTTTGAAGATGCGCATATGCAGTGGAAGTTGACACACCGCCAAGGGCAGCTCCCGCAACGACAACCCCTGTTGCTGCTGCTCTGCGTTTGACAAACCATTGACCGATCACTGCGACGCAAGGGTTGTAGATAAGGGCACTGCCAATTCCGAAAATAATACCGTGGAAAATCATCTATGCAGACATTCTTTTGTTTTACCGAGGCGGGGCATGCGAAATAAACCACATACCAACTGGTAATATTTATTGGCAACGGACATAAAGAACAAACTCAAAACCAATAGGAATGACCCTGAGATGAGAAGCCAGCGGGGTCCATGAGCGTCGAAGGTTCTCCCACAAATGGATCCCAGAGCGAACTGGATCACGCCAAGATCCAATTAGCTTCTTGCGACAGGTCAGGAAATCGGAGGCGGCTTACGATAAGAAACAGTTGTATGGATCCTATCCAACTAATAGCTTCTCTTGTAGAGCCGACCAGTTGGTGCGTTGAATACTGTAGATAATTCTAAGCATTAGAAAAACTGCATTATGTAAGGGAAATATTTACATATTGCAAGAAGGTACCATAACTGTTGGCTGATATAACCGATTGTCAGGCGACGTCAAACTGTACGGCAAATTCAAGCTGACTTACCGAGACCACACTGAATAAATAATGCGCAAAAGGCACCGACCACCACGCCCCATGCCTCCAGTCCTCCATCGACTTGATGCACGACTTTAGCGTCGGCAGTAGTGTCCGACGAAATTTTCAAGGCCCTGTGACAGGAAGGGAGGACAATAGGCTTCTCTTCGACAGTTGTAGTCGAATCCAGCGGAATCGTCAAGACATTTTCCCAAGGGGGAAGAACAATGAGCTTCTCGTCCATGGTTGCAATTGAATCTAACCGAATCATCAAGGCCCTTTGCCAAGGAGGGATGTCAAAGGGCCCATCGTGGACTTGTCCCTGGTATGGCAGAGACATGGGGACGTCGAATCACTTCGAATTAGGCACATACATATGTCGTTGGAATGCGGGAGTCCGTTGCAAGCCAGGGCGGGGTATAACATGGAGTACGGTTTCCAGAATAGGGATGGATGTTCAAATGATCAACACCGGTGACCGGTGACCAATGAATGAAGTACTAAGTCAAGGCGACGCTTTGGATGGTTGGCTACGGATTACAGGATTTTACAATGGATGCCCAGCCTTGTCCTGAATACAGGACACAGCTAAAGATATGACCCTCGAGTTCTGGCGGTCGGGAACTCACGAGAATGTGACCCGGAATCATGATGCCGCTCGGGTCGAAACCCGTACTTTTCTTCAAATACTTGAACTGTCACATTTTATCGCGGAACAAGACACAGTCCGAAGAATTTGAATGAAGACCAGGTTATAACCATGATTTCGAGTACAACTTGAATGACGTGCACGTTTATGCCATAATCCTCAATTTCCCTTTCTTGCTAATTTGCCAGGTTACACCATCCAAAATCTGATATTTTTCTTGCCTGTTCGAATCAGTCAGTTACTGAAAGGGCCCATTGATTGCATGGTTTCATTAGACGCCTGAAGCCTCGTGTAAACGTCATGCCCTGTCAGTGGGAACGCCCAATGGCTGTGGCACTCATTGTCACTCTTCACAGCGACAAGCCGAACACCCCATGGAGCAAGTTATTCCAACCTTGGTTTTGAATAACGATGCCTTGAGAAATCTCAACGAATTGCGACCCAAGAAGGTTGCGCTCGTATTCCAAAATCGAGTCAGCGACTAACAACTTCTTTTTCTAGAATCAACGAGCTCCATCCCTTCGCGCCTACTTCCAACATCAGCGTAAACTGTCGGATGATCCAGACCCTGAACTTCAGCTGACTTGGTTCCGCAACATGAGGAATGTATTAGAAGAAGTGGATCAGGCATTACGATGCATACCAAAGTGGTGTCCCTTTCGATTCCTGGATGTCGGGTGAGTATTCCAACTTGGAACACGATAAGATGAACTCGACGGTGTCTATTTGTGAACCTGCAGGTGTTGTCCCGGCGGGTTTTCCTCCTACATCCTCGGCAAGAACCCAAATTCGACGGGTGTTGGGATTTCACTCGGTGTTGAAAGCGGTGGACACGCCTTCCTTCTTGAGAAAGACCTTCAACCTCGTCTAGAACTGAAGCTTGCCGATATCACTTGCTACCAACTTGGTCCAAAAGTTATCAATGACCCACAGCTTCAACCTTATCCATTTCATCCGAATTATCAGACATTCGACTTGGTTCTACTCGATGGCCACCCATTGCGCACTTCTACGTCAGCAATGGCTCGTAACGGAGCATGCCTGCTAATATCTCAGCTTATTATCTCTCTTCAAGCAATCTCCACGTCAGGCACAATTATCATGAAGCTTTCGAAACCTGAATGCGTAGTTACCGCCAAATTGCTATACATGCTCGACATCCTTTCGTTGAGCTTGACGTCCTGGAAACCTGTTTTCATACACGCCACGCGCTCCACCTTCTATGTCGTTGCAAAGGGTGTAGGCTTCGGGCGGCAAGGGTATCGATTGTCCGATTTCTTAAGTCAACTGAAGGAGCTCTGGGTGTCATTGAGGTACGGCAGAGCTAACAGATCTGGCCGAGGGTTGAAAGCTGAGGATCTCGACTTTATCGTGAACACGGTGGAACTCGAGGTGACCTTCGGACATCGACTCCAACAACTCAGCCAACATGTTTGGTTGGTGCAAGAGGAGAGTTTACGGGGCTGGTACCAGGCAGAAGGCGTCGCCGGTACTTGAGTTTCTCACCATGTCGACAAGCTCGGGAGAGATAGCCCAGGGCGCACACGCCTGGAGAATGACAGGCGTCATGAACAGATCATGAACAGGAAAGAATTGCTTTCTCGATCACTACACCCGCCTTCTTTTCTCATCAATGATATCGATGTCACGGTTCCTCTCATGTTTTGCCAGCAGTACCAGTCCCCCTTTGTCCTTCTGTTTCTCACAAGACTACGCTTGTGATGACTTTCATGATTATGCGTAATGTTGAGAGTTTGTCATCTCATCACTGGAAGTTGGAGAAAACTGGGCAAAGCGTTCTTCTCCAGGTGTGTGAGTTCGGTAAAGACCTTTGGCAGTGCGTTAGCTATCGTCTATTGGATTTTGGGCGAAGTCCCAGATAACCGAGGCCGACGGTTGTATAGTCGTGTATTTCCTCACGCGTTGGCCTCAGAGGACAATCCCAAATCCATTTACTGTTGTTCGACATGCAAATGGTGGGTACATGTTTTGGTTGGCGTCTGACATTACTGCATCACTGGTAAGGACATGAACCTGATTGCAATGACTCGAATGAGCAGCTTGTAATGATCAATGATTCTTTGTTCGACTTGCAGAGCCTGGAGAGGTTGAGACCCAAAGGAACGCCCTTCCGAGTCACACGCAAGTTCACTGCAACCGTGAATCGGATCCCTCCTGGCTTGAAGTTGCCGCTCTGTCTTCCAACTTGCTCCTAGTACCCTCCGCCGCGGGCCTCCGGATCGTTTACCATCACAGTCTCACACCGCAATCCAGCAAAAGACAAAGCGGTTCGTTGGTATTGAGGGCGTCGGTCACAAAAATTCTCTACCAGGATCTGTTGATCGATCACCAGGAGCGCATCTCGGAGACATTGGGATACAGGAGATAGGTTCGACGGATAACCCTACCCGGCAAGAAGCTAAAATCGCCCATTCGGCTCATTGAACATTGTCCCCAAGTCGAAATCTTGGCCAAACCGTTTTACGATGTCCACATTGATTCCAGTGGTGACTCACCTTTCTGACCAGAGATCCTTCATTTCCAACCTGAAAGCTCCCCTCCTTTATCCTCGCTTCGCAGCACACATGTGGGTGGTTCTAGCAGTCCGGTTTTCTTATTACGAGGAGCTTCACCTTCTTCGACTCTCAGAGATCATCCTTCACTCCCCCAATTTGAGAATGCTGTCGCTCACAATACGAACAGGCGAATTATTCTGCCGATCCACCTGTCGCCAATTCGGAGCCGTCACCTTCCCTTCCTTGGAATCACACCCTTGGCAGGTCTTCTCTGAGACTCGTTCACTTGCGGATTGGACTCGTGGACATACTTAAACTGACCCATCTCGCCCTCTACGCTCACAATTGAAAACGTTCTCTTTATAGAAGAGCAGTTGCGAACTATTGAGCTCTTACCAACTTTCAGTGACGTCCAATCCCAAGCATTTTGGCCATTTTGCCTCAACTTCCATCAGCTCGTCTACCACATGGATAATGAGACTCTTGACACCCGAATACTCGCTCTTCATTCCTCGCTCACCTACGTCTGCGTCTGCCACGATCCAGACAATTAGTGGCCAGAAGCCGTTGTGCGGAAAGCCCACATCTCGGCGTTCGCAGGCCATCATTCCATGTCCTCGAGCATGTTGTCCCGAAAGGCGAATGGGCCTCCACAGTCTCTGATCGTCGCTTCCATCCTTTACGAGCAAGCCTGCACGCCAGATGTCGTCGTCTAGAGTATACGAATGGCACCACTGTGTGATTACTGGCTTCTTTCTGACTTCACGAGTGGTTGTTCTCGCGAGAATCGGTATGTCATGGATATGTTTGGACTATTATGTGTCCTGCTTGCGTATCGCTGGTCAACATTCTGTAGCTCTTATTGTAGTTGTACGTTCCTAGTCTCATTTGTTACCATCTTGATCTGTTAGCACTGAGGATCAATGTTATTCGCCACCTCGTACGGTCATACATTTTAGTGCACCCGATCTAGTGGAGACCACTCAAGTTGTTCGTCTCAAAGCCAAAATGTCTTTTCAATCAAATTCCGCATTTTGGGTGGTGAACGCTTTGTTCAAAGTCATACATAAAAACAGCGAGAATAATTCCTTATTCATTGATACATTGTTTAGTATGGCGAATACAAGACCGCAAATCAGAAGTTTTCATTGAGCACCTACTTCCTCCAGACCCTCGTGGATCAAAGCCTCCGCAGCAGCTGAACGAATCTTGAAAGAGTTTTTGAAAAACGGTGCCACGCTGAACCATTGACATTTAAGCCTTGACATATGATAGAAGGTCGGCAAAACTACTGACCTGACTGGTCTCTGAGAATACTGGGTATCGATATTGTCAGGCTTAAGCGGTACGCCATCCTTTCCGACCGGATAGCCGATATCGTAGGTGGCTAACAATGATGCTACCGTCAACCACATCACCTCCCGGGCTATATCTGTAGGTGGAGTCAACCCCTTGAAAAGATAAATTGGTTGGTCTCCGACGTCACCTTTGCCCGGACATATCCTGCGTCCAAATCCAAAGGCAGCCTCCGTATCCATGTCGGTATCAAATGTACCGTCCTTCGCCAGCCACCGTTCGGGGATGAACTTGTCGGTGTCTTTACCATATGCATTCTCGTCTCTGAGCAGAGCCCAGATGTTGCCGAAGACCATAGTACCCTTCTTAATGAAGTGACCTTCATAGTAGTCATCCTGTCTGGCGCAATGAGGTACGCCAAGAGGAGTAACAGGATTCCAGCGGAGTGATTCGTTCACGATGGCATCCACGAAAGGCATTGTACCAAAGTCTGAGAAGTCAGGCAATCTTCCTTCAAGCTTGGCATCAACTATGGCACGCCCTTTCCGCTGGACATCAGGATGGAGTGCTAATGCCAGGATGCAAGACCAGGTGCCGGCCATTGTCTTATTAAAACGATCAGCCTAGAGCGTATGCTGGTGGAACGATAGGATCTTACGGTATCCGAGGCACCTGCACAATGCCGCTGTCAGTATCGTTCTGGTTAACAGGTGGCATCGGCAAACCTAGATAAACATTGCCGAGGGCAGAGCGCATCATATTGACGTCGTATTCTCGATTGGTTTCGGGATCCAGGGATTCGATAAAGCGAGAAGCGAGAGAAGGTCTTGCAGTCCCTTTGGCCTATATAACGGTCAGTAAAGTGAGGGCACTCTTCCCAGGAAGGAATGCACCAGTTGATCTAAAACGAACTGCCAAGGAAGCACGCGGGCGTCTTGCAAAAGTTTGCGAGATTTCATAGCGCTTCGCTTGAAAACTGCTCCAGGGAACCAAGCCGGGACCCACTTCAGTATAGGGAAAACATCAACTGTGGACAGAGTGAGCTTGTACGCTTCTATGGCAGCTTTGAGTGATGCTGACCGAGGTAGTTATCACGTTGGTTAGATTCGGCGATTGTGGTGACGAGCTCATTGGTGCGTTTTATGTAGGGATCGTCGGTAGCAGCGGGGGTTATGCCGTACGTAGACAACAGAATAAATTCTCCCGTCATGCTGAATCGTTACTTAGTAAGTTAAGCCTTGGTCGCGAAGAGTCACTGGCCTGTACGCACAAACGGAATTCTTTGTCATAGCCTTCCGAAGTGTCCAATAGACGGCGAAGAAGATGTCGAACAGCAACAACCACGTTTGGTCGAGTAACTGGGTGGTTACTGACGGCTTGATGAAAGAGCTTGCGTGTTGCTGAGCGGCACAGTCAATGTGGTGAATGGGCTTAATCGTGAGAGACGACGTACTTCTAAAACGATCGTTGTACGGCATGAAGGGCAGGAGCCAATCACCCTGCACTCTGCAAAAATGGTTAACGACACTAGAAGCAGACAGAAGGTCGACAAAGTTGGACTGACATCTCGTTGAGCATAACCACGCGAGGCCTACAAACTAACTCGTTACTGGTGTCACGGCATGCCATGCGACTGAAATCAGCGCACCTATCGGAATAAATTCCAGACCTCTTAACCAATAATTCTGCTACATCCTTCCGGGAGTGTAGAACCAACATCGATGCTCCAGGAATGCTGAGACTTATTGTATCCGATCCTAAGCTTTCGAGTCAACGAGGGAAGTACCACCTGATAGCTCTCGACTCACCATACTGTTTGCTCCATTCAAAGAAAGTTTTCCCGGGGTGTTTAAGTAACGGACGGGTAGATCGAAGGTCTAGTAGGTTTCCTATGAGAGGCAAGCCAGGTGGTCCCCGGTATGCCGAACCCTTCCTTGGAGCGAGAAAGCTGAATAAGAGAAGGAGGGTGAATCCCCCTGCTATAAATTGGAAGATTTGAGATAAACTGGAAAAGCTCATCGCAGTCGCAGCTTGGAGCACCTCCTGCCAGTGCATAGCGCATACTTGATATATCTGTGAGATTGAGCAGGACCCCGGGTTATCTCTGGGAAATAAGACATTAGGAAATTTTAAGATGGTGTAGTCATCCCATTGTGGATATTCATCACAATACTTCTATTGTTGCACGATAAGACTGCTTCTCGGTATCGAGAGTCCATCTTAGGAAATCTGTAATGCAAGGTCTGTAGCGCTTGTCCGTGTTTTCGTGGGGACATCTCCCTTTGACAGAACCATCCGAGTCGGCCAATCAAATTTATCGGCAATTTGCTGAAGGTGATGTTCGCATCAGATTGGCGTGTGTATGGTGTATGGCGTTCGCAATTTGTAGCATCGGACCCCCGCGCGCGAACAGGAACCGCGTTTTTCTAACCCCCATCGGCGACTAAGATCCCATATGATCATTTTGTTATTAATAAATCGATTTCCCATGCACAGGTTTCGTCCCAGAGCCCAGGCGACTGGCGAGATGATTTTGTTGCAAATGAGGGACCGGACGGAGCAGAGTCCTGATGCATACCCTGATAGGAACGTTCTGAAGTGTAAACTAAAAAGAAGGGCTCCAATGTTGCCTGCGGTTACCGGACGAGGCTACCCTGTTATAGATGTTAGACTGCGTTTTGAGGTATTGGTAGAACAGCAGACTTAGAACATTGACACCGACACCGCCCGATGCCGAGTTCCTTACATCTTACATAAGCTTCCGATTTCGATCGATTCTTTGGGTCGTGCCGCATAGGACCTCCTCTAGCCGCTGTGCGATCGATCGCCTCAACTCTCCATCAACTGGACTTGAATTTGCCGGCACAGAATACACTGTCGAGCTCCGAGTCAGTGGCCACAACATAACCGGTTCATTAGCCGGTTTGTCTGCGAACAATCTCAAAATCAGTTAGTTCTGGTTTGTGTCCTCCACAAATTTTGTAGGCAGGCTGAGGCTAAACAAACTAGCCGTTGATAATAATATCGTCAATTCGGAGTCGGTCGATATTTTTCTGCAATGATTAGTGAGAGAGTCAACTTATTTTTTAACTTGAGACTTGGTTGATGCTTTTGCATTGCTAGATCTTGAGGTGTGCTTTGAACTGCGACATACGGCTCAAATATGTCCGCGAAAACTGCAAGATTGATGACACAGACATGAGGAGCTTCAGCCACAACCATTTTAGTAAAAAAAAAATCAACAGGTCGGTCCTCATCACGCCGTTTTTCTATATATCAGTGTGACAACTCTGTTTAAGGCCTTAGGCTGATGACAATCGTGGAGCTGCAGGTACCCCATTTTCCCGTCCATTTATCACAACCTGCAATTGGCTTTAGATTACAATCCGTTGTCAACGGCGGGTTTGGAGCATTCCTGCGAACTTGATTAGCGCACAGCAATCAAAACGCTTAATGGAGATAAAAGTTCAAATCTGTAAGTAATGTATTAGTACTTATCTCGTTGCCTGCACATCTGTCAAAGCAGCAGCTATGCCCGTTACTCGAATTCTTCTATCGCACGCTTACACACTTTACCTGTTCACCAAGAGTGACACGCCGCTTGTTATAGTGCCCATGGTACGTCCACCGCGAGTTCGCTGGTATAACACACCTATTTGACCCGTGCAGATGGTGGTGGCTATGGTCCTCACTGGTCCGACCGAATGGTCGTCATTTATTATGGCCTTTGTATGGCTTGAACTGCACCTCCTGGCGTTCGATGCAAGTGACTACTAACAGCTCTCCCCGGCATGTGTTAAGTACCTGACTTCTCTTCCACAGATCAAGAATCAGGTGTGCTCTAGTCCCCACGGGACAGCGTGTGTTTCGTTGATCATTCGGACTAGATTATCGGTGTCGAGGAGGACAGATTTTGCAAGCCTGATAGGCCATTTCCCTCTGGTCGTATATCTCTGGAGTGTGGCCAATCCTTGTATCTTGCCGTCGTCTCCTTGGCCATCGCATTCAGTGTGTACCACAGGCTAACAACAGTTAGCCTAATATACATGTTTGCGATATGGTTGTATAACGAACATGGACTGTCAGCTCAGCCCTTGTTGAAAAGTCCGCTAGGAGCCGTAGGATACATGTGCTATGCCTGGGGAACAACCTATATCATTGGTGGGTGCCTCAAGATCATAGTTCTTTCGTGACCAATTGGGTTGCTCCGCCTTAGGCCGCCACCAACCTATGAGTAGTACATCAATCACCGCTATAGTTGCGAGTGGCTTTATCTTCACAATGACGGTTAAGTAGATGAAATCCGATAGCGTTCTGTGACTGACAACAAAACTAGGGACACGCCCAGGACTTTAGAGATCGTTCGGGCGATGCCATACTCGGCCGTAGAACCATTCCAATAATCCTGCCACAAGGAGTTGCTCGCTGGTCGTTGATGTTCTTGATTATGGGCTTTACGTATGGACTCATTCGGCTTTGGCACCCACCGGCGATCGTTTCTGCTGTGTTTACGATGTTTGGGATGACCTCGACCATCAAGTTCATTCTCAACCACTCAGAAGAGGAAGACCGAAAGTCATTTCGTTTGTATGAGGTTCGTCAGATGTGTGCTCAGTTGAATTGCAATATTTTTAACCGTGCTATTTGTGACAAAGCTGTGGTTGATTTGCGCTCATATTCTGCCTATCTTTGAACGCTTGTCAAGTGGGGAGGTCTCCTCTCCGTTCTCGCTGCATTTAGACAGGCTCCCTTCTTTCCTTCGGTAGTTTGCAGGTTTCATTTGTCATGGCTGATTTTTGAGCTGTTTTATAATTGTAACGATAGCATAACCGTGACCAAGGATATAACCAAGCGGAACGCCACTTGACTACGGACAGATTGCGAAAATTCTTCTCGGCGGCCTTGTTGGGGCTATCAATAGACGTTGCTTTGCAAATGATGTCGCGGTGGGCCGCCGGTGGGAGTCGATTTGAAGACGGAACACGATAAAGGTCACTCGCGGGACCCCAGGCGTCGTATATTCGATAGATCTGGTGGTAGATCTGACGGTAGATCTAACCTTTAACCTTGAAAATCCAAAAATGGATAATCCAAATATGGCAATTTTCTTTTCAGTTCTTAACATCAGTTCTTATCCTGATACACAGCGCCGGCTGTCATGAAATTCGGTTAACTGCGCCGCGTATTTTGTAACCCAACCCAAATCGTTACTACTTTCCCACATAGTAAATCGCCAACGGAAGGAACTCCATCCTACTGATGCTACGCTTCAACCTAATCAACGCTTGACACTTCCTGAATTCGGCCAAATCACAGCGTGAGTCTAGTTTGTAACTTTTAAGGCTTATCAATTCATTGCCTTTCCCTACATGTCCCGCCTTGTCATGATGGACCGTACCTTCAGTGTAGGATCTTTCAGCGTTATTGCGCTTGCCTTGGTTGTCCTCACAGCAGTGCTATGGAACGTCCGACAACGACGATCCGCCTTCCCACTTCCCCCAGGTCCACGTGGTTATCCAGTAGTGGGAAATCTGTTCGACATGCCATCACACAAGATTCAGAATTGGTTGACTTTTGCACAGTGGGGTGAAATATACGGTATTCCTTTGCGACGCCATTGTCACCACATTTGTGATGTTGACGGAAGGTAACTAATGAATAGGGGATCTCTGTTCTGTCACTGTATTTGGCCAAACTATTATTATTATCAATTCAAGTAACGTTGCCAAGGATATGTTAGCTGGCAAGAGCTCCATCTATTCTGATAGACCAAGTACATTATTCACTCTTGTTTACTGCGAGGAGAACAGCTGACCGTTTCGCTTGTCTGCGCAGGATTGGTAATGGCAGGCGAACTCGGGGGATGGAACCAAGCAATAGGCGCATCCCCTTACAACAATCGGTGGCGACACATGCGCCGTCTCTTTCATAATGCGATCGGAACTTCGGCAGCCAACAAGAGATTCGATTCGGGAAAGGAACTCGAGGCTCGCAGACTGCTAAAGAATGTGCTCGCCAACCCAGAGAAATTGGTGGATCATCTTCGACTGTGAGTACCATTCCAAATTCCTGAGAAATACCACCCGACCATGTCTATGCCCACAGCACAGCTGGGGCGACAATGCTCCGTGACACGTATGGATATGAAGTCGTGGATGAAGAACATGATCCCATCATCGCAATCGCTAATGAGGCTCTTGATCAATTTTCTCGTACAACTTCCCCACCGTATTACCTTGTCGAGTTCCTTCCTTGGTGTGAGCTCATCAATGATTACATTCAATTTGTAGACTGATTCATTTTCTTTGTGAAATTAGTACAATATATACCTTCCTGGTTCCCTGGGGCTTCTTTTCAGCGATATGCAAAACGTATTTCGAAAACGATCGAAGATATGGCCCAACTACCATTTGACTACACGAAGAAGCAAATAGTATGGTGTTTCGCTTGCATTCCCACTACTACACTTCTTAATTGTTATACTTTCAATAGGCAAATGGTACTGCGCCTATCTCATTCGTTTCAGGCCTATTGGAAACAAACCCTGAGGATGAAATTATCATAAAATGGAGTGCCAAGTCGTTGTACTCTGGTGCGTTATTTATCAAGCACCCCCGGATATTTTCTTAGATACATGTGCCTGCGTGTTGTAGGAGCATCTGATACTGTGCGTCATTGACGTTAACGTGGCCCTGTGTGCCAACTGACCAGACATCTCTCCGCAGAGTGTCTCGGCCATCTACGCTTGCTTCCTGGCGATGATCCTCTTTCCAGAAACTGCATGCAAAGCTCAGGCTGAAATCGATGCAGTTGTTGGATCGGAAAGGCTGCCAACGTTCGCGGATCGGCCCCATCTTCCATATATTAACGCGTTGGTTAAAGAAGTGCTCAGATGGAATAGCGTGACGCCTTTGGGTGAATTTAATCTACGTTTTGGATTTCGGGTGATGCCTGAACCTCTCGCTTACACCGCAGGCGGCCCCCATCGATCAACAGAAGATGACGTGCATGATGGGTACTTCATCCCGGCGGGCTCAATGATCCTTACGAATATATGGTATATGAATCGGCCCTGTCCTTAGGTTTATGGACCAGAGAACTGACGTTACATAGGAAAATGTCACATGATAAGACGATCTACGTTGATCCGATGATATTCAATCCTGACAGGTTCTTGGGTCCAAATCCAGAACCTGATCCGATGGACATAGTCTTTGGATTTGGAAGGTGGGTTGTTGACTATTTGCCTCCTACCAGGTTCTTAGCTAGGATCGTGGCCGCAGGCGAAGCTGTCCTGGAATATACTTTGCGGATGCAGCTATATACATCGGCTGTGCCATGTCCATAGCGGTCTTCGACGTGTCGAAAGCCGTTGATCCAGCGAGCGGTGACCTGATTACGCCTGTGTATAATCCTCTCCCGGGTACAGTAAGGTGCTGTCAAACGCATACAGTTCCTTTCATTCAACACGAATTCACTGATAAATTGTTCATCAGTCATCCAACACCCTTTCAATGCAGCATCAAACCAAGGAACGAGAAAGCTGCGTCCTTAATTCTTCAATCTGAGTAGAGCTTGAAGCAGAATAACCCGTGAACGTTGAACGATGGTAAAGGAGCTACAAGTCACGGATATGCATAACTGAATGTATTTTTTTCCAAATGAAATGGATGTGATGATTCATGACATGCACATTGTGCATATTTATTGATACATTCGACCGGATTTACATTATTTCTAATTTTCTATCCCTTCGAATCAGCGAATGCTACCGATACATTTGAAGTTACACAGTACCCGTCAACAGATAGTTTGATCAGAATCCCGCCGTCGGCGAACAAATTGTGGCCACCTCGATGGATGTTCTCCTTCCACAGTAGCTGCGCTATAAAAACTGGTGATGTGTGTGTACCATGACCACCAATACCGCTCCTCACTCTCCCATGACGTCCAAATGCACCATATTATCAGGACTGCTATTGCGAACGACGGCCCACCAACCAACCAACGCGCAATGTTGTCCGATTGTTGGAACCACATGAATGAAAAGGCAACCAAGAAGGAAACCATCCTACGTCAAAATTTGAGGAAGTAAGGGATGGAGTATGCAAAGCCCACTCACCCCCACATAAGCAAGGCGTATGGCAGACCATACATAATAGCGAGTGTTTCTAAACCAAGAGAGGGTTGTGACCACTTCTTGAGGAAATCCGACTTCCGATCTTTGTCAAATGAAGAACCCGCGTATGGAGAAAACAAGACGTACGGCAGATATAGCTGTACTACGGTCCTTTGTGCGGTTCTGTCGCACTAGTAGTAGGCCGAGGATGATGCTACCAACGCTGCATGCAACTGACAAGTAACTTGCGATCTGAGCGGGAGAACGAGTGAACGTGGTTCTTTGGTCGACACCTCCCGCGTTTTTTTGGTCGACACTTCCGATACCCAAAAAAGCAACATTTGCATTTAATAAGACCGTAGACTGGAAATATGGTTCAATCAGTGTAGTTGTATGCTAAATGATGACTCACGAAAAGGATGTATTCCTGCCAGTCAATGTTCAACTTTGCGATGAACTCAATCCATGGGATATCGCTGACGGTCTCATCAATCCAAATGGTCTCTAAAGCCCTCAGATGGACGTCTGGAGCAGAGAATAAAGCTGGTGAAAGAAGCTTTATGAGCAGAGATCGCTGTGGCGTTGCGCTGGCATCAGTATGGACAGACTGATCCCGACTCAAGCGAGCACCATGTTGGCCATAAAAGTGCAGGAACTTATGATGAGCTGGAGAAGTAAAAAGTTAGGGAAAATCGTTTGAATGGCGAATGCAATACTAAAAGTCGCCATGAATCTTCCTGTGACGATTATCAGTAACCCTGTTATCCATTACAATGCACCCCACTTGCCGATAACACACGCTGAATGACTATAACATTCCTCAACCGATAAGAATGTATCTAGCTGCTTGTCCGAGGTGACTGAGGAATATAAAAATTGGGCCTGGATTGTGTAAGGGTAAATGCAACTGACCTTTCATTCGATCAACTAGGGAGAGCATCTTGTTGAGATCTTCGGAGCTGTACGGTATCGTGGACAAATGGGAGGTCAAGCAGTCTACGCCGAAAATCAGTGGGTAATTGCAAACCAGACCAATAACGTAACTCACCAGCGCTTGCATGCAGCAAGATTTGTCGAAGTTCATCCACAATATCATGGGTTACAATACGGAAATTTGGAAATAATTCCCAGTGAATCCTAAATGTACGTCAAGTTGTTTGGATTAGCTGGAATGATAATCAGTTGGTAGGTACATGTTGAAGAATGGAAGGCAACTTACCGCGAGACGACCTAAGCTTACCAATACTGTGCCTCCATCTCATGTTCTAAATATGAAAAATAAGAATAAAGGAGAGAAATGATGATGTGAGAACCATACTGATATGCGAAGGCGAAGTTAACCCTTTAACATCTGTGATGATGTGACTGATGTCAAAATCCTCTAGCCAGAGTAAACATCGAGAGTGATGGTCGACGAAATAGTAGCCACACTCAAACTCGTCGTTGTGCGAACTCAGTTCCAATACACATTCCCAAGTGGGTAAAAGCGAAATGTTCTTGGCAGTGATTTCATCCTCGAGTTGTCGAATGACAGCGTTGATATACGACAATACTTTTTCTTCGCACAAGTAGGCATCGGTAAAGATTCTCTTGATATTTTTATTAATAAGCATATTGTTCAAGAAGAAATTGCGTACCTTGTCCCTATGGTAGAAGTAGAGATTCCCCTCTGGGTGCGTGATTGCAAGCCAGTCGCGAGGCACGTTTTCACTGAGGGGTGAATTGATATAGATTATGCAATCAATGTGGTCCCAGAAACATACCGGATAAAATGTGTGGTGAGACTTGGGACCATGAATTCGGAATCAATTCTCGGTCTGGAAGTCACAAGAATCGAATGTGATGTCCAGCGCAGATAAGAAGAAACTTACACGACCACATTCCTCTGGTATCTCCCAAAATCCTGAATCATTGAACTGCTAGTCGGTTCTGGTCTGCACCTTGGCGTAGTATTAACAAGCTGTAATTCTTGAGGGCAAAGTCCAGCTGGAGTAGCACGGTCACAGTCATCGTCGAACGAATTTATCGGAATTTCAAGGCTCGATATATCTATCTCCTCCAAGACAGGATGACGTTCAGAAATGGGCGGTAAGCGTGCTGGAATACGAGGGTAGTCGTCGAGGGGATATTGGTCTAGATAACTTGTAGGAATGGCCAAATCCCGTACGGTGCATGATGATTGGTCGGGGTTAGGCAGGGGGAAAGGGGTATGCAATGGTACAGCGGAGTAAATGGAGGTCGGGGACTCTTGCAGTTCGAGGGAAGGGGTTGTATATTGCACTCGCAGTTGTGAAGGTATTAGGCTCGCACAGATGGGTTGCGAATCACTGGTGTCACAGTGACTCGGCTTAGATGCTCGAATGGAAACTCTAGTCGAGTCACTACTGCTGGCGGGATATCCCCTCTTCGTAAAGTGACGTCGCAGAATGGCCCAGAGGAATAGTATAGAACGAAAGGAACGCCGAAGTACAGAAGTTTCCGACAAAACCCGCCGAAAAATCTTCAAAAACCAGGAAAGATGAGGCATGCCAGTGGACGGTGGTGCAAATCCCCCAAACATCCTGAGAAGGACAAGTGACCAGCTGGGCACCGCCAAAGTGAGGCACGGAGGCGATACCAATCCCACGTGAGTACATAATTCGCATTTCTAGTCAGTGGTTGTAAATAATTGAGGAGTAAACTTTTGCAAAAGCTAACTTGACTTGTGCAATAATCCAATGGCCAATGGTTCATGGTCACCGCCTGGAATCCTCTTGCACCTGTATTTAATTACCAGCTGATTTTCGCATGCCGTGCCTGCAAGCTCCTTCCGGTGTCACACGAGGACAACATGCGGGCCCCGTGCCTTGACGCTTTCATTATCATTATGTAGTCTCAAATATCATTATGTAGCTTTACCTACAATGTGCTCGGCATCCTGAAAGCCAAGGCTTATATGTCCAACAGCAAGACATGCAAATAACCTCAGAGCGAAAGCCGCCGGATACGGGTCTTTGAAAGAGAGTCTTGGGACTCCACCTCAAATTGATCATCAGGCGCGTTTAGAGAGCATGGCTCGGGGTTGACAACGATCCTGTCGATACAGCTATGAAAGTTTTAATAGATAAAAAAGCAACACTGGCAGTTGCTTCTCGTGTTTTTGTGACAATCTCGGGATATGCGTAAAGCACACTAGTTTACAGTCTGTAAACCTCTCCCATCAACAACCTATATAACGACAGCGAATAATTTGAACACATCCCGGCAGAATGCGGGCGATGTTTTGGGCTGTGGGACATATCTGATAGCTGAGGGTTGAGACGTGCTGTACTGTAATTCAACTGGACCGGGTTGATTTGTCCCAAATAGTAATGGTAGTGAACATACCGAGGATTATGCGAGGCAACATTATTTTAGAGACGAGTTTCTCAGCTTGATTGGCAGTAGGCTTGCGTCTCATCATCAGGACTAAAAAGTCTACTGTAAAGAGTGATCAGCGAATCCGGGTCCAAGAACAATATTTGACGGTCAGACATCCGCAAATTCGTGAGTGATGCAACATACGGAGGTAGATATCGACTCCTCGGCACTGGCTCCACAGTGGGGGTTTTAGTGGGTGTAGAGGTCTGATCTATATCTATACCTAGAATGCTCGACAAGGGGAGGAGTGGGTAACCATGATAAGAGTGAGAGTTTTATAAGTGTGTCTAACAGCCAAACACACGAAACATAAAGTGACCTTTTTGATGGAGTTCCCCTACTGCCTATCGGAGAACGGTTTCGTTTACTCACTTCCGGAGGGCGGTTAGGGCGAAGGACACGGCAGGTTCGAACATCGTGGTCACAGCCCTGTCAGCGATGACGATGTTCAATTTTATTTCAGCAAGCGCAGAAGAGCATGCCATGGTTCTGTTCGCCTGGCTTGCTGTCCTTAGCATCCAGAGTGGAGAGTTACTTTCGACATTTCGTATGGTTTCGGCCCGCGCCGGAATATAACCTATTATTAGGGGTTATATACCTTGAGGCAAGCCCGTGAACACAACGCGTTTTGCTATGCCGACTTCTCCTTCCCCAAAGTGTTCGTCACCCTCTTCCTTCGATGAAAGACATGGTTCAGGAAACTTCCCGCCGTCGTCGCCTGCCCTTCCGACTCAAAAACGTTCAATCACGGATATCCTCGGAGAGAAATTCCCCCCATTCGCTCATCAGTCCGTCGTCGGTCCTTTTGAAGAAGAGAGGAAGAGGGATGTAGAATTTCAGAAACGTAAGCAATGCTACATACAAGAGTCTCTATATAACTTATATGCGTCTTGCATGCCCTATTTGTCTACACGACCTTACTGAAATTCACCTTTCTAACGACTATCCCCTCTTCGCTAATTTTTGTTGTTGTTACAGAGTTGACTAAGATGATCGTCGAGATCTTTGTCCAAAGCCACGCCTGGTCTTCCGTTCGTGCGACGCATGAGAGGAACATCGCCGCAGCCAAGCTTGAAACTCAGATCAATGCCGTGTTCGATGTCGAAGCGGAACAAGGCAGGTCTTCAACCCCCTTGTTTTTTTACCTCTCGCTTCTCGTTGGTACGCCCCTCTCCAATTCCCCATCCTCGGCGTACACTATCCACCGAAGCTAATCGTCTAATACTGACAAATGGTACCTTTTTTCTTCATGCTGGATAATCAAGAGATGACACGGGAAAATCTCATGGAATTCGTGATGCGCATGAGGAATGCGCTGGCCTCCCTTACAGGAATGGTTTTCTGACCCAGGTTTGACAAGATCTTCGAAGCTAGTGGCGAATGTTGTCTCTGGGCCTCGTTATTCAAGACTGTGGGCTTTGGCTACGATCTGGTGCTTCGCGTATTTCTCCTGTTGTTCACCAGTGTGTATAATGACTCATTTTGTACTCGAATTACACTGAACTGTAAAGTTGGGCATACATTGTCCTTGTGTTCTGGGACTTACGTTTTTGAGGGAGCATCTGCAAATCTAAATGACACATTGAGTTATAACTATCTACACCTCGCTGACAACCGACTACAACGTTACTAGTAATCGATCACCAGTGGCTGTATACGCGCCAACTTAACTTGACCAGCAAGACGCTGATAGTCTTCCGCTCATCACTCGCACTTGACATCGATCACCCATATCAGCATGTATGCGACGTTTTTTTGCACTATGACCGCTATATGGCCTTGTCGCCAACGCCGTTCTCCAAAAACCATCCTTCATCGACCACGATGTTGTTCGAAACATCCTTCTCTATCCTCTTCTTGTTTCTCTGTCCTTTCTGTTCATGCCCTACTCACAAGTCCCAAGGGTGTGTATTGGTTTCCTATCCAGATACTGGGTTAAACAACTTGTTTTGGACGGAATGTAGCCCATGAGCGGGAGCGGCCATGGGCAGATCACAATGCCTTGACGGACTCCATCAAGGTTACACTATGGCCTAAAGGTGTGTATCGGTCCCTTACTCTGAGGGTGTGTGTAGCTGATTGTGTTATTTACGACGGAATGTAATCCTTGAGAAGAAGTTCGGCGCTTTCCCTGACACATGGTGTGTACTACTAACACGATATGATGTCTTGGGTTGTCTGATTGATATGGCGCTTCCATAGATGGTGTGACTATCACGAAAGAGACCGAGCTCCGTAACCACCTCGAAAACGTGTGTGTTCACCTGGTCAAAGAGGCAGCAAAAAAGTCGAAGAGAAACACATAGCCCTGATCCCATAATTGTATAGATCCCCGACGATGAGAACTCGGTCCGATCTCGATCGTAATTGCGGAACGTTGGGGGATACTGCTAGACATCTGACTCAGCAACATCATCCGAGTTTGCCACGTTCAAATATCCCCATGCCAACTTTCTCAGTGAGAGAAGACCAATTCATGAAAACACGGTTCATGAAGCACATTGTCATACAGGGATTTCGCAGCTGATCCCAGTTGTAATCCGACGGCGCGGTTCTGGACGTCGCTGTCTCGTCCACAGTTGCTAATGCTATGGACCTAGGCAACCTGCCTGACGTCAGTACATCCTCAATTCGCCACACGTTCCTGTTCTAGATGCAGCACCATCGATTTTCCTTTGCAACATTCGGTATGTGGACTTGATGGTCTTGCCCGGCTGCCAGTATTGGAATGAGATTCAATGACGGAAGATTGTCGGAAAATGGCTAACTCTCCAAAGGCAAAACATACTATTCCGTAGTCCTTCGCCCCGTTTGGTTCTGAGCCAACCGGATTTCAAGATCAGCATGGATCCGTCTTGTCCTCACAACCACGGAACGAGGGATTTCTGAAGGCGATAATATGCTCGCACTTATCGATGCGGATGGTCATAATTGCATACTTTCGAAAGAAATCCTAGACATGGTGAGCAGAGGGTCGCTTTTTCGCGTCTGGGTAGTGCTGACAATTGGTTTATTCTTTCAATGGCTGATGACATTCTCTATTCCAGATAACTTGTCTTAACGTGCACATCAACTGCATTCTCGCTCCATCTCCCTCATAATTCCGCCAGCACCTCGCAAGCGTTCAGTTGAACCATACGAGGGTGATCATGTTGCCAAGAAATCACGGCATGGTCGGTAATGCCTCACCAATAGACGCATCATCTAACAACGCTCTCCGTAGATGAGGCTCTTTCCGTACTTAAACGCTGGAGGTCTAAACACACCGGCGCCACGTTGCCATCGCTAGCTGATCTCAAGAGGATTATAGAAACTCCCTTCCAAGAAAACGAGAAAGTGCCGATAACGTCCAGTCGGATGCGGGACCTTGTTTCCGCAGAGAGTGAAACTCGAGATATTTGTACCAATGAGGATGTCGAGCTTCTGTTCAGCATCACTGAAACCAGCACGATGCTCGACAGATTATTCTTTGCTGCATTCGATGCGCCTCCAACCGAAGGAACTGAGAACTCATTTATTTCATTTTGGGACCGAAACATTCGTGAAGTCTTGCAGCTTCTTCTTCCCGCAGGGAAAAGCATTCGGAACAGTAGCAAGCACACTGCCACTCGACGGCTACGTCCAGACTACGGTTTCCTCATGAATAAAATTTGCCCATTCAGAGGGGAAGAAAAAGCCACGGGGAGCTCGGAAGATCCGAAACCAGAATTGTCGGCAAAACTTACGTGGGGCTTATAAACGTGTTCCATACGTCCTTGGTAAGTTGTGCCCATTTCAGGAGGCATCTCTGATCCTCATACTTGAAGGTTACTATGCTACGGGGCCAAACGTGGCGATAGTGGCAATTTCCCCTCCGCAACAAAATAGGGGACGGCCAATCGTCTATGATATAGCGGAAGCCGACTTAACTCTTAGAAGAGATCGAATTAAGAACATACGACGCCTGATTAACCTTCCAGGTTTATTCCCAATTCTAGCGGACCTCGTTCCACCTTCCGAGCTTAAGTTCGAAGAGATTGACAGGTTCTTATCTGTCTTGATCAATCCTTTCTTTGTCTGACTGCTATTCACGTGGAAGGGACCACTGCACTATTGAAATTGCTGGGTGTAACATAATCAAAACTTACCGGTGTTCAGACGCCTCCGAAAGAGTCAAGCATCTCAAAAACATTTATCATCTGCTCCGAGCCAAGAAAGTTCCAAATACTGATTATCTGGTACACTCCTCGGACGACACAGTTATACTTACACCCAGAGGTTCCCCCGATAAACCGAAAACAGAACTGGAGCTGTTGGAAGTTCTGATTTGCGTTTTAAACGCACTAGAGGTAATTAAGGGTGTTTGTCTAAATCAACCAGAAGCAGTCGTATATTGCATGTGAGCTGGGAAATTGTGACTGGTAGCAGCTAATGCAGGGTTCATCGGATCTGAAGAGAAAACTTGTTGAGAAACGGCACAGTTATTCTGCCGGGTACAAGAAAACCGACCCGTTACAGCAGTTTTCTCCGTATCAGTGCTTCCACCTTTCTCGAGGAATCGAATTGTTTTGGAACGAAACAAGACAACGCATAAAAAGATCAAAAATAATATGGCGCCAATGCCCGAACATAGTCCAATGGCGACTTTAGCACCCACAGATAGAGATTTCGGAGTCGTATTGGACTGGTTAGAGTCGTCGGTTGCGTAGCTAAACAAACAAGAGAAGAAATTTGTTAATCACGGTCATCGAGCACGAACAGCAAAGAATATTCAAGGGAATACAGACATTATACGATCAACGTTCATCCAAGCCCCATTACCTACCGGCTCGTTCGTGAGAATCAGGACGTGGGCTGTATTTTCTAACCCTGTCATTTGAAACAGCAATGTTTGATGTTGATACATGGCGGTCTCGGAGCTAATGATATAGGTACTGCCATCGAGAGTGACTTTTGTGGAGCCATGGTCATAATTGGAGATCCCGTAGTAGTAGACGGCCGACCCTGCATTTTCAAGTCATTCAAAAGTTTGGCTGAGGGACATGCATCATAGTCGTACGGACGTACCAATGAAGTCAAGTCGAGCAGAAGCGCCGCTCGCAGTCGTACCATGGTTTGAACCTTCGAAACTCAAGGAATCCTGGATGACTTCCCACTTACCAGAATACGAAATACGTGGGCTGCTGTCATCCAAACTGATATTGTACTCATTCAATGTGGGCACAACTGTTGGAGTCGGTGAACTTGCAGTGAGCGGTGGTACCGTAACCGCCAGCGAACTTGTATCAGCTGGAGTGGCATCTTTGACAGTGTAGCTAGATGGATAGATTAAGGAAAGGAATTTGTTGGTCATGATATGCGTGAATGAAATACAAGATTTTACAGACATTACGCGGTCCACGTTCATCCAAAGCCCATCAACGGCATTCGTGAGGATCAAGGTGTAGGCTGTGTTCTCTAACCCCGTCATTTGGAAGAGCAATGTTTGGTGAAGATATACAGCAGAGACTGAGCTGATGACAGTGGTAGTGCCATCGAGAGTGACATTTGTAAGGCCATGATCGAAGTTGGAGATCCCGTAGTAGTAGACGGTCGATCCTGCATTTTGTTATTCAAAAAGTTGTTCGGAAGGATGCACAATGCTCGTGTGGATGTAACGCACCGGTGAATTCAAGTTGAGCAGAGGAGCCCATCGTCGTCGTGCCATGATTCGAACCATCAAAGCTCAGGGTATCTTGGACAATTTCCCATTCGCCAGAATACACAATTTGCGGGTCGCTGTCATCCAGGCTGACATTATAGTCTGCATTGCCTAATGATGCGAGAGTCAAAAATGCACAGAAAATAAGTATATTGTGCATAGAGCAGCAAAGAGTGTGTCGAACAGCGTTCCCCCACTAGCAGGGAGTCAAGGGACCTCGAAATTGCCTTGACAACGTCGGCGCCCGCCTCTGATTCCAGATAAATATGAGTACTATGCCGTCAGAACATTCAGAACATTGATAGTTCATATGCAGTATGGTCCAGACACAGAGGAGACGGGTGTGCTTTCGAGACAAGGTAGACATCATCCATCCTCGTTCAAGGTCACATGTGATGATATTTTGTGACATATCCAAGCAAATCAGGAAAGAATGCGTTGGAAAAACTATGGAAGATGCTTTTTGCAACATCAAGGATGAAAATAAGAAATTTGCTCCCTATCAATTGTTGTAAATATAGTTAGGAATGAGATCCCACAATCCTGTGAGAATCAGATCAGTCTGAGCCAAGTTATTCAATGAATATCCAACCTTTGGTCTGATCAGTCCTATTTGGCAACCTTGTGTCCACCTGCAGGTCACACAATGTGTTCTCTTCTGAGCTCTTCCATGATGTTCTCAGGCAACACTTGATGCCCACAATTAGTGTATTGCATATGGGTACAGCAATTTGTACCCGTGTGATTCCTGTACCCGTGACATTCAGTCACATGAATGACGTGTCAGGTTCAACCGCAACCGCAACCATCCAACCACAGCGACCACAACAACAAAATAGAAGACCACGGTGATGAAGACCATGACAATGGCAATGGAGAGCATGGCCAGGAGGGTGGTGTGCCCGCCTACCGGCCCCAGTACGTATCCAGATTCTACCTACATTGACATTCACTAATTCCATACCTCGTGAACATGCCCTGACACATTGACGTCATTCGCGAGGTAATAGGCACTAAGAAGGATGACGGGGCTCAAGACTCATCCCAGGCCCCCCGCATACCGGTTGGCAATGAGCCAGAGCGCCTGAAGACAACCACCCCCATTCACCTCGTGTCCACCAACCCACGCATCCACCGGCCCAGGCGTCCAATGACGCATCACCTGGCTTTGTGCCCACCACCCCCGTTCACCTTGCATCCACCAGCCCACACATCCACCAGCCCACGCGTCCACCAGCCCACATGTCCAACGACACATCACCCGGCTTGGTGCCCACCCACCAACTACGCTACACCGGGCCCGCCATTCCACCTCGTACTCACATGGTGTGTGTCAATTGACACATGTCCGGTGTCGTGAGGTCAAAGGGCATGCATGTCCGGTGTTGCGAGTGTGAGACCTGCAGGTTACCTGCTACAGGTACGGGTATGGGTAGGAAAGAAAGACCCGGCACAAAACCCGTGCCCACGGTGATGGGTACGGGTATTCACAGGTGCGGGTACGGGTATCCCCAAAAGTACATGGGGGTTACCCATGCAATACACTACCCACGATACTTTCTCAATACCCATGCCACCTGTCTTCTGTTGAATCCTCATCCATAAGCATCCATAAATCACAGAGACCGGTTTGCAAACTTGTGCATCATGACCAAAGTGATCAATTCCAAAGCCATGATGGTATTTGCTTCAAGATGGTCCTCTCAGGAGGATTCTGGGTAAGTTCAGTAGACACTCTTCACTCACCCCCAACACTGTTCTATAAAATTTAGTTCACAGTGAAATTTTGGAAGGAAGAGAACTTGGACACTACATGAACAGCAAAGGATTGTATAGGATCTGACAACAACAACAATTCATCATGCCTGCCTTACATTTGAAGCCTTTGCATTTGGCACAAACTCTCAACATATCTCCAAAGCCCCACTCACTTAGAATCACTGCCATTCCTTTGAACACCCCTGTGCGTGGATGACCTGGTGGGAAATACAGCAATTGCAGTTCAGTGTTAGAAAATCAAGCTTCTTTCATTTTTATTTTTATCTTCTCCTGTGACCCATCAGGTTTTTGATCAGTTTGCCTGTGGTCAGATCACATTTAGTCACTTCAACTCCCCAGTTTGAGCCTTCCTTCAGAATGTTCTTTGGCATCCAATGATATGCACTGTACAATCCTGGCCTCTGATTCGATATATTGCATGATTCTATGCAATTCACATCAACCTGACACTCTTTGACCTTGCGATCAAGTTGCAACTATTGGTTGATTTTTATCGCAGCTCTTTGATTTTTATCGCAACATTTATATTGAGTGTCTCACACCTTTCTAGTCCTTCTCTTTCTTCTTCTATCCTAGTGTAGGCTTTCTGAAACTTCCTCACACCTTTCTTAGCAGTTATATAGTTAGATTCCCATCTCAATACCCCCACCTGCACATCACCAACAAGCTGATAAGGCATCTTCCACCCTTTTCAGGTGAGTCATTGCATTGTCATATATGAAGACATGTTCATACTGAGGATAAAATTCCTTCAGTATGTCTATTGCAGCTGTTGCTTGCTCCTGGACATCCTCATTGGTATAGTAGCTGTCACACTTCTTCCCTGGCTTGAAAAGTTGCTGTGCCAATTGTTTACCATCAGGAGATTGAAGCCAACCGAAATCTTGTGACACAAAGTCTGCTACCATCAAGGATGCCCCTTCACCTTTAGCATAGGGTTTTTCTGGGGAGTCTTTGTGGTACCAACCCTTCCTTTGATGATCATGGGCATAGAAAATTGATTTGTCATGGAACCAAGCAACGACCCAGTGACCTGGACTAATGGGGGGCAATTCAACCAATTTCTCATCCCACCGAGCCATCCATTGTTGAATCTGGCACCACTGCACCAAGAACACATTCTCATGATAGAAAACAACATCCTCCCATTCACATATCGTCCCTTTGGCACTGTCCTGTAGCGGTATCCCAGCACATTGAGGTATCAGCAAGCTGTGCTGTGACTGATATTCCTCTTGATTCCATATCTTTCTTTGATGTCTGGCTGGTGCAGAAACTCCATTAGCTTTCTGGCTGAGATTTCATTGCCTATTGACAGTAAAAATATACTGATTTCATTACACAGGTTCTCGTCAATGAGTCAGGAGTTATTCCAGTCTCCATATGGGTTGACAGGCAGGACATTTCAATTGGCAAGGAATGCAGTGAACACTCAGCACAGTTCTCAAAGGTGTCATGCACAATGACAACCCCAACCCATTCCTATAGCAGTTTGATATGACAATGCTCCCCAATGACTGTATGTCTTCAAATTCAGATTGGTGTACATGTGCAACATTGATTGCATACCCTCTAGTCTGGAATGTGTCCAAAGATCGAGGTCAGGGTCTTTATAACCAGTGCCAGTTGTATGTCTTGGCTGAATGATGGAACTCAAGTCACGGAGTGCAATCAATGCATCCTGCAGAGTTGGTGAGGTGTAAATTTGTCCAATGAGTGATTGAGGCTCATCATGGGGATCACAGGGGCCAGGGCAAGTACTCGTATCCCTGAGGTGGTCCAGCTGATGGTCTCCTTGGTGGAATATCCACATCCGAATCAGGGTCTGTTTCATCCTCATCATCATCATCCCCTTCTGAAACAACCACCTCAGGTCCTGGAAGGGGTTCGTCTGGATATGGAATCTCATCACAATCAATTTCTTTATGGTCCAGAAGATGTTCAATGATTAAGGAATACATTCCAAAGGTAGGACTTGTGTCTGGTTGTGCTACAAGGCTTTCTTTTTTGACATGGCATCATGTTACGATTTTTACCTTTTTGCCCTTGTCTTTTGCTTTGACAGCACATGATACCCATTGACCTCTACATTCCCACGAAGATGTGCCAAGTTCCACGCTCTGATTGGACGATGCCTTGTTACCAAACTCTCGGGTTGACCCCATGTCCTCATTGGATGATTTGACGGTGCATAACCATTCATGCACAACCAGGAGCTGAAGGAACCTGAAGACAATACAATCCGAACTTGACCATTCCATTCTTGTCACAACCCATGACCGGTGTGCATACCCGGAGACAAGAATACTCCATGACCCAACCACCGATCATACCCAGCAATCGGAATACTCTGGTTCTCCACCGACCGATCATATGTCCACACCCATATGCTCATGACATTGTTATTGTTCTTTCACAATTCACCTACACGGTTCCTTGTGCCTGTCACAGACGAATGAATAGCCTTGTGCCTGATGACCGATCGACTTTCCTATTTTGAAGAAGACCGACACGTCATCCCAATCCTCATGGTTACCTTTGACGCCCAGCTCATCGCCACAATTGTGATATGTTCTATTGGCATCTCCACCCTTGTGGGTGTCTACATCTATGCAACCTATATTCGGATAATGCAACCTCCCCACAATGACTCAGATATCGAATCCATCATAGTTGCCGACAACCGATGACTCCTTTGACCTATCTTGGCCGAACATCTTGTTCTTCTTCACATGTCACCTCCACATTCATTTGCCTTTCTTCTCATCAGCTGACCACCGGTGCTCAACTAACAACCCAAACTCGCATATACGACAAGTCCCCTTGATGCTCCACAAAGACTTGCATTCCGACATGTTTCATCACCTTCATGTACCAGTCCACTGGTTGGGAATATCCATACCTAGTCGACATCCCAGTCATCCAGTACCCTGCAGCCAAGAAGGGTTATATGAAGCACCCTTGCTTATCGTACTGCAGGAACTACAGTTGCTGGTGTATGATTACCAGTGTTCATTGCATTGCCCCAATCATGGTTCTTCCCCATTCAGGGATTTGCCTTCTCCCCTGCCTCCAATGATGAAGCATCATGTTCACCTTTCCATCCCGATCCCACATACACATATTCATAGTCGTATGCTGCTATTGGCCAGGCATCCACTGCCAATACAAACCATCAGGAAGACGAACCAATCTCATCATTCCCAAACCAGGAACTCAGCCACATGACATCCACATGGCCACCTCATGTTCACCATGTGCCTGCTGACGCATCCACTCATAGATCCTTTCACCTCCTTACCATGAGGCAACCATGAGGCGCAGGGTCTGGACCCTTGATTGCTCCGAACCATTTCCTTGCAATCACTACTTGAGACACTGATGGACATGCTGTATCTGCAGGACAGCCTTATTGTTCTTGCATCTCTCTCGGTTTGTACATACAGACCCGGTAGTCTGTCTTTCATGACATTTCCCTAACTCTTGTATTTAAACCTTCATCTTCGAACTGTTCCTCTTTTTCCCTTCCCTTTCCTCACGTTTAGTCTGGTTTCCTCTCCCTGGTTCGCTTTCCTAGACTCTCTCCCTTCCCAGACTGCTACTTGCTGTATAGTAGTGGTAGATCATGAATACACCTTTCATCTTGTGTTTCCTCTGGTCTGATCTCGACTTGTTTTAGTTGGTTGTTGCTGGAGCCCGCTGATCTAGCGATCCATAACACATCAAAAGGTCGACTGCATACCAGATGAGGCTTGTTTATTGGGACTGGGACTGGGAGATTCCTAAGGGAAGAGTTTTTGTGATGATTCAAGTTGTTGGAAATTGGAACTATACATTTTACAGCTGTTTGCACTGACCATGACAGAAACTGGGCTTTTTGAATCACTTGAATAATGTGGACTTAGTAGAATTTTCAATGCTGATTTTGGTTTCTCATGAAATACTGCATGGATTGACATGGTTATAGAGGGAAAGTTGTACTATTTTTCAAGGGCTATCATATCCTGTAATTACATTTGGATAGAATTTATTGTATGGTGAGTTGTGGGTGAAATAACAGGTAAACTAGTACTTTTTGACACCCAATATGATATTGTAAAATTATGGCATCAAAAGAGCTCCTATGAATAGGATTGTAGGGAGAAAGTTGTTCATTTTTTTGAGGGCTAGAAGTACATATACTGTGTTTTTGTTTATTTTTGTCCTTTGAGCCAATATTTATGATTCTTGTGATATTTTGATCCCAATGCAGACAAATATAGTACAGCTGTAATATTGGCTCGAAGGACAAAAATAAACAAAAATACGGTATATGAGCATGTAGTCCTTGAAAAACTGAACAATTTTCTCCCTACAATCCTCTTCATAGGAGCTCTTTTGATGCCATAATTTTACAATATCATATTGGGTGTCAAAAAGTACTAGTTTATCTGTTATTTCACCCACAACTCACCATACAATAAATTTTGTCCAAATGTAATTACAGGACCTGATAGCCCTTGAAAAATAGTACAACTTTCCCTCTATAACCATGTCAATCCATGCAGTATTTCATGAGAAACCAAAATCAGCATTGAAAATTCTACTAAGTCCACATTATTCAATTGATTCAAAAAAGCCCAGTTTCCGTCATGGTCAGTGCAAACAGCTGTAAGTGCCTCCAGCAGTTGAATTCAAGCCGGTGTTTCTTTTTTGCCTCTTTGGGAGATCTTTTGTGGACCCTTGGTGTAGATTGGCAATCAAGCTCATTGCTTTCCTCTTTCTGTGTGACATTTGGTCTCCTGGATGGTGATGAGAAAGGGTTATGAAAGTTTCTCAAATAACTTGTGCAAATCAGTGTGTTTATTGATGTGTTGCACCATGTTCTTGCCTCATTTAGACACTGTCACACTTTATCACATGACCTTGAATGAGGATGGATGATGTCTACCTTATCTGCTTACATATTGAAATTATTTGTGTTGTTATCATAATTGCAAAAATGTTATAAACAATAAGACTATCTAAATGTGGTATTCACACTGAGGATGGTACTGGCAGACTTTTAAATTATTTGGTCTCAAGATATTCAGGCACCAAGCCACATGCCTGAATATCTTGAGACCAAATAATTTAAAAGTCTGCCTGTACCATCCTCAGTGTGAATACCACATTTAGATAGTCTTATTGTTTATAACATTTTTGCAATTATGATAACAACACAAATAATTTCAATATATAAGTGGATATCTCAATATTTTTTGATGGCAAAAAATTTTCACCCATCTCCTCTGACATTTTAACAGACTCATTTATGACATGACATGTCAATATCACTCACCCTCATCAATCCACATTAAACAACACCTGGCTTTGGGCTATGTTGTACATTTGGTTACTCCAGTATCCAATTGTCTACACCCTGTCCTTGTCAATTTGCTAAGGGAAAGTCATTTTGAAAGTTTTGACACACTTTGGAGAGTTCACAGAGCATACTCCGCAATAGTTGATGCTGAACCTCAGCCTCCTGAACCTGAGTCTGAGTCTGAATCTGAATTATTGGGGGTCAAGTCTTTCCAGTGCTGTTCAGACACTTCTTCTACATCCACATGTCAGGCTCTCCACACCCTGCAGCTTCCCAAGTCAACACCACATCTGGAACCTTCAACATAACAAGCCAATGGTCATTGAGATACATGGAACCACTTCTTCAAAAGTCTTAATGCCAGCCTGGGTGAGTTCACATACTATGGTGACCACAATCTTGAGAGAGTTAGACTCTGACAACAAGTCAGACAGTAAGAGTAACCCATTTTCATGAGGTCCATTGCAACCCAAATTGTCCAATGCGATGTGGGTAAAGGAATATATCTAGTATGGATGCTGTTGGCCAATTGCCAGTAATGTGAAGATGTGTTACATCTGGAAATGAAAGAGTGTCTGGTGATATGAGCATGAGAAAACCAATATCAATGAACAGTCACTGGAAGGTAAGTGAGGTTCTGATGTGTTCTAGACAGCCTTCATCATCAGTCCAGAAAGCAAGATCAACATTGACAGTGCAGGAGGAAAGGATAATAACAATGTCTTGCTCTTTGCTCAGGTTGAATGCCACTGAACTAACCCATGAAACCCCTGCTGTGAGTACCATTGAACAGAGTGAAACATTGCCTGGTACTCACAGGTATTGCCTATGGTTGTGCAGTGCTTGGCCTGCAAGTGCCCACATGTATTGTCATGATCCAAAATGGTTTTGGATCAAAAACATGGTACAAGATTGAAGAAAGGATATTTATACAATTTTCCATTCAGCTGCAATATTGCAATTTCAGCTGGAGTATCCCTTCCCTCAATAGCCAGGACAACAAGTGAATAATACCAGGAATACAGCCCCAAGCACTAAGGGATGGTGTCCAGTCACCATCAAACCCAGCTTACAGCATCAGTAATGAAGGGACAAGGCCTTATCAGATTACAGGATTAGATAATAGCTGACTTATCCTTATCTTTACTAATAAGGAAAGGATAACATCAACAGCCACATACATCAGACATCAAGATCCAAGATCAGAGCAGCCACATTCCACAGCCACCTTCTTATCTTTCTTGATAACAGATAAGATAAGAAGCACAGCCTTCCATCTTCTATTCTAGAACATTGGAAAAGAAGCACAGCACAGCCTTCTATCTTCCATCAAAGAACATTGACAGAGGAAGCACAGCCTTCTATTCTAGAACATTGGAAAAGGAAGCACAGCCTGAAGAACTGATTCTAGAAGCCCAATTTGAAATTACATGTTGCAGCCTTGGTCCATGATTCCTGGAGAACCATAGACCACCCCAGATCTCAGAGAAGATCAGCCAGTGGCTCATCTCCCCTCAGATAACTCATTGATCAATCAGCAGCCCCACCTTATGACCCCATTATGACACCTTATGACACCATTATGACACCATCATGACCAATTATGCCCCCATCCTTTCTCACAGTACCATATGATTCTCAGTAATTGACTCTGCATGAGTCACAAACCTATGCCCCAATTTCCATTTGCCTTTTATGTGCTTGCACACCCTATGCCCCATTTCAAATTACTCCCTTGTGATTCCTCTTGACTCACAAACCTATGCTGTTATGGATCACTAGATCAGCAGGCTCCAGCAACAACCAACTAAAACAAGTCGAGATCAGACCAGAGGAAACACAAGATGAAAGGTGTATTCATGATCTACCACTACTATACAGCAAGTAGCAGTCTGGGAAGGGAGAGAGTCTAGGAAAGCGAACCAGGGAGAGGAAACCAGACTAAACGTGAGGAAAGGGAAGGGAAAAAGAGGAACAGTTCGAAGATGAAGGTTTAAATACAAGAGTTAGGGAAATGTCATGAAAGACAGACTACCGGGTCTGTATGTACAAACCGAGAGAGATGCAAGAACAATAAGGCTGTCCTGCAGATACAGCATGTCCATCAGTGTCTCAAGTAGTGATTGCAAGGAAATGGTTCGGAGCAATCAAGGGTCCAGACCCTGCGCCTCATGGTTGCCTCATGGTAAGGAGGTGAAAGGATCTATGAGTGGATGCGTCAGCAGGCACATGGTGAACATGAGGTGGCCATGTGGATGTCATGTGGCTGAGTTCCTGGTTTGGGAATGATGAGATTGGTTCGTCTTCCTGATGGTTTGTATTGGCAGTGGATGCCTGGCCAATAGCAGCATACGACTATGAATATGTGTATGTGGGATCGGGATGGAAAGGTGAACATGATGCTTCATCATTGGAGGCAGGGGAGAAGGCAAATCCCTGAATGGGGAAGAACCATGATTGGGGCAATGCAATGAACACTGGTAATCATACACCAGCAACTGTAGTTCCTGCAGTACGATAAGCAAGGGTGCTTCATATAACCCTTCTTGGCTGCAGGGTACTGGATGACTGGGATGTCGACTAGGTATGGATATTCCCAACCAGTGGACTGGTACATGAAGGTGATGAAACATGTCGGAATGCAAGTCTTTGTGGAGCATCAAGGGGACTTGTCGTATATGCGAGTTTGGGTTGTTAGTTGAGCACCGGTGGTCAGCTGATGAGAAGAAAGGCAAATGAATGTGGAGGTGACATGTGAAGAAGAACAAGATGTTCGGCCAAGATAGGTCAAAGGAGTCATCGGTTGTCGGCAACTATGATGGATTCGATATCTGAGTCATTGTGGGGAGGTTGCATTATCCGAATATAGGTTGCATAGATGTAGACACCCACAAGGGTGGAGATGCCAATAGAACATATCACAATCGTGGCGATGAGCTGGGCGTCAAAGGTAACCATGAGGATTGGGATGACGTGTCGGTCTTCTTCAAAATAGGAAAGTCGATCGGTCATCAGGCACAAGGCTATTCATTCGTCTGTGACAGGCACAAGGAACCGTGTGTTACGGATTGTCTACGGGACGGCTCCGACAACAAACTGACTCAGACTAACTTCGAGCGAGGAGAGGGAGAAGGGGGATAATATTGATCCGGTGGGATAAACCAGACTAAACGTAAGGTATACTGTACACATAACGAAAGTATATAAGGGAAACATCTTGAGGGGAGGCAATAATCTATCGTCCAATGGCATAACTCCCTCTTATCTCTCTCTTATCTCCAGCCAATGGCATTAAGCCCTCTTATCTCGGATGAGTAAGCGCGATGTGATTGGACAATAACCAGACATGTGATTGATCATACATGTGGTGATGTCAAAGCGCGAGAATTTGGACCCGAGGGAATGGTAGCCAATGGGATTGTGGGACTTGGCACTTCTCCGTGGGAAAGTGGCCGTGGGAATTGAGCGATGAGTAAGTGGGGTGTGAAAAGGGGTGAAAAGGTAACAATACCCCCCCCACAAGGTTCGCGTCCGCGCGAACAAGAACGGGGAAGAGAAAGGAAATTAAACAGAATGAATAGAGGGTATATCAGGGACGGACCATGTGCCATACATGGCGGCCAGCAAGGCTGCTCGGGGCAGACTGTGTCGGGGGGTCGCAGATCTGGCGGATAAGTTATAACGTAGCCAACAACAGAAAGGGGGTCTCCAAACCCCCAACTCTGTACATCATAGTTTAATGTCGTCGCGGACGAGCGACCATCAGAAGATGCGGAGGAAAGGGTTGACAGGGTGGTCGGAGAGGAGACGGGGTGGAACCTCACAGAAATGAAGAGGGGGCAGAACGTCATACCGATCCCACAGCAAAGCCGAAGGAAGGGGGGTGCGCATACGATGCATCATAGCAACCAGGTATGCGTATGTGGACAGCCGGCCATCATTGAAGGCGAGATTGCTGAGACCACCCATGACATCACGGAGATGACCACGGGTACTCGGTGTACCGACTGTGATGACATGGGTGACAGCGTTCACCTCACCAAGTTTGAACAGCCATAAACAACGGACTGAGGTCGGGAAGGCGAACGACCGAAAGTCATGATTCTCCTGTCATGAGAGAAACGAAGCGATGACTTTGGGTTCAACGGACACAATGACATCGGTAGCAGGGGAACGTAGTGGAGAAGCGTCGACAGGACGAGGGATGATGGAGATGCGTAGGTTAGCCGAAGTAGGTGCACGGGGTGTAATCGATGGAATTCAGAGACAAGTTTCCTGCAATTCTTTGTCTCCGATGCAGGTATCCACCAGTCCTCTTCACGGGGGTAACCTAACCAATGAACGAGATAAAACAGATGATTCCTACGAACAACGGAATCGATGACTTCTTCTATCTCATACTCTTCTTGCCCATCAACAATTTCCGTGGGTGGTTGTGGCAATGTAACTGCTTGTTGAGGGAAGGCAGGTGGAACGTATGGGGACAAAAGGACTTCATTGAAGATGGGATATTTCTTCGACCATGTAGAGGGAAGCTTCAATTCGTAAGATGATCTTCCAATCTTTTTCACAATGGGAAAAGGACCATATCGTTTATCATCCAACTTTTTGGATGGACGGAGAGAGTCGATATTCGTGGACTCTAGCCATACTTTGTCACCGACATTGTATTCCGGGGCGGGACGATGTTTCCTATCATAAAACTTCTTCATCTTTTCTTGCGCGACGGCCAAGGCATTGGTTGCCTGCTCTTGTATACGATTCATTCGATCTACGAAAGAGGCGGCAGATTCATTGACGATTTCTTCCTTGATTGGCTCTTTTCCCTTCCAGGGATGGAAACCCATCGTCGCGTAGAACGGGGACATACCGGTGGACGAAGATTCATGATTGGCCAAGGCGAACTCCGCTAGGGCTAGCCACTCAGCCCAATCATCTTGTCGTTGGTTGATAAATAAACGGAGGTATGTTTCGATTTCGGCGTTAGCCCGTTCAGTTTGTCCATCTGCTTGTGGATGATAAGCAGTCGTCGGATGTCCGATGATTCCTAATAGACGATTTAATTCCTTCGTAAAGCCAGACACGAATTGTGTCCCGAGATCAGAGATGATGACATGAGGTAACCCAAATCGCTTGAAGACATGATCTTGGTATAAACGCGCAGATACCTCCGAGGTCAACGTAGTGGTGGTGGGGATGAGGACTGATTGTTTTTTCAACTTGTCCATCACTACCAGAATGGCGTTGAAGCCTTGTGATTCGGGTAAAGGGCCAATCAGATCCATTGTGGCGGTATGCCATGGGTACGGGGGAATCGTATGAGGATGTAATAATCCCGGTTTCTTTCCACGATGGACTTTCTTCTGTTGACATGGTAAGCATGCTGCGACGTATTTATTGACGTCGGCGCGGAGAGACGGCCAAGTGAAATGTCGTGTGATAGCCCGGAATGTATTTTCCTGCCCGGGATGTCCGGACAAGGGAGTATCATGATGTTCTTGTATGATTTCTCCTCGGAGATGGTCATCTTTTGGGACATATAACAGATCGTTATGGTAGATCAAACCATCATCCATACATTTCCAAGGGGAACTGGGATCCTTCAATCCTTCGCTGACTTGTTCGTCCAGCTGAAGCCCATGCTTGATGAATTGTTCTTGCCATTGGGGATTCATCATGGTGGTATCGAGGAAAGCCATGAATAGGGAGTCAGGGAGTGCGACAACGTTTTTATTGTCGTCAAGACCTCGGTCGTGGTCAACACGCCGTGAGAGCAAGTCTGCCTTGCGGTTCAGGGTGCCAGGACGGTGATGGAGTTGGAAATTATAGTCTTGGAGAAATGAGATCCATCGGGCTTGTCGTCGAGTCAGATTTTGTGGCTGCCTAAAGTACGTGAGGTTTTGATGATCGGTATAGACGTCGATAATTTCCGGTGCACCAAGAAGGAAATGCCGCCATTGTTTGAAGCATCGGATGATCGCGAGTAATTCCTTATCGTGGATATCATAATTCCTTTCCGCGGGAGACATGCTGTTCGATAGAAAAGCTACCGGATGCCACGTGCCATCATCTTGTTGTTGTGATAGAATGGCACCGGTGGCGAAATCGGAGGCATCGCATTCAATCTTGAATTTTCCATGATTGTTGGGAATAACGAGGACAGGATCCGTCGTGACGATCCGTTTCAATTCCTCGAATGCGACTTGTTGTTCTGTATTCCACTCCCAATCCTTTTTGCCGGTCAGGGAATTTAGGGGTAATGCGACTTGTGCGAAATTCCGAACGAATTGACGATAAAAATTGAGAAAACCCAAGAACGACTGTAATTCCTTCTTGTTTTTTGGGACGGGCCAATCAGTGATGGCATCTGTCTTGGTGGGGTCCATCCGTACTTTTCCATGTTCGACGATGAGACCCAGATATTCCACTCGTTGGGTATCAAAGGTACATTTCCCTATCTTCAAGAACAATTTGTTGTCTCAGAACTTCTGTAACACTTGACGTGTCCGTTCTTGATGTTCTTCCAGATCCTTTGAGAAGATGATGACATTGTCCATGTATATGTGTAGCCAGCCTGCACGTATCTCGTATCGGAATATATGATTCATCATCCTCTGGAACATAGCAGGAGAATTCCATAGGCCGAAGAACATTACTGTGGGTTCAAATAATCCTTTTGGGGTTAGGAATGCGGCTTTGTACTGATCGCCTTCTTTGATCCATATATTATTGAAACCCCAACGAACATCCAGTTTTGTGAAATACTCCGCACCGTCGAGTTGATTTATGATATCGTCGATCAGCAGCAACGGGTAATTATCTGGGATGGTATGCTCGTTCAATTTCCGATAATCCTGTACACCACGTAATTCGGTAGCATCCTTCTTGTGTACATAGAAGAATGGCGAGGCGTAAGGTGATTTTGACGGTCTAATCTTGCCAGCCTTCAAGTTCTCATCGAGGAACTCGTCGAGTTTCTCGCGTTCTGGAGGTGACAACGGATATAGTTTGCAGTTCAGATGATCGGGAGCTTCTGGTTTCAGGTTGATCGCATGATCCCAAGGGCGAGATGGAGGCATCGAGTCAGTCGCTTTGGGGTCAAAAACGTCGGCATAGTCCTTGTATACGTCTGGCAATTGGTCGACGATTGATTGTTCCGGTTTCTTGTCTTTGGTGACCATTTTGGCACGCGCCAATTCTGTAGATTTTGTTTGGAATGCACGATACCAAGCCGGTTTGTCGTAAATCGCGGTTTTGAACGCTACACCTTCGATTTTGCCAGGGGAATGACCACAGACAGAAAGGCAACGAGTAAAATCGACCGTTTGGGTTACCCAATCAATTTCGGGATTGTGTTTCTTTAGCCAATCAAAGCCAAGATAGATGTCGATTTTTGCCAGGGGGATGACCGTAAGATGTATCCGTTCCATGTGTTCGCCGAGTTGTAGGTTCATTTCAACATATTCCGTGATCAATCCATCTTTGGACATCGTACCATCCCCATTGTAGGAGGAGAAGGGTTTCTCGTACTTCTGTGTCGTAAAATGTTGTTGTTGTACGAAACCAGAATTGATAGCCGAGACGGTACAACCAGAATCCAATAGACAAGTGACGGAGAACCTTCGCTGATCATCGATCGTAGTCAATTGACCTTTGACGGAGATCGACATCATCATGGTACTGTCGTCCTGTGATGCAACCAGTTGTTCAATTCGTTGATTGAGTTCCCGAAGCCTCCATTCTGTGGATCGTTTGTCGGCTTTCGTGACGAGAGGTTCCATTTGGCGCATCTTGTGGATTTTGACTGCTGTGGACTTCACAATCGGTTCTACCCTTGTTTCCGTGGGCTTTCGGTATGTTTGGGGAAGTTCCGTGACCAAATATTCAATGGCTTTGTCGATGGGCATTCGTCGTAACTTGACGACTAGTCCCGGACCGATTTTCATGGTATGTTGTCCATGAATGTCCCAATCGTTTATGAGGTCGAGGGCGCCATACATATCGGTGTTCATAATGGCGACCATTGTTTCCTCGGCATTGAATTCACTTTCGATAGCAGGTTGACGTGACGCGACCGTAACAGATACCGGTTTCCTTTCCACTGGCGTCTCAGTGTATTCGGGTTGTATAATCGGCATTTGTTGTTTCTTCGGTAGCTTCGATTGAGGCCACCGTTCCGTTTGTTTCTTCTTGTTCATTTCCTTTTGCATGTCTGTTCTCATTGTCCGGAGTTCAAGCAAAATACGGTCGAATTCGATAACAGTCGGCGTATTTACAATTACAGGGGGGACGATAGACAAATGAGATTTAGTCGAAGAGTCCATGCATTTCTTTGACCATTTTAAAAATCCTTCTTAGCCTGAACGAGTTCATCTTCAAGCTGGGCGCAGCGAGCTTCGAGCATCTGGATGATGTCTTGGCCACTCGACACGGGTTCAGTATTCATGGAGCGGACATGCTGCTCCTGTTCGGTGTTCAATACGCGTACACATTGTACGCGGGACGGACAATTACGCGAGAGATGTCCGGGTTGCTTGCAATTGAAGCAAAGTCCGGCCTTCATCAACTCCGTTCGTTCAGCAGACATAGGCTGCTTCAGTCTTTCAGCCGCGACAGCGGCTCAGTCGACGTCCATGGCGTCGGGGTCTTTCGATCGTACAGGCACTGTGGCAGCTGTAATAGAAGTGGAAGTCGTCCTTGACTTCTCACTCTTCTTCATCGGGTTACTTCCACCCGTAAGTCGTTCGATCTCGTTGCGACGACGCCATTGGCGGTCCAACATGATGGTCTTTGTCTTCCATTGCGTGACGGTAATGGGCATATTTTCGAGACCGAAGATTTGGTCAACGAGCGGTTTATTCAGGTGGTTTTCGAGGAGCGGGATTAACTGCTCCTGCTGAGTGATCGGATCCCATCCAGCACGTTTGTATAGGACTTCGAACTGAAGCCAGAACTCGTCGGCCGTCAACTTGCCTTGACGAAGCGCATTGAGTTTAATTGCGGCGTCTCGTTTATCGTCAGGTTTGTCGAACTGCGCTTGCATCGATGTAGTGAAGGCGGGCCATGTACCCCAGTTCATCTGCGGGGGGTCCGGTTCGCCATGTACATGTGCGGCCAATCGAACGTGGTAATCAGTTGCGATAGTATCGCAAAAGTCGTTGGCCCATTCGGCAGCGACACCTTTGTCCATCAACGACAGGACGAGGAATATTTTTCTTTCATGTCGTACTTCGACTGGGAGAGGATTTTCCGTGGTTCCGAAATCCTCGAAGTACGCCGAGTTTGCAGCCAAAAAGATGATGACTGCACGCATGAAGGAACGAAACTCTTCTTTGTCACCATTGAACTTGGGGGGAAGGGGGAGGAGCGATTTCATGGACGCCATCGGATAGCTCGTCTCTTACGTCGGATGTGATACTTGTGGGTGAGACTAGTGGTTCGGGCAGGGATATGTTTTCGTTTTCGTGGGTGTAGAATTTTGAGCAGACGCTGTAAACCGGCGTCGTTGTTCAACTGTGTTTCGATACGGCGACGTGTTATGCGGAGTTCGAGTAAGAGTAAAGGATCGGGGAGTAGACGAATGGGTTCGCCGTATGTAGGATGTGTGTAACGGATGAAATGTTTGACCAGGATGGGGACGTATTCACGATAAAATTCGTAGGTGCGACTCAGACCGGAATGTACAGCAGTTGCCCAATCCGAAGGGAAATGATTTCCGAACGGCTGGTACCACTTTGTCCAAGTGACAATCTGATAGAATGGATAGACGGTCGGTGTATCGGCTACCAGGTAGGATTTTCCGGGTATGTTTCGACGTCTGAAATATCCTTTTCTTTCGAGGGCTTGGGCTGCACTCCACTGGTTATAGATGATACGATGTCGGAAGGGGGCGTTCGTCGCACTGAGGATATCTCTGATAGTCGGGTGGTGATCCAGTGTTCGAGTGGTCTGAGCGAAAGTCTGGAGTGATGTCGGAGGAAACGCAGGAATTTCTGGGTTCTTGTAGGTACAACACGAACGTCGGTATATGTAACAATGGCGTCACGGATTTGTTGTACAGGGGGAACAGGAAGTTTGCGTCTATGTCGTTGCCACTCTGCGCTGTCGTTAAGACCACTGAGGATATCAACTGGGTCTCGTCCGAGTATTGGTTCTGTGCCAAAGATAGAATCAAAGAATTGTTCGCGAGGATCAGGTGGATTTGTCAAACGATAATACGGCCAAACTTTGGGCGGATCAAGTGTTACGACACGGGCGGGTTCAACGACTGTTTCGGTTTCGATGGGTACGGTCTCGATCACTTCTTCTGACCGTACGGAAGGTGTTGGGGAAGGTGTAGGTAAAGCGGACGGTTGGTGATGGTAATTGTATTCTGGATGGTCGGGGTCGTAGAGATAGGGAGGAAAGGAGTTACAGGGTAAATGGTATTCGGAGTTCTCGTAACCGTCCTCAAAGTAAAAGTACTCTGCCGTGGTGGGCTACCGGGTCCGGGTTCGGGTTCGGGTTCGGGGGCTTGTGCGAGCTTTGTCTCGGTAGTACCAATGACAAACGCAGGAATCGCAGACAAGCTTCTTCGTGACGTGAGTCGGTTTGTCGGGGGAGAGAGGAACGTTTAGTCTTTTGTTACGGATTGTCTACGGGACGGCTCCGACAACAAACTGACTCAGACTAACTTCGAGCGAGGAGAGGGAGAAGGGGGATAATATTGATCCGGTGGGATAAACCAGACTAAACGTAAGGTATACTGTACACATAACGAAAGTATATAAGGGAAACATCTTGAGGGGAGGCAATAATCTATCGTCCAATGGCATAACTCCCTCTTATCTCTCTCTTATCTCCAGCCAATGGCATTAAGCCCTCTTATCTCGGATGAGTAAGCGCGATGTGATTGGACGATAACCAGACATGTGATTGATCATACATGTGGTGATGTCAAAGCGCGAGAATTTGGACCCGAGGGAATGGTAGCCAATGGGATCGTGGGACTTGGCACTTCTCCATGGGAAAGTGGCCGTGGGAATTGAGCGATGAGTAAGCAGGGTGTGAAAAGGGGCGAAAAGGTAACACCGTGTAGGTGAATTGTGAAAGAACAATAACAATGTCATGAGCATATGGGTGTGGACATATGATCGGTCGGTGGAGAACCAGAGTATTCCGATTGCTGGGTATGATCGGTGGTTGGGTCATGGAGTATTCTTGTCTCCGGGTATGCACACCGGTCATGGGTTGTGACAAGAATGGAATGGTCAAGTTCAGATTGTATTGTCTTCAGGTTCCTTCAGCTCCTGGTTGTGCATGAATGGTTATGCACTGTCAAATCATCCAATGAGGACATGGGGTCAACCCGAGAGTTTGGTAACAAGGCATCGTCCAATCAGAGCATGGGACTTGGCACATCTTCGTGGGAATGTAGAGGTCAATGGGTATCACGTGCTGTCAAAGCAAAAGACAGGGGCAAAAAGGTAAAAATCGTAACATATGCCCCCATTTCCAATGCTTACTCACCCTATGCCCCCTCATTTCATATTACTCTACTATGACCAGTTATGACTCACTAACCTGTACACTCATTTCATATTCCATCCTATGACTCTGAATGACTCCTGTAGTTGAAAAGGTATAAATAGGGCCCAGTTTCTGCAGGAGACATCAGTCAAAAGTTGATTTCCCCCAAGTCAAACTTGATCCCCCATTCCAATCATCCTTTGATTCACCCCCTTCAGTATCTAACTACTTGTGTAGTAGCTAGTATACCAATTCAGTTACAGTTACAGTCTTATTCTTGCTTGCTGTTCATTCTCAAATCAGATAGTCTTAATTGATCTATCAATATCTGATATATTGATACTCTTTTATTACTAGTTTGGGAAATATTCTGTGACATAGTGCCGTTACTATTGTCATTTGTCTCAAGATATATTGGTCTTCACCAAGATATCCCAGTACATATTCTGAACCAGTAGCCAATGTGCGTTTGAAGCTTCGGAATATTGTCAGATATCTTGAACATCAATACTTCTTGACTGTTTTATTGTTTCATACTTTGTCATTGTCATATTCTGTTAGATAGTCTTTGTCACACACACTTGTTTGACTTCTACTATCCCTTGCTCATCACATTTTTGTTCATCATACACAGCACTTGACACTCTTGCTTGTGTATAACCTCAAAGTCTTTACCTTGTGTAGGAAAGACCTCACTGTTCACCCATCCTCTAAGTCATATAACTTGACTTAATCTTATTCAAGGTAGCTAGCTGTTCATTGTTATCTTGACTGTACTAACCTTTGTTAGGACAAACCTCAGACCATACAGTTGTTGAGCACAGATCTTAGGTGTTTAACAGTTGCATACCATCCTCTGAAGAACAACAAGGTAATTTCCCGATCAAAGTCGCACTCCAGAAACCCTTGGTGCAGATTAGTTTTTTTCATATAAACTTTTCTCACGAACAATAGTATGCAACCATCTGTGATGTTCTCAGGCCATCCATGGCCACTTTACATTCAGCAGCACCAAGCTGAAAGGCAGCTGTTGCAGCAGAAGATGTCGTGTTAACAACCTGTTCAAAAAAGCAAAATGAGCCCATGAATCTGTCAAGTACAGGAAACCTGCAATGAATTCAAAGCCGAACTTGCCACTGTCCTTCAGAGCATGGCCCACAGGCACATGCATGCAAAGTCAAGAATGGATGGAATGCAGTAGATTCTATGGCTTCTTGGGAAAGATGGTGGTCTTTCCCAGTCTATAGCCACCAGTGGCAAGATATGTCAAGAGCTAAGAACAAACACATGTTCGACATGGACAATGCTCCCTCACATCTGCCTCAACTTCCTTATTATCCTACCTTGGGGTTGTCTCAGCATCCTGCTTTGAGGTCCAATTCAGACTGTACATGGCAGCCTGCTTCAATCCTTATAAAATAAAATCATTGTTGTAATCACTACTGAGTAGTTAAATAGATTGATGTAATCCTAGTTGAGATACAAGCATATTACTGTAAAATGCTGAATATGGGAGAAGAAGGCATTTGCACTGCTCAGAAATATCCATTTTCTCATCACAAAAAGCTCCATATCTCACCATTGCATACATCCCTGTAGCAACTGTTGTGAACTCCCTGCCACCAACACCACCCTGCTTCTTTGAAATGCCTCCTGGCTAGGGAAATGCAGGGATAAGGGTAATCCCTAATCCGCAGGTATCCATACTCTTAAAAAGTACGAGTACAGATACAGATTCTCGTATCTGTGGGCTTTAAAATGAGCCTAAGATCATCCAAAACAGTCAAGAATTGACCGAGATAGAGACTAAACATTGATTGGACTCTATCTCAGTCAATTCTTGACCGTTTTGGGTGATCTCAGGCTCATTTTTATCAGGAATCCGTGGGTAAAATCCGCGGATATTGTATCTGTATCTGTGGGGAGTACGAGTACGGATACAGACAAATGTATCCTGGGATTACCCCTGCATTTGCCTACTCCTGGCTTGCCATATTCAAGCACAGCACTGATGTTGATCATAAGCTAATCATGCTCTTCAGTGCCTTGGATCTCAAGCTGTTCAATAAAGCACACAAGTGTGGGGCCATGGGCTGGAAATCATCCAGCTGAATATTATTGAAGAGCATGCCATGCATTAAGACAAAAAGGTCTGGAGTATGCACATTGGGGAGCAAGTACCATTTTCAGTCTACTTGCTATTGAGAATCAAATGAATATTGTACCTTTTTGATAAAGTGGTAGATTCCTCACAACTCCTTGCCCTTAACCTCATGACTCATGGTGGTGCAGTTTCCTATACCTGGTGTACCAGCCAATCCAGCCCCATACCAGTCCCTTACATTCTACTAACTGCATATAGAAGGACCACAATTTCTGTGTTCAGTGCAAGGGCAGGATGTGTGTGTGAACAGTCTGCTACTTAGTGAACTTTGAGTTGAGCTTGAGTTGATATCAGTCAAAAGGTTGTTGCAATTTTCAAGACTCATTTGATTTGAGTTGTGACCTGGTGACAACCTTATGTGGCTATCAGATCCATATCTGGTGATATTGTGCATGAAACCTGGTTACAGGACTTTGAAAAATCAGCAGTGTACAGCCTGAGTATTCCACCATTCCTTGTCTCACTGCTTGCTACGATTTTCACCTTTTTGCCCCTGTCTTTTGCTTTGACAGCACGTGACACCCATACATTCCCACGAAGATGTGCCAAGTCCCACGCTCTGATTGGACGATACCTTGTTACCGAACTCTCGGGTTGACCCCATGTCCTCATTGGATGATTTGACAGTGCATAACCATTCATGCACAACCAGGAGCTGAAGGAACCTGAAGACAATACAATCCGAACTTGACCATTCCATTCTTGTCACAACCCATGACCGGTGTGCATACCTGGAGACAAGAATACTCCATGACCCAACCACCGATCATACCCAGCAATCGAAATACTCTGGTTCTCCACCGACCGATCATATGTCCACACCCATATGCTCATGACATTGTTATTGTTCTTTCACAATTCACCTACACCGTTCCTTGTGCCTGTCACAGACAAATGAATAGCCTTGTGCCTGATGACCGATCGACTTTCCTATTTTGAAGAAGACCGACACGTCATCCCAATCCTCATGGTTACCTTTGACGCCCAGCTCATCGCCACGATTGTGATATGTTCTATTGGCATCTCCACCCTTGTGGGCGTCTACATCTATGCAACCTATATTCGGATAATGCAACCTCCCCACAATGACTCAGATATCGGATCCGTCATAGTTGCCAACAACCGATGACTCCTTTGACCTATCTTGGCCGAACATCTTGTTCTTCTTCACACGTCACCTCCACATTCATTCACCTTTCTTCTCATCAGCTGACCACCGGTGCTCAGTTAACATGCTATTGGCCAGGCATCCACTGCCAATGCAAACCATCAGGAAGACGAACCAATCTCATCATTCCCAAACTAGGAACTCAGCCACATGACATCCACATGGCTGCCTCATGTTTACCATCTGTTCACTGACACATCCACTCATGGATTGTTTCACCTCCTTGCCATGAGGCAACCATGAGGCGCAGGGTCTGGACCCTGGATTGCTCCGAACCATTTCCTTGCAATCACTACTTGAAACACTGATGGACATGCTGTACCTGCAAGACAGCCTTATTGTTCTTGCATCTCTCTCGGTTTGTACATACAGACCTGGTAGTCTGTCTTTCATGGCATTTCCCCTACCCTAAATTTCTTTTGTATTTAAACCTTCATCTTCGAACTGTTCCTCTTTTTCCCTTCCCTTTCCTCACGTTTAGTCTGGTTTTCTCTCCCTGGTTCACTTTCCTAGCCTCCCTCCCTCCCCCAGACTGCTACTTGCTGTATAGTAGTGGTAGACCATGAATACACCATTCCTCTTGTGTTTCCTCTGGTCTGATGTCAACTTGATTTAGTTGGTTGTTGCTGGAGCCCGCTGATCTAGCGATCCATAACAGAGAGCAGTGTTATGGATCGCTAGATCAGTGGGCTCCAGCAACAACCAACTAAAACAAGTCGAGATCAGACCAGAGGAAACACAAGATGAAAGGTGTATTCATGGTCTACCACTACTATACAGCAAGTAGCAGTCTGGGGAGGGAGAGAGTCCAGGAAAGCGAATCAGGGAGAGGAAACCAGACTAAACATGAGGAAAGGGAAGGGAAAAAGAGGAACAGTTCGAAGATGAAGGTTTAAATACAAAGAAGTTAGGGAAATGCCATGAAAGACAGACTACCGGGTCTGTATGTACAAACCGAGAGAAATGTAAGAACAATAAGGCTGTCCTGCAGATACAGCATGTCCATCAGTGTTTCAGGTAGTGATTGCAAGGAAATGGTTCGGAGCAATCAAGGGTCCAGACCCTGCGCCTCATGGTTGCCTCATGGTAAGGAGGTGAAACAATCCATGAGTGGATGTGTTAGTGAGCACATGATGAACATGAGGTGGCCATGTGGATGTCATGTGGCTGAGTTCCTAGTTTGGGAATGATGAGATTGGTTCGTCTTCCTGATGGTTTACATTGGCAGTGGATGCCTGGCCAATAGCAGCATACGACTATGAGTATGTGTATGCGGGATCAGGATGGAAAGGTGAACATGATGCTTCATCATTGGAGGCAGGGGAGGTGAATCACTGAATAGGGAAGGGAAGAACCATGCAATGAACACTGGTAATCATACACCAGCAACTGTGGTTCCTGCAGTACGATAAGCAAGGGTGCTTCATATAACCCTTCTTGGCTGCAGGGTACTGGATGACTGGGATGTCGACTGGGTATGGATATTCTCAACCAGTGGACTGGTACACAAAGGTAATGAAACATGTCGGAATGCAAGTCCTTGTGGAGCATCAAGGGGGCTTGTCATACATGCGAGTTCGGGTTGCTAGCTGAGCACCGGCGGTCAGCTGATGAGAAGAAAGGCGAATGAATGTAGAGGTGACATGTGAAGAAGAACAAGATGGTTGGCCAAGATAGGTCCAAGGAGTCATCGGTTGTCGGCAACTATGACGGATCCGATGTCTGAGTCATTGTGGGGAGGTTGCATTATCCGAATATAGGTTGCATAGATGTAGACGCCCACAAGGGTGGAGATGCCAATAGAACATATCACAATCGTGGCGATGAGTTGGGCGTCAAAGGTAACCATGAGGATCGGGATGACGTGTCAGTCTTCTTTGAAATAGGAAAGTCGATCAGTCATCAGGCACAAGTCTATTCATTCGTCTGTGACAGGCATTGTGAAAGAACAATAACAATGTCATGAGCATATGGGTGTGGACATATGATCGGTCGGCGGAGAACCAGAGTATTCCGATTGCTGGGTATGATCGGTGGTTGGGTCATGGAGTATTCTTGTCTCCAGGTATGCACATCGGTCATGGGTTGTGACAAGAATGGAATGGTCAGGTTCGGATTGTATCATCTTTAGGTTCCTTCAGCTCCTGGTTGTGCATGAATGGTTATGCACCGTCAAATCATCCAATGAGGACATGGGGTCAACCCGAGAGTTCGGTAACAAGGTATCGTCCAATCAGAGCGTGGGACTTGGCACATCTTCGTGGGAATGTATGGGTATCACATGCTGTCAAAGCAAAAGACAGGGGCAAAAAGGTGAAAATCGTAACACTCTCACATCTCTCCAACCAAGCACTCAGCCATCTATATTTACTTAGCTATAGGTTCATGTTTCAGAGTTAAATACTTATCAAGAATCTATCCATCATAAGATCACTTTCTGTCTCTCCAGAATTGCTCATAATTTTATTTTGAGCTGAGGTGAAGATATTTCAAAGTGGTGAAACACTGTATTTGGCAAGTGTTTAGAAAATTTGCTCATTGGTTTTTTGTACTCTCAAATATCAATACTTCAATCTTTAACAAGGGAAAAGAAGCAAGGGGTTAAAGCTTAGAAGAGAAATTGAGAGGGAGAGGGGAAAATGAGAGGGGGAAGGGGAAGGGGAAATGGGAAGGGAAAGGAGGGAGAGAGGGGGGGAGGGGGAAAGAGGGAGAGGGACAGAGAGGGAGGAGCCGAATTGAACATGATGCCAGAGCCCGTTCCGAAACATTCGCTAGCCGGTAGAGCAAAAGTTAACCGTATGTGGTATTCTCGGAATTTTGCGCCCATGTTAATGGTCGAGATATAACACCAGTGAAATGGAAAAAGAAAGGCATATTTTACCGCGGCCACGGTATTCCTGCATGCCATGATCCCAATCTTAGCGGTATCCTTTTAAATGCGGATCTATGGCTTCACAGTCTTTTCTTTTTGACGTGTCATGTGAAAAGATCCGGAACGATATCAATACACGGGCAAAAGAGCACTCTCTCCTTTCTTCCCTTCAACTTATAGGTTCTTCATAGATATGCTAGATCAAGCAGAAACCATTTTCTTTTCAGCCCATTCCATTTACGGGTTGTTTGGAACGGACTCACCTTCTCAACCGTCCCAAAGGAACTCTTACCTGTTGTTGTGGACATCTCCATAGAGCCGGGCAATGGCTGTCCACACATACATGCACGGTCAAAAAACAGTGTTAGACTACAAAACGAGCCGGTAAAAACGTACCTGGGGACCTGATGGGTTGGCCATTTCCGTCCTACCCAATCCAGATATCCGAACCGTGGACATTCTACCCATAGCTGCTCGGAGCTTTATTCGGTTGTTCAACCTTTGAATCAACGGTAGATTGTTGTCAGCAATGCCGAAACAGTCATAACATGAATGACCCTCACGATGCCAACAAAGAATTTGAATACACTGGAATAATAATAATAATAAAAATGCTGAACATCATAGTCACCGGTAGAGAACAACATACTTTTTCCGAGAAACATATAAATGGCGAGCCAGATATCTGAGGTTGAGTTTAACACAAATGAGGGTTCATATTCGAAAGGTTTCGAAGAGGGGATACTGACAATTTTCCGGCATGGTCTTGAACTGAAAACAAGTCCTCAGCATCGCTGACGAAGAAGATCATACACAACTTACACAGATGACCATGAATGTTGCTGTGATGCTTGATTTTCCAAAGTCAGCAAAGTTTGTTAGTAGTACAATGAAGATCAGTCTCGAGATACCTCGTAACTAAACCAGTCTCTACGAAAATTTTGAACGGTAAGAACTCTGGTTAAAACGAAGTTGATGATTACGCACGAAGTGTCCATGCAATGAGGCGGTCTAGTATTTTTGTTGTGCTAGATAATGTCACAAATCGGGGGTTACGGGAATGGCAAGAGCTCATACCTTCCGAACGAGTGGTCACGTTGATTTCGCAGAAAGTAGCATAAAGAGATAGCGATGATGATATCCACACAAGCACTGCCGACGAGAACTGTGGTTAGAAGCCATGCATAGACTTCGGCAAACAGTGCGAATGTAGGTTCTTTAAAAGCTCCAACAACTAATGCCACACAAGCCAAGAAACGAGCGGACGACAGAGCCATGCATAAAAATCCGAGGAATGATCTATTCATGATTTTCCAGATACGAAAAGAAAAGTAAACCTGAAGAAAACGTCAATCATGAGTTCAATTCGGAAGAAAGGGAAGCAAACGCAACCTGCTCAATCCAGGTTATTCCGGATCCAAATAGAATGAGAACATTTAAACACGTAAATTTCACTATCTGTTCCGCATGACCATAATATGATATGGTTAAGGTGTAGACCAGACAGGATATCAAAATCGTATGAGCGACTTCCAAGAGCCTATTACTGTCTCAAGAGACTGCAGGCGCTTGGGTGGAGAAGGGACATGCTTACCAGACTACACCAACCTGACCGCAGAATTGGTCAGATCAGAAACAGAACAAGACAAATGCCGTTTACCAAGGTTTTCAGATGCGACGGGTCTTTTGGAAACCTTTGATAGTAGATGGAAGTCTGAGCGGAAGCGATCCCGAAAAGAAAGAGAGCGATGAAGAGACCAATCTCGAGAGCTCCGAGAGTGGTTTGTGCATTATGAATTGGTGAGTCGGCCATTCGACTAGCACAAAGGAAGCGCCTTGAATTTTTTAGAAACAAGTGAAGCAAAGGGCGATATGTAGGCTGTCAGATTCGTCACAGGTCCCATATCGAGAAGTCTCTCCGCTCTCCGAGTCTAAAGATCGCGAGCCTAAACATCCAAGTAAGGTAGAACTGTCAAAAGCATGGCCCACCCACGTGGTTATCGATATGTTTCACATGGCTTTTGAATGACCAAATAAGCGTCACCTTGTACTTGCAGTTATCGATGGTGACCGGGACATGTTCACCGAGAACCTGTACGTAACCCACAATTTACGAAAGAGCACCACAAAGATCTTTTCGCTCTGCCGCGTCTTCAGGAACAAACACCTGATGTGAAACATGAAACGCGCGGTACCACGCGTTTGCGCACAAGGCCTGTCACAACATTGGCGCCGTCGATTTTTGGTATAGGAAGAGCTTCCCGTTCTTGGAAACCACGGGAGCCCTAATCCGCGCAATCTGTGCAGTACGTTACACTCTTTTCTTTTTATCCGTTGAGGCACAAGATCTCCACAAACGATGCCGTAATTGCCCCTTCGGACAAACCCTCACGGAACGACTACCTTAAGCTTGGAACTGACCCGGAGCCCGACAGCACAACTGGAACGGTGCCGGACTGTCATCTGATTCTTAAACGCGGAGAGAAACGGCAAGCCCGTCATTTGAGGATTCGTCAGTTGACCGTTTTATAGCTTCCGGCCGTCAATGTTCTTCGCAAAATGGAACATTGACGCGAATTCGATCCATGACGAGAAGAAAATATATTACCGGGTGACGGCGTCATCGTCTGGCCAGTACGGCCTAGGTACCAGAATCCATTACTTCTGAAGAATGGTACCTCTGGGATTTGGAGATCCGTCGGGATGAAGGCTCCACTGTGGATGGAATTTGTTGATGAAGGACATTGCCACAACAATTCGACCCTTTTTGGCCTATCCGTCATTTTCGGGGAAAGACTGCAGAAAGTGCGATTGACAGGTTGCCGTCTCTACTGCTAAGATATCACGCAGAATTTGACAATAGAACCTGCAAGCTTCAATTCGAGACGAAGACAAGACTTACAGGGGATGTTGTCCTCAGCTCGAACATGCGGATGTGAGTGCACTAGCATTCAGCCTTTATTTCGTGAATTCTTGGTGAATTCTCGATAGTCAGGTGGCCTAAATATTTAAATAATAAAGTTACATGTCACAATTACTTGTTTTGGTTTCAATATTACAGTATTCGTCCGTAATAAGCACCTCCTGAAAAAATTGACAGAAGAGATAGATATAACGCCATTAAACGAACAGAAAATATCTCCAGGTCGGCCAGAAAAGACTCACACGAATGTGTAAATGTACAGATCATCGTCTGTGGCCAAGAGTAAGTAAACGACGACCGAAATGGAAATATAACATATATCTGAAAAAAGAAAGAAAGAAAGAAAAAACCCCTCCGAAAAAGATATGCCAGTCTCAGCAATCATCAGCCGGCAACACCCCCTTTATTCCCCCACTCTGCGTCCTGCCGCCATCACGCGCTCTAGTGGTGTGCATCCGCTTCCCCTTTAGAGCCGACATGTTTTGTGTCCGTTCTTCTGGTGACAAAGCTGGAGAATCATCCGTCGACTTCTGCGTAACTGGGAAAGGAAAATGTTGTTGCTGGATCTGGTTCATTGGCGGCGTGGGCACTTTCATCATCGGAACTGCGCTTGTGGCCTGACTCTTTTTCCCTTTCTTCCCCCTCTTGACAGATGACTTGCCTTTCGCCAATGCAGGGATATCAACCGGTCCAACCGGTGGAAGGGGCGAGGGGGGTTGTTTTGGAGATTGCCTGACCAGGGTAGGCAATGAGGAATCTACCCAATCGTCTTCGATATCATCGTCAAACGTTTGGCCGTCAAATTCCTCCTCCCTCCCGTCTTTACCCTTCTCATCATCCACGCATGTACCTGCTCCCTCCTCCCTCCGGCCCTCTCCACAATCGTCAAACGACCGCGCACCCGGTCCAGGAGTGATCGGATCGACAGGGTCATCTTCTGTATCAATCTCCTCGCTCTTCCCACGCTCCAGTTCGCGTCCTCCGCTAGACGTCGACGTCGACGCTGACCGTGACCGCGTATCGAAAAACTGCTCACCCTCACCATCTTCTTCGGGTTCATCCACGTCCATGTCCATGTCATCCGAGGCTGACTCTAATCCCATGTTATCATCTGAATCAGAGGGCCATGTCGGCGGCTCATCCTGCACTGAAAATATAGTTTTGTGGGTCCGTGACAACTTTCATCATATGCATCAGCTTCAAAAAGGACAACACCAATAAAAAGATGAAAAAAATGCTAACCTCTGCAACTCTCTGCCTGAAATCGTTCCAATCCTCCTGATCCTTACACAAGAATCCAATGAGCATGCTCGGATCTAGTCCGCTCAGCGGCATCTTCCTCACACGCTCACAGTGGAATGTCCTGAGCTCCATCGGAGAGTATGCCCGAGTGAAGTGCTCCTGCAACGCATCCAACCGACCACCCGCGCTACCCACACTCCCATCGCCAAACGCAGTACCAAACTCGCGGTGGTCCATTTCCGAGCTCACGACGGGTGACCCAGGTAGACTCCCCGTCTGTCCTCGCGGACGCACATGTTGCGAGAGCGATGATGGCGCACGAGGCTGGGTTAGCTGCTGCTGTGATGACGACGCGGACGATCCAGTGGACGCAGATGACCTGGAGAGCTGCTGCTGCAGTGGCGACGGCGATACCAGGGCGTGATACGAGAACGAGGAGCCCGTGCGGACGGACGAGGGATAAGTCCCCATGCGTTGGTGATTCGGCGACGAAGCTAAACGCCGCTGGCTCGCCGGTGCTCGATCCCTACTGTCCCTTTCACGATCTGACTCGGGCGTCGTCTCTCGCTCCCAATTACTTGAGGGTGGTGGACGGAGTGGAATGGTTGGGCGTGCATGGTGTGGGTCGAGATAGAAGAGGTTGTCCGCCTGTGAGCCGACAAAGTAATACGAGGAAGACGGTCGTCCACCAGCAATACCCACAGATTGTGGAAATGTGTATAATGCCTAGAGTAGTTCACGATTTGTGAGAACTGGGACAATGGTATGACAAAGAAGATAGCCATCACTTTAATTGTATCGTAATAAACAGGATTGACACCGTCGAGTCCCAGCCGGACGCCTATGAGTACGAGCACCGCACGACCTCCCCACACGGTGGGTGGATGCCGCCTCGGCGACCCTTCTAGCGTACTTGATGCTGCGTAAACCTCTGACTGGAACACTACCGAATCAGCCGCGACGGCAACACCGACGCCCGCTTCAGGAAATGATTGTGTTAACCTTCTACATGAGTGGTTGTGAGGGTAGTTCGAAAGAAGGTCAGGGCATGAAATACGGACTTTATTGCACCAGCGGCTGTGCTGGGCCCGAACCATTGCCCAACATCCTTCCCGAGCTCTTTCCCCGCAAGTGCCATGCGGTGAACACTGAAAGGTGCTTGGGGGGACGGGGTGTCGAGGAACCATGTGATGATCTGCACGTAAGATGCATAATCCGCAGTGTACACCGGGTACGGCGGCCGGCGCCAATCTTAGCATAAAATGTAAAAGAGAATCCATTAGTAGAATACAGAGCAGGTAAAGCTGTAAGGGGGGCCTTACCTCGGCCAAGATGCATATGCAACAGCGCATTCGCCAACAATGACTGCCCCGTACGCAGCATGCACCCCCATCCCTGATCGCTTGACCACCCCTTCTCTCCGCCCCAGTTCCAGCGTTTCACGACTGGTGAACTGCTGGTGGGTGCCATCCCATCACTGCTGTCGGAATCGAGGGCGACCAGGGTTGTGTCACGGATCGGCTGGAATTGCGAGCGGTAGGTAAGCCATATACGCGACGTAAAGTCAGCGTAGAACACTGGCGGCCAATTATTTCCGGGGTGTTTCGACGAGGCAGGCTGGGATTGGGATAACGAGAACGACTGATCCATTGTTGGGGACGAGGAGGAGCTGGACGACGTCGAAGATCGCAAAGACGATGGGGAGCCGCGCTTGCGGGCTTCCGCTGAACTGCGGCGCGGTGTGGAGGTCGAGGTGACTGGAGTTGGAAGCGGCGGCGGTTCGTACCCAGGATGCTGTACACCAAGCAACCAGATGGGATTGGTGCACTTGTCAGGTGTCGAGTCGCTGTCGAGGAGATAACGAAAGGCCTTGTCAAGGTGACCTTTGCCATGCTTCGCAGCGGCAAGGAGCGCAGAGCCCTTCGATTTTGGAGAAGTCACCGCTGAAAGGTGAGAAGATTGGGAAAGGAGAGAGGGGAGGGAGAGATCAGTGGAAGAAGTGCTGAATGTGTGAGAGAACCAGCCAGAGAGACGCGCGGGAAGGTCACCGATGCGGGTATTGGAAGCGGAGGAGTAGAGCGCAACGGAAGGGTGGATATCAGAAGCAGAACTGAGGGGACGCTCGGAGCGTGTGCGTTGGCGGGGCATGACGGGCTCGATAATGATGGGGGGCTCGTCCATAAACTCGTCCACAGGAGAGTCGGTAGTGGTGGCCGTAGAACCAGTCGTGGGGGTCGTGGGGATGTCAGCTGGTGGCATGCGTTGGGCGGATTTTTCGTCCTTCTCCTTACCAAGGAACTTGCTGACCTTGCGCGTAGATTTCGTTGTAACTGCTTCCGGAGATGTAGGACTACTGACGATTGGATCTGTGGTGGACTTGGAGCGGTCACGACTGGACTGTCTCTGTAAGAATTTGGAGATCTTGGAGCCGTGATTCGAGGCTGGAGAAGACGGTGAGGGGGTATGGCGGGTGTGTTTGCCTGACATTTCGTTGGGAATGGGCAGCAGCGTATGGAATTGGTAGGATAAATGTGAAACTGGCTGTTGATGCGAGCAAGATAGTGCAAAGAAAAATAAGTAAGGGGTCGCCAAGGCCTCGAAGGGAACAGTTCTGGCACTTTAGGGCGTGAATCAGATCTCCAGAATAAACCGTGCAGAACAAAACCTACAACGCAAGTGGGCTAAATCCAATGTACAAACTGACCGTACACGTCGGACGGTCAGTGAGGTGTCCGATTCGTCACCAAAGCGGTCAAAAAATATACTAAGAAGGTCGTTGTTTCGTTGCAATCGTCGTCTACACACGGTGTGGTCGTTGAAGGGTGGAATATTTATAAGAAAAGAGTCCTGGGTGATTTGCGGTGTTGGGGTATATGCCTTGGCGTTGGTCACGAATTCGCGCGCCACACCGAGGCTGGACACGTCCAAATCCAAATCAAACGTGGATCTGCCCCCGCCTCGTTTATACGTAAGGTTTATCCTCAACGTAATAACCGTTGGCGTGTAGGATGTCCAATGAATAGTACAGAATAACAATTAAAAAATATCCGATAAGAAAATTCACAGCGGTTAACCCGCACAACAAATTCCACTCTTACCATTCTTCCTACCCGCATCCCCTCCCCGCCCTGCAAGCCCCAGTCGAATCGTCTCTGCCGTGCTTGTCTCCCGCACATGCATGGCCCGCGCTTCTATCGCCTCTTCGTGCTCCCATCTCCTCACCACTCGCCATGCGATGTACTCAAATACCTCTGCGACTCCCGCACCCGTCTTTGCCGACGTAAAAAACAGCTTTGGACGCCGATCACTCCTTTGAGACGCTACACATGTGGAAGAAGTTACTGTCGTCGTTGTCGTAGTAGGGATACTGTGACCATTACTGGAACTCCGCGCGAATAGACTCGGTGTCATCGTCAATGCGGACCCTGACGACCCGCTCGACGTCGATACAGTCCTTCGGGGCGAACGATCTGGAGATTCGGAAGCAGAGCGTGGGTATGAGCCACCCCGGGACCGGAAGTCGCAGGACGCCTCCGGTGACGTCCGTGCGGAATGGAACTGGTCAAAGAGCGATGAGGAAGGCGTGTGGTAGATAGAGTAAGTGCTTGTCGTCGTGCCGGTATGGAACCGAGAGCTGGCGTGTATAGATTGGCTCCTACGCCGTTGCAAGGGCGGGCTGGGTGGGGTCGCAATAACGATAGCAGTGGTTGATGGCGGTGATGGGGTCAATTTCGGGGCTATATCGACATGTGGCAATCGCGCAGTGATCTGCGGTGCGGAAACCGGGTCGTCTTCGTTTTCCACTCGGTTGGGTGGACTTGGACCCCGCAATGGAGGCACAAGGACGTCTAGGAAACGCAGGGCATTCGCCGCTGAAACGCGCGCAGCACCATTCTCGACCATGTCCATTTTGTTTCCCACAACGATGCAGCAGTAATCCTCCGCATCCTCATCAGCCAAAGGTGCATGAATCTTGAACTCGTCCCACCACTTGACGAGCGCATGCATCGAGCGAGGCTCATTAACGTCAAACATTAGTAGTGCGGCATCTGCGCCACGGAAAAATGCACTGGAAAGACTCGAGAAGCGCTCCTGGCCAGCAGTATCCTAATGACAAACAAGATCAGCTACGAGTTGGCGTCCGAAGGGGGTCGAAATGAAATAAAAGGAAGATTGACCCATATTTGCAGCGCAACTGACTTGTCTGGGGAGGTCGGGTGGGGAAGTGTCTTGGTGATGAAGTCGGCGCCGATCGTTGCCCTATAGCTGGAGGAGAACCGACCAGAGATGTACTGCAAGGTAGAAATGAAGTACGCTGAACGGTAATTGGCTGATAGGACTTGCCTGGCTTCGAATACTTGTTTTGCCGACACCAGAGGCACCGATGAGGACGAGCTTGACGGTTGCTGCCGTCGTCGTTGGTTCATGCGCCTTCATCGGTGGCTAAACAAGCACAAATAATGGTGCCAACGTGACTTTTCCGAGTCTGGACGTCGCCAACGTTCTCCGGCCCGTCAATCACTACCGTCTCGTCACGGTGGTGCTGCTCTCGTGCCAGCTGGTACCCCATCAGCATATGATAACGAATCAAACAAATGTGAAAACTTCAAGCTATGTAGACCCTGCTGAGTACCCCGGCTGCAATACAAGCAAGCGACAAACCTTATACTGGACAAAAGTAGACAGAATAAAGTATCGTAGCCGAGTAACGAAATTTAACTTTTCGATTGTGTTTCAGCTTATTAAAATAACTCCTTTTCGACACAGTGAGCGCAAAAACAAAAGAACCCTTTATAGTTTTATTCTTCGGTGTATCTCGCTTACGCTCAATGTTTCCAAGTTCTTCGCAACTTCAATTCATTCCTGGCCCATGGGATTTATTTCCCTATTGGGACTTCCAGTTCGGGACCTGTTTCAACTGCTCAGCGTTCTCCTGTTCAGTAACTCTTGGAGCCATCAGCCGAGCCAAAATCAATGTTATGGGAAGCTCAAATGGGAATCTGTTGCAGGGTTGTCTTGTCTTGATCATGGTCATGGGAGAATGTTTGGATACATATCATGATGGAACCTGTCTCCTATCGCCATGATAAACTGAGCTATCAGCTCCCTGTCTATGGTTATTCCTGCACTATACTTCAAGTCTTCTTGCATATCTCCTCTTTGGATGACGAAGACATGCCAGCGACTCATCCGCCACCACTCGAAACTACTCTAGGAGCCTTGGAGATTGGCGTTTTAATTGCACTCTTTTTTTTCGGTACTGTCACTGCACAGAGTTCGCTGTACTACCAGAGATTTCCCAAAGACCCATGGCATATTAAGGCTTTGGTAAGAACACATTTCTGTCGCAGTCACTTCTCCGTCTAACCTTCGCTTCCAACACGAAATACAGGTCGCTTTTGTCTGGTGAGCTTCTCTTGCTTATCAAACGCCGGCAATACTAATTAATAAAACTATTCAATCCAGGCTTTTGGACGTTGTGCACACCATCTTGATATCCTGCTTCGTTTTCACCCTTACAATAACATACTACGGTCGTGCGCAGGAGCTATTGAAATTTACATGCCTTTATATTCTCATTATATTTGGCTCTGCCATAACATGGACTGAGCAGGTGATGTCCATTCAGATTATTTTCAACAAGCTAGCCCGAAAATTGACGCCTTTCCAGGTTTTCTTCGCCTTTCGCATCTATAAGATCATGAATCGATCATATCTTGGCATTATCTGCGTTATTTTATCATCCGTTCGTTTTATTGCATGTGGGGTGTTGGCGGCCAAAGCATTTCAGGAACCTACGTTCGAAGAGTTGGCCCAGAACTATTCTTGGCTTATGACCACAGTTCTTGTTGGAAGCGCTTGTGTGGATATCATCATCGCCGTCTCACTCTGCTATTTGTTGATGATCCGCCGTGACAACACGTTGGGAAGGTAAGGAATTACCATCACTCTGTCGAATCTTTCTTTCCTTAATCCCTTTCTCCCTGTCCTCAGAACTGCGAGAGTTATCGACCGGCTTATCGCCTGGACACTTCGTAGGCAAATATCACTGGCAGTATGACCTTCTTCTCACCATTCACTTTTTAGAGACTGGTTTGATCACCAGGTATCTAGACATCTAGTTGTGCTAGAAAATCTTGTTGACTTGTAATCAAGCATTACAGCGACTGTGATGGTTATTTGCGTGAGTTGTGGTCACCTTTCCTCCCCTTTGTCGGCATAGCTAAGAAGATATTATCCATAGCTCAAGACCATGCCGACAAACTGTTAGTATTCTCATTGCAAATTGACCCTTGGATTAATCCGTATGAACGCAGATATCTGGCTCGCAGTTTACATGTGCCTTGGCAAAAGTGCGTTTGTCGTTCCCTGCTATTGGTGACGGGCAATTGACATGCTTGTGTACAGTGTATTCAAACTCATTATTGGCATCGTAAGTGGCTGACTTGAAATTATGCCTGACCATTTGTCCTGACATTACCTCAAGCCTGAATAACCGCATCAATCTCCGGAGTACGATCGGCAAGGTGAGTTTGATGAGAATTGCCGCATCGGGTTCCCACCCGGTCCCTCCTTTGGTATGTATCTTACTCCACTGTTGTTGCGCGTCTTCCTCAACTTTTCTCCGCAGATGTTACCTGTAATTTCCATTGAGATGAACCCCACTGCACATATGAACGACCGCAAGGGCCCTGTATCGAAGAAAGCATACGAGTAATCAAACATTTATCGGTAACAGTTAGTGGTACTTATATACTGTGATAATCCTTCGACTTTGGTAATTCCGCCATCAATCCAGTGTCGTGCACACCTTTTAATTTGTTGTTCTGCCAATTTGAAATCCTTGTTTTCATTAACCTCTGGGAGATTACCCCGATTACGCTTGGTGACGTTCGACGAGCAATATAATACCAAACGCCAAGACTACCATAGCCCAGAAAACCTCCATCAACTCCCCGGGACCGCAAGTCCTAGGATCCTGTAACGTGAGCTTTTTGATGTTTAGGCCTTAGGTCATGCCGTCCACTGAAAGGGGTAAGTTTAGCACATGCTCACAAAAACGTCTAAAATTTTGTTTGAATTGATGGAGGTTTATCATGTGCACTATATCCGGGTTGGTCTCTTGTTACGGCCATCAAGCAGAACTTTACCACGGAACTTCCCATACCCAATCATGCGAACTTGGCTCTTCGCAATACACGCATAAAGTCCCCCGCCAAGGAGCTTTTTCATGTAATGTCTGCCTCCTCGATACCAGCCGTCATCTATGATGCAAATCCCACACTCGGCGCATTGATGGTCGCAGTTCTAATATCCTGCTTTCTCTTCGGGATCCTCACCGTTCAAGCTAATTATTATTATGCAATGTTCTCGCATGACCCGTTTTCCATCAAGTTCTTGGTATGGTGCCATATGTTGAGATTTATTCTGCTTGACTAACGGCGCGTGCCTTCAAAGGTAGCTTTTATCTGGTACATCCAGAACTTCGTAGTGCGACCTTGATTGTTGATCGACTCTACAAAGGCTCTTCGAGTTGGGACACCTTATTTCAGTGTCTCAAGCCTTACATTTCATGACGATATCGGAGTACGGACAGCCAGATAAGCTTACCAGGCCGCCAAACAGTCTCGGCATTGCCATCCTCTTGAGTGGATTTATTGCATCATTTATCCAGGTTAGTCCTGAATATCTCTCACTTTTATTTTTATTTTTTGGTTGCTCTTAGGTGTACTTTGCACATCGAATTCGGGAGCTGTCGGGGAACATTTATGGGTCGTTCTGGTCCTCGATCCTTTTTCTCCTTTCGCTTGCGAGGTTTATCGGCAGCATTGCAGTTGCTGCAGAAAGTTTCAAGATGACTAGTCTTGCGAAATTTGACCTTGATTTTCGGTGGCTAGTTACGGCGACATTGGCTGTCGGTACTTGCACCGACATTGTCGTCACAGCCCTCTTGTTCTACTACTCGAGGCCAAAGAAGTCGTCTGTCAATGGGTGGTGTGTAACACACAACGCAGTTGCTTGACCATTTTCAAATGACGGTAATTAATGTCCCAGCATTGCAAGAATCAACGACCAGCTAGTTACGTGGACGCTCCGTAAGTTCCCCTTGCCACCGTACGATCTTTGAATGCTATCCATCGCCTGAGTATAGGAACTGGCCTGATCATTAGGTGAGCTTGTTCCCCCCCCTCTTCAAGTGACGTTTTGCCTCACCAAGCGATTCAAGTCTCTTTTCCGTAACCGTGCTCGTCTGCGTGCGTATTTTTAACCCATAATTCTGGCCGATTCTGAGTTATTTGGTATTTAGTTCCTCGCAGTCCGAAATGCTTGTGAGATAACAACCCCAACCGATTTATTCATTGGTTCACTTGACCTGTTTTATTTTCACTAGTCATTTGGCAATCCCTATATGCCATACTTGCCCGAAGTGAGCAGCAATAACATGTTTGACATCTAGTCCGGGCTTACGGTATATCCTGCAGTATTTTCTAATTTCTTGTTATCATCGTGAGCATCTGAAACCAAATTCTTTTTATCTCTTTGCATCTGCATCCTCTGATTCTTTCCCCCTGGGCCAAGACTGAATGCTCGCCGAAATAAACCCACCGTAGATACGCAAAGTTCTACGGAGCCCAGTACATTGTATAGTTTCCAAGAAGAACTCTCGACGCCACGGGTGAGGACCCTTGTACTCTTTATATCCCACCCGTACTGACCCCACGGTAGTTCGCCCCACCATCACTCAAGGAAACGCCGACAGCCCTTTCTACCAGGGACACTCTGGGAACGGCGTTGACTCGATTTGATGAGGTAATGCTCAACGTGAAACCATTCGCTTGTGGTGATCAGACCTAATGAGAGACATGACAGCTGGATACCGGTCGAACGACAACATTTTCTCATGATGCGGTATGATCGCCCAATTCGGATTACGATTGCAGAAAGTTGTGCACCAGTCATCTCACAACAGATCATCCCTACTACCCTCACCTTAATGTAGTCCTTCTAATATTTAGCCTATAATGAGGGCTATGTACAACAAATATGAATATTTTGAGCCACTCAGTTTGTTTTTGTCTTCAGACATACTCTCTGCATCCATTTTTCTTGGACAGGAGTTGAAGTAAGAATCAAGTGGCCGTATATGATTCCGTGTGCGTCTCTGCAGCCAGCTTGGCCTAACCACATCAGAGTTGCATTGAATCTTGCTGGAATTTTCCGTGACAGAAGCTAAACCAGGCGCCAGAGTAAAACGCTGACACAATGCTGCTACTAGTGCTAGTCAGTACCCTGTCGGTGTCAACTTGAGATGTGGTCACAAAATTACATCAAAATCTGGTAGACTGGTACGGGGGCCGATTTTTGCGGGAAGAGCCTCATGAGGGGGATCGCGTAGGCACGTTGCACAAGACATCATGCATCAGGCGCTCAGCGGCGGTAGTAACACGGCATCTGTGTGAAACGTGTGAAGTTGCTGAGCCGTCGTTGTCTGTGGTAGCGGGCCGATTCACTTTTCCCAAATTACTGTGGGGATTCGCAGGTTTGATGGAGTGACGGCGGTTAGCGCAAGGATCCTGCCATCAGCAACCGAACGATAACTGCGAGGATAGGGTTTTACATGTGGCGCCGGATAGCAGGTAATAAGTACTGCCATATCCAAAAGCAAATAGGCTATGTATGATTCAGCGAACAGCTTGATGGAGTAGTAAACGGCCTGCATGAATGCTGAGTGCTTCCTGTACTAAAAATGCCTTGCAGTTTGCCTGAACAAATATACCACACAGTTTTCCAGATTTTGGAAAACGTATCAAGATGCCACCAAAACCTCTAAACCCTCTCAAAAACATACAGATATGCCAGTTTCTTCAATTCTGCAACACTTTCTTCATCTGCTCTCACAACCTTCTCGTCGTTAAACAATACCCACTTTCCCTCATCACCTGTCCGCACATGTGCGACGTAATGCCCCGAGTGCACTGACGGGCCTTTGTGAGATATGAAAGCTTTTAGACGGTATCGTGCCGGCAACTCTTTGGAACCTCCTATGTTGAGATCGCGAGTGCTGGTAGTAGTAGAAGATGCAGACTCCTCTCCAGTATCGTCAGGATGGCTGAACAACCACTCGATTGCGCGCTCTGTGTTTCCAGACTATGCAAATACATTAATCTGGCAGCATTCCACAGAGATGAAGGGTAGACATACGGTCTCACGGAGTGCTTTACGCGCTTGTGCGTAGGTGAAGCCCATCTCTGCCAACATTTCGACCTGCTCAGTAGACGGTTCCGGCACGGTGCTCCCACCACCTGCACCTGCAGTCTGGATTGGTTCGTCAATATCTACGGTTAGCGTGTTAGCGTCCGTCTCCGGGTACATGATAGGAGATTACAACGCACCAGGGTCCTCCATATGAGCAAAAAGCCATTCCATCGCAGCCTCCGCATCGCCACCATTACCAGTAGCCAAGAGGGCTTTCTTGCAACGCAGTGTCGGGAACCCCATTCCCTCCAGCACCCCCATGGCGACTGCATCAAACTGGGGCTCTGAAGAATATGAACAAGGGAGATGAGGATAAGCGAGGACTCATGCACGACACGCACCTTGCATTCCGCTATCATCAGGAAGCTCCACCTCGTCGGGTTGGATTCCCCGTCCCAAGTACTCGTCGAGCGTCACCTCATCCGAAGACGGCAAGATCAACGGAATATCTACCAACGACAAGAAAAAGATCAGGTCCGTAATCTCTGCTCTGGCAGCAGACACTCACCCAACTTAGTTGGCACCCAATTCACAAGCTGAAATTTCTTGGTATGGACGACCAGCACAGCAGGGTATGTCGCGAACCGGGCTTGCCTGGCCTCCGCATATCAACATCGGCACAATCAAAAAAAAAAAAGAAGCTAACTTTGTAGCTATAACGCCCCGGCCACAAGCTGGACATGCGTACTCGAGTGCCTCGGGTGTAGTGACGGCTGCTAGGCAAGTTTCGAAGGGCACCGCTTCCCAAACCTTTTTCTCCCGTTCGCTCACCTGTGCTATTCTTTGGGCCTGATCTACAGGATCCTCTGGAGCTTTCTCTTGCGCGGGAACGGGGACGCTCATCACGTCCATGTTGTCGACGTGGTACCGTACACGCTTGCATGTCCCACACTGCAAACGCTGCTCCATGCCAAACGTGAACACATCTGTCGGTTCGTGCCCTTCCAAGGTGTCCAAAATATCAATTACCAGCATTCAAAGGACCATTGAGAGGTAAATTAACACACCCACGTTCCCACTTCCGGCCACCCTCCGTGCGTCCCGCCTCAGCACATCCAACAGATGCACCAAAAATTCCTCCGCATCCTGTTGTCGCATCGTTGCAAATTCAGGGTGACCTCGCCCCGCAAGGGCCTTAAACCCAGCCGGCCTAATCCCAGTCTGGAATTCCACATTTCCCTGCTGCTCTCCTCCCGCAGTGGGCCCACCACCACCGAGTGGCCGCGAATAGCGCCCAGAGAGGAGACCATCCGCAAGCTTGTGCATCTGACATTCGACACAATCCGCGGGTAGAGCCACAGTGCACATCTCGGCATGTGCCACTGGCTGAGAGTATCGCGCCTGGAAAGCTGGGAGAGCAAAGAGGGTCTGGAGGACAGAGGACATGTAGCAGCTGATCAACAAGAACAGCATTAGCATTTCCATATGTAGAAAATCAGTGAGTGAGGAGAAGTGGTATGGAGACGCACCTGTTACCTAGATTAGAAAATCCAACTAGCCCGGGGCCGGACAAGGATTCAAGGGCTTTGCCGTCTTCGCTAGTGAGGGAAAAGTCATATTTGAGGTTGTGTTCGATATTCTGCCGGTGGATTAGAATCGTAAGAATGGAATAAGAGAGCAGATGCGAAAACGCACTAGTTCTGTCATGGTTTTCTCCGTCTTGCTGAGGGCCTGGACGTTGATGCCGAACGTTGCAAGATGATACGCGAGTTCTGGGTCGAGCTTCGAGTCATTGCAAATGTAGCAATATATGTCTACCATGGCCCAAGAGTTTAGCGTTCTGTGGGGATAAAGGTGGATAAAATGCACCTGCACCACCCTCCGGTGTGATTGTGCCGAGCTTGACACTAATACCATGTCCAGTTTCCTCAAAATGTTGCAACCCGTGGCCATTCCCGCCGGCCCCACCGAATTGCTTTCGTCCGCAGCCCAGGGAACCACAAGTCATGCAGAGCCACAGGTTCTCCTTGAGATCACACTTCCCACAATGCGCCAGACCTACAAAGATATAGGGATAACACTAATGAGAAATATGAAATGCGTACCCGAGGCAGGAATATGGCCCTGGGCTGTTTGCTGCAGCATTAGGGTATGCTCGCAGGCGAGAACCTCCTCCTCCCACGCTTGGACCTCCGATTGGCGTGCGGAGGACATGGCCTTCATTACCGCGTCGACGAGCTGTGTAGCCATCGGCTGCGTAGCTGCAACTGCAAGGGGCACGGTGCGGCCGCGCTGTGAATCGCAAGCCCAACAGGTAAGAGCGGTGATAACGTCGTATTTATCCTCCTCGCGCTCTGGAACAATTGCAAGCTTCGTGATCTTTGCGGGCGGCTCTGCGTCATGAATCTGTAGAGAGCTAGAATTAGGCTCATGTTTGTGATGAGGTTAGATTTACTGACGCGTTGCACGGATGGCTTGATCTTGCGTTGGATGTTGAGAGATATTTTATGTCCGGATTTCTGAACGTGAGTGCGGGCGTGGTGTCGTTCCTCGTCGAGACAACCGCCGTTGAAACAGGAGAGACAGACATCGATCCCAGATGGGTCGTCCTGTACAGCAACGCTGAACACAAAGGCATTGATTGGAAGAGAAGGATAAGACGTACCTGACTGTTGAAACATTGTGTACACTCTTCGCGGTGGACTGACTGGGAGAGTTTTGGAGGCTGTAAATGTACCAAATTTTCGAGATGACTGCAGATCGACATGATATTTTGAGTCACGTGGGTAATCAGCATCTGTGGTTCATGTCTATGTACGACCTGGGATTCTAAGCTCGCCCACTGCAGCCCCAGTCCCCAGTTCCTTCACCAGTAAATGAATTTCCCCATTCTTACCGCACACAAGTTGCACCTCTACTTCTGTCCTCCACTTTCCTTTTACCTTGACCCCTGCCCTCGCCTCCAACTCCACTTTTCCCAAGCACCCCCTTTTCGTAATTATCTTAGTCTTCGCCTCTACTACCTCTTCTTCTTCATCCTCTGGGTCGGTTTTTTCAATTTTGTCCACCCTGACCCCCTCAGTAACCTCCCAAAGCTCCAATGCGAATTTTTTGGATGCTTCTGAAAGTCCAACGTCAAATATGACTGTACGTCGAGCAGGCAGCGGCGTTTCCTTGAGTAAGATGGGGATCCAGGTGCTCTCCAGATCTACATCTTTGCCATTCGCAGCACTGGCCCCAGGGAATAACCCGATGGTCCGCCCACTCACGCTTACGTGACTCCATTCGCTGTCGTTCTCAAATGCATTCTGCACATGCGTATTATCTTCATCCCCAATAGAGAACAGTAGCTCCGCCTGTAAAGCACACCCACGCGCGAGGACTTCGGTCGGGTCGCCGACACCGCCACCAACGACGGTGCCCATACTGAATGGTGTTTTGACTGACTGAGAAAAGCCACCTTCGAGGCACAGGTGCTCGTCGAGACCGGGGAGACAGGTTGATCCACCCACGTACACGATCTCGTCCACATGTTGCGCGTCAATATTTGCCACTGAGAGTAACTCACGTATCTTGGACGCGACTGCAACATATATAGACCGCGCTTCCAAGTCAAACCGCATGCGGTTGATGGAACCTGTAAAGTCCACTCCGTCTCGCAGAGATTCCACGGAGCATGTAGCGGCGCCCGGAGATGCGGAAAGGGTTCGTTTTGTATGTTCTACAGCTAGTCGCAGTTTTGCCTCCGCTCGTCTGTCGGCTGGGTGCACCGCAGGACAGACCGCGAGAGGCGTCTTTGTCTTTTTGGTGAAGTCTTTGGCGAAGAATTTTATTAGTTTGTCGTCTATTTGTTGGCCGGTGATGTCGTCGTGAGAGGAGGAGGCAAGGACATGGGCAAGGCCTTCTCGGAGGGAAACGAGTGCGAGTGAAAGTGAGGACGTGCCAAGGTCTACAATCAGTTGTGTGCGATCTGGGGATATGTCTGTACCGCTACTCCAGAGTTCTGAAGACGTCATGGCCACGACGGCGCCCGTTTCGTCCACCAATTGCAACACACGCACACCAGCATTTTCCGCTGCTTTGAGTAGGGCGTTCTTTTGGTCCCCAGTAAATGAAGAAGGGACTGAAATTACAGAACCGACAATGGCTTTCCCAAGGAAGTCCGATGCAGATTGGACGAGGGATTTGAGGAACATGCTGGTCACTTCCGAGACAGTGAAGAAACGAGTGGCAGGCACAGGTTCCGAGCGCGGAGTTGGGGCATAAGATGCTGCTGGGGTGTTGGTGGTTGTGGTGTTGGTGGTCGTTGATGGAAGGGGGGAAGGTGCAGGTTGAAGGATGTCTACTTTATAGGCTGGCTCGTCTGAGAGCTCCGGATGTTGTATTATGCGAGCCGAGGCGAGTGGCTGATCTTGGGGGATTTCGGAGAACCTTGGGATGGGACGATCAATAAAGACGAAGACGACGAGGGAAACTATTGTTACCGTTTGCCCAGCATGTTACGAAAACCTGTGATGGTGTTGTGTGAGTTTTTGATGAGCTGATGTTTAGCTTGATTTCCAATGTACTAGGTGCAAAATCACTTTATCGTTCAAGTTGACACCGAAACTGAGCAGACGCACTATTTCTTCTCCGTGAAACGCAATAGCGCAGGCGATCTGACGCTCGCCGTCCTCATTAGCGATACACTCGGCCAATCCTACCTGTCATTTATTCACTACATCAATCTAGACTCTGGTCAAGGTTGCACTCACTTTTGTGTAGACAGCGATCGAGGCATAAGAATTCCCAAAATTGATACCGACAACAGGCGAGAAAGACAAGACTTCCGCTGATGCATCTGCTGTGCCGTTGGGCATGTCCTTGAACGCCGTCATTGCTGGAGCAACGGTGTTGTTGGTATAGGTCAGGTAAAAAATGTTTTGGTGAGAAAAATCCTGCACGTGGTTCCTGCCGCGATGACCGCCAAATGGCTCAATATTTCGGAGGCTTCACCCCACGTACTGCACATTGAACTCGCTCGGTATGCCTCTGAATTTCCTTTGTGTGGGCAGCTGTAACGCAATAAAGTAGCAAGCCAGTGAATGCTTTCTCCCAAGAGTAAGCATTCATCCCGTTCAAGTTCCGGTTCCAAGTAACCATAAATTTCTTTCCAGATTCTGGACAGAATATGGTCAGGTCTTTGATCGATTGAACCAGGAAAACACAGATGTTCGCGTCGTCGTTTTGTCGTCAAGTTTGCCCAAGATATTCACCGCTGGTCTGGATCGTGCGTACATCTATCTCCTTTACAATCTGCATAATAAAATTTTTCATTTCAAGTTTCGGAAGCCCCCTCCATGGACGATACGGCAACAGATCCCGCGAGACGGGCTCTTGCTATCCGGAGGAAGCTTCTGGATTTCCAACAAGCTATTGGTGCGCCCGAACGTTGCCGGTTCCCGGTCATAGCGGCTGTACATGGTCCCGTCGTTGGTCTCGGCATCGATTTGATATCTTATTGCGACATCCGATATGCTTCCTCTGACGCTATCTTCTCCATCAAGGTCCGTATTTTGTCCCAGCAAACACCTTGCACCGGTGGAATCAAGATTGTTATCACAGGAAGTCGATGTTGGCTTGGCAGCTGACATTGGGACCCTTGCACTACTGCCTAAAATCACCGGGAACCACTCGTTCGTACGCGAACTTGCCTACACCGCACGATCTTTTCCCGCCGCCGAGGCCGAGAAATTCGGTTTCCTTTCAAAGGTAGTCGAAGGTGGGAGGGAGGCCGTCGTCAACGCTGCTCTCGACCTTGCAAAAGTCATTGCAGGCAAGAGCCCGCTGGCGGTATTAGGAACCAAACATTTGATCACCCATGCCAGAGATCATGCGTAAGTTTCCGTCTTGCTTTGGGATACTCTACGATCTTGCTTTCAATTTTTTTGCAGCGTTGCGGAAAACTTGAATTACACTGCCGCCTGGAATTCGGCTGCTTTGCAAACCAAGGTGAACGCTTCCCAAACACGTGTAGAACACTAAGTTGACTGTATTGTAGGACATCGGTGAATGCCTCACATCTGTCAAGTTGAAGAATCGACCCCCCAACTTTCACCCTGTTCCTACGAAACTATGACCATTCAGAGCAGGCTATAATTCTATCATTCACCAAATTGGCTCGATATCTGCTCATTCTATCAGGTTTGTGGTCTCGGAGGATTTACCGGGGATTCGAAGTGTATCTCCGGTGTGTGTAGCACTCATAGACCTTTTCGGATGAAATGTAGCACCAGCAGTGCTGGATCTATCAATTCTACTTGTTGTATATCCCTGAGCGGGCGTTATTACAGTGGCTTTTGTTCAAGAGAGGCTCAATGGTCTGAACTTTTTGCTGATGTCTGGCAAGTATCAATACCGAAAATAATATTATGTGGCAAGCACCGACGTACAAACAAGTACAAAGACAACCGACTGATTCTGTACTCGGATATGTCTTCCTCGAGTTCCGAGTCCCCGCTGGTCGACAGCAATAATGGTGGTGATTTACAGCCAATCGTACAGTCCGACATCTGGTATTCCGACGGTAATGCCATCATCCAAGTCCAATTTATTCGCTTCCGTGTCCACGCCAGCATTTTGTCGCAGCACTCCCCAGTCATCGGGGACATGCTGAAAAGCCCTACCACTTTCGTCGACGGCAGCCCTGTCGTTTTCCTTACTGGTGATTCAGTCAAAGACGTCCATCATCTTCTCAGTGCAATGTATGTGCCAGGGTGAGTGTCCGCTATTTATAGGGTGTGGAAAATTGAAATTAGAATCTTGATCACACAGGCATTTCAACAAAGGAGATAATTGCTCTTTTGAGCTTGTTGCGGCAATGCTTCGATTGGGAAAGAAATACGAAATCAAATATTTCCATGACGAGGCCAAGACATGTCTTGCTGTTGAAGGTCCAACAACGATTGAAGCATGGGATGATAAACTCGGATACATCACCTTCTACGACGGTATCCTGTTCGATATGGTGAATCTTGCGAGGGAGTGTGATGTTCTTGCCGTTCTTCCAGGCCTCTTTTGCAGGATTATCAAAGAAATGACTATAGATGAAATTTTCGGAGGGATTAAGCGCCTTGATGGATCTGCTTCCATTCTTTCAATCGAGGACCAGAAGCTCTGCATTCTTGGATTGTCCAACGCACTTGAAGCGCAAACAACTGGTCCCATGTCGTGGCTGTCTTCCGCCTGTAATACCGGAACGTGCGCAGGTGTACGGCAGGAACTCCTCCGAAGAATTTGGAGACCGCCCGCGGTGCTCATGAGCTTCGATGATTGGGCTGATTGGTTTGATGAAGATTTTTGTGGGGTCTGCCGTCGCGAGGGCGAGACCGTATTTGATGCTGGCCGCAGAAAGATGTGGGAGGAACTGCCTTCGTACTTCGGGCTTCCGGGTTGGTTTGAACTCTGCCCGTCGGGACGCTTGTGATGGTTATGTGGGTGGTCATCACTTTTCACACAAAGGCCGCCTGGCCAGTCGTATTCCTCTAGATTTCGCCTTCCATTTTTCACTGTACATACCTAAATGCATCCTCTCTCCGTACATAGAGCAGACACCGTATATCTACGCCAAAGACTTTATTACAATACCCACAGGAGAGATGGGAATGACGCGAAAATAAATGAAGGAGAGACCTAGCTCGGGGGAATCAATAGGTGGGTTGGTGGACTCGTTCTTGGCCAGGTGCAAGTATGCAACCGCTTCTCTTCATAAGTCTGACGACAAAACAACCAATATGGCTTTTCCGTAGTCACACCTGCCCTTTAGCATGAACAGACATTGATGCATTCGAGGAACTCTCAGGCCTCAGGCCGCACATGTCAAAAGCGTTATAGCCAGGCTTTGTAACTTACTGAGGAAAGTGGCGCCTCCCTTTCCTTTCTCTCATCATTTCAAATACATTTAATATCACCGATTGTCGTTGCATACTGTACAGATATCGTTTGGCTACGCAGGGGTTGGAAGAGACCGCCACCAATTCTCCAGCAAGACTACGTACAAGCTCTACTGCTAGTTAGTACTAAAATATGTGCGGTTCGCATAACTATATTGAAGCTAGCACATCAGAGATTGATTGGCCGGCTTTGTAGTAACACCGTTCACCTTGGTCTCAGAAGAATCGAAATATTTTCTTCAATCTAGATTTGCTTTCTTGGTGGACAGGTGCGGCCTTAACTTTTATTGGCGCAGTAGTACTGATTTGTGTAAGGGTGTGAAATGTGGGGGTGGTTTGATTCGTGGCTTTGGGGGGTGCAGACGGCTTTGCAACTGGGGTCGGGAAATGGCCCGTAGTGCCATAAGTTGACTGCAGGGTCGCAAATGCGGACATGTAGTCCTTGGGGGGCAACGGCGACACCGTAGTGGATGTAGTGCTTTGGGACAGAAGGGACGCGGTAGATGGGTAAGTCATTGCGTAGATCGAGGAAAGCTCCAAAAGCGATGAGTTGAGTGAGAGAAATAAACGAACTTATGACTCACGTCCAATACACTGCATATGGTACTCGTGCAGGAAGGATAATAGGGTCCACGACTGCTTTGGGTAAATGTACCATGCGTCTGCTGCACTGCCAACCGTGGCGGTTCACGATGCGGATTAAGTGGCCTTGGAACCACCCCAGATATTGATTTCTCCTTTGTGACTGTCAGGGCTGTTTGAGGCGGAGCTATCGTGACGCCTTGGCTCAGCGCTTGAGCACCAGCATTGACTTTTTGTGGAACCGCACTGGTTTCGTCGTTGCCGTTCATTGTCGGCACAGAGTATTAGGGTGATCAGAAGCAGTAGTTGACAGGCGTGGCCCAGTTTGGATGTGTAAAAAGCCTTGTTCAAGTCCATCGTACACCGCATACCAACCTCAGGCTGTTCTATCCCCACCGTGATACTATGTCGAACGAAAACGAAAACGACGGGTCCGACGTGACGGGTGTTGAGAAATCAAAGGATCCTTTGCATTATTTTACCAACGTCACAATTCTGGTCAGTACGTCCGTGATCCAAGTCTAGAAAACAATAATGGACGATTTTGGTTGGTATTCAGGTTGAAGATACACTATTTCGAGTTCCCCGCCAGTACTTCGAGCAAGAATCTGATGTCTTCCGTGGCATGTTCCAACTGCCCATTGCTGATGATACTGTTGCGGATGGATGCAGCGACGAACAGCCTCTGCGTCTTGATGGGGTTACAAAGACAGACTTTCGACAACTACTGAGGGTTATGGTCCCTTTGTGAGTGTGTATACTTCCAAGGTCACCGATAATGCTCACACTAAATCTGGTAGGCGTGGGCTAGCGGAGGAAACATTGTCCTTGGAGGAATGGACATCCATCCTCAAGTTGGCAACAATGTGGCAGATGGACAGATTGCGCAGTGACACGATTCAGAGAATAACGACATGCGCACACGAAGCTTCCGATGGGAAGGAAGCATGGATAACTGTTTTAGATTTTTCGACACTGCACGGGTTCTCGGATACCCGAGCACTGGCAATCGAACGGCTATCAGACAGCAAGACCATCATGTTAACAGGAGTGGACAAGATTCTGCTGGCCCGAAAATATAAGGTAGGACGTTGGTTGAAAGAGGGTTTCCGGGAATTAGTGAAACGACCTCGTCGTTTTTCTGATGATGAGGACAACCAGTTGGGATTGAAGACTGTCGTCAAGTTGTATCGATTACGAGAAGAGTACCGTCACCGTGTCAACTCCACCAATCCTACCCAGACGCGCCTTCGTCAATTTGGTATTGAGCCTGTCTCAGTGCGCCGGGACGTTGAGCGAGAATTCGAGGATGAATTGATGGAGGTGGACTGTTCACTAGAGGCAGCATCGATTTCCCCGGATGATGTTCTGTGACCGCCTCTATGCTAGCCATAGCCCGTCTCATGGGACAATGCCTTGTCGGCATTGCTTCTTTCCTGGTTCGATTATTCGGCAACTTTGAAACATTGGCCATATAATCTAGCCATTTAGAGAACTATAGTACTACATACAACAGAAGGGGTATGGGATTTAGAAGTGGAGGACTGTATGAGAATGCAACATTGAGAGTATGACCCAGTAGAAGAATATGACTTTGTGGGTCTGACTGCTTCACAAGGTAGGAATTAGGCGAGAACCCACTCCCACAACTTGACCTGAATGACTCAATGCTCACATGCCAAGGTCCTACTTGGTGAGAAGCAGAACCAAATTGAGGTGGGAGGCCTGCCAATTCATCACATTGCAGTTGTGTACCACATAGATGGGTCTAAGGGAGATGAATAACCATGACATTACACATCAACCACCCAATGGGGCACGCACCAGAAGCATCTTCTACCTTTGATTAGGAAATGATGGGTTCCTGGCACTTTGTCAGAAGTGTGTATCGGAGTCCAGGTGATGGTGGCTTTGCCAGGGGTGGACACAATATAAAGTATTATAAACACTGTTGAATGGCAGTTCAGTCAAAATGACATGGATAAATGGATCAGCAAAAGTGTCAGTAAGGATGGCCAAATGAGGGGAGGGAAAAGTCTTTGCCAGGAACAGGAATTGCAACAAGTAGACTCAGAATACTTGGGTGAGAGGGCCATTGCACTACATGCATGGCAGGTCTGGGTCTGGGTTTTTCTCTGGTAGACCACCTTACCCACATCTCTTTGAGATTGCAATTAGTGATATTGAGGGAATCATAAGGATGACAGGAGATTACCCACCTGTCGCAAATGGTTTGATAACAAGAGAAAACAGTGAGATGAGGTTGATCCTGCAACATACCCTCTTCTAAGTAAGCAAAGAACCTCTAAGCCATTGGAGTTATTACTCACTAAATCATATCCAAAATAGCCAGGCATTGGGCAGAGACACAGAGTAGAGAGGATGCATGGCATTGCAAGGGTGAAGGATGAGGTACTGTACCAATTCAATCAATTCGCCTGTCACACATCACAGAGGTTTCCAAGATGGCGAAATGTCACACCTGTCACACATCACCAGGCAAATAGGCAAATTGACTTGGGCAGTTCTATTTATGGTGTGTATGTCTAAATATAGTAATAATAGTATACACATTCTATCACTCGACATCAGAGGCCTCGTTGTCCCAGTGGTACGTGATAACCCAGAGTGGAAGGTTTTTTATCCTGACTGAATCTTGTTACAATTTTTACCTCTTTGCCCCTGTCTTTTGCTTTGACAGCACGTGATACCCATTGACCTCTACATTCCCATGAAGATGTGCCAAGTCCCACACTCTGATTGGACAATACCTTGTTACCGAACTCTCGGGTTGACCCCACATTCCCATTGGATGACTTGAAGATGCATAATCATTCATGCACAACCAGGAGCTGAAGGAACCTAAAGACGATACAATCTGAACCTGACCATTCTGTTCTTGTCACAACCCATGACCAGTATGCATACCCGGAGACAAGAATACTCCATGACCCAACCACTGATCATACCCAGCAATCGGAATACTCTGGTTCTCTGCCGACCGATCTTCCTTGTGCCTGTCACAGATAAATGAATAGCCTTGTGCCTGATGACCGATCGACTTTCCTATTTTGAAGAAGACCGACACGTCATCCCGATCCTCATGGTTACCTTTGACGCCCAGCTCATTGCCACGATTGTCATATGTTCTATTGGCATCTCCACCCTTGTGGGCGTCTATATCTATGCAACCTATATTCGGATAACACAACCTCCCCACAATGACTCAGACATTGGATCCGTCATAATTGCCGACAACCGATGACTCCTTTGACCTACCTTGGCCGACCATCTTGTTCTTCTTCACATGTCACCTCCACATTCATTCGCTTTCTTCTCATCAGCTGACCGCCGGTGCTCAGTTAACAACCTGAACTTGCATGTATGACAACTTCCCTTGATGCTCCACAAAGACCTGCATTCCGACATGTTTCATCACCTTTGTGTACCAGTCCACTGGTCAGGAATATCCATACCTAGTCGACATCCCAGTCATCCAGTACCCTGCAGCCAAGAAGGGTTATATGAAGCACCCTTGCTTATCGTACTGCAGGAACTACAGTTGCTGGTGTATGATTACCAGTGTTCATTGCATTGACCTCATCATGGTTCTTCCCCATCCAGTGATTCGCCTTCTCTCCTGCCTCCAATGATGAAGCATCATGTTCACCTTTCCATCCCGATCCCGCATACACATACTCATAGTCGTATGCTGCTATTGGCCAGGCATCTACTGCCAATGCAAACCATCAGGAAGACAAACCAATCTCATCATTCCAAAACTAGGAACTCAGCCACATGACATCCACATGGCCACCTCATGTTCATCATGTGCTCACTGACACATCCACTCATGGATTGTTTCACCTCCTTACCATGAGGCAACCATGAGGCGCAGGGTCTGGACCCTTGATTGCTCCGAACCATTTCCTTGCAATCACTACTTGAAACACTGATGGACATGCTGTACCTGCAGGGCAGCCTTATTGTTCTTGCATTTCTCTCGGTTTGTACATACAGACCCGGTAGTCTGTCTTTCATGGCAATTCCCTAACTCTTTTGTATTTTAACCTTCATCTTCGAACTGTTCCTCTTTTTCCCTTCCCTTTCCTCACGTTTAGTCTGGTTTTCTCTCCCTGGTTCGCTTTCCTAGACTCTCTCCCTCCCCCAGACTGCTACTTGCTGTATAGTAGTAGTAGACCATGAATACACCTTTCCTCTTGTGTTTCCTCTGGTCTGATCTTGTTTTAGTTGGTTGTTGCTGGAGCCCGCTGATCTAGCGATCCATAACAAATCTAGATTGTAAGCTATGGATTTTGCTGTTGGGTTTATGTGGGAAGTTGATGTGATGCAGTCCAGGAGGTCCTTGACAACAACAAGCAATGGTACTGGTGCCAAGAGGATGGTATAGATCTCTTCCATACCAGTCTTGGGGGGCTGGGCAGCAATGTAAATTTGTGCAGCTTGAAGTTTGGCAGGTACACAGGCTGGTGGTGGGATTTTGAAGGCCAGAAATTGATTTATGGGCAATTTTTGACTTGGAAGGATGTGTTGGAGGACTTTGGGTGGAATATTAAGGTCAAGCAACATCATTGAGAGACACACAACTTTGACCCTAGTTTTTACATGATATATTAGTGTGGTGAAAACCACCCCCTGTCACATGTCATGGCCACCTTTGGCGAAATGGCAGATTTGCCTCTGGTGTCACCCGTCACATGGCCCAGCAAATTGATTGAATTGGTACAGTAGTATGGTTGTGTGTGGAAATTCCTGCCAGCATTTGCTGCAATGATTAGTGATGGTAAGGTTCAGCTCATATGCTGAACCTTGAACTGAACTTGTGAAAATACAAGTATACTACTGTACCATTTAAGTCAATTCAGCACCCCCTTGTGACTGTGACTTCCAGGATCAATTTGTCAATTCATCAGTCTGGGGTTGTGACTGTGACATCAGCCTTATTTTGACAGGTACCAGCACATGCCTTCAAATGATAAAATTTTGTGAATATGATATCTTGAGGCCTGTTCCTTGACAGAAGGGATGGGTCCCCAAAGTCCCCACCCATCTCTCATTATTCCTGAGGGTCTACAGGCAGATTTGCTTTCAGATTCGTCTCTTTCAGTCCTGCAATTTTTGCAATTTCCCCTTCCCCCTTTATCAACCTTGCCATCTCAACTCCTACTGTCTTCTTTCTTCAGCCATTGTGAACCCACAACCCATGACTTAGACATCACCCAAGAGGTCCCAATCCTGTTTTTTCATCCCTCTTGCATTTGCCAAGTAATGTCTCCTCCATATCATGCCACTTGATAGTCAGGGCAGGCTTTGGAGCAGATTTCTAGATACCAATTCATGCCAACTAATCCCTACATGTTCTGTAGCAAACTTTCATACCTTAGGGTCATAGCAATACCATTTGCGAATCTTGACATGATCTTGCACAGTGGATATAAGCTGCTTGCTGCATCTGGGGCTATGGAGCCATGTCACAACTGACATTGTATGTTCATCTTCCATTGAGGTGACAGTGACAGAATAGATTTTGATGGCCAGAGCCTGTGTTTGAAGTGGTGAGAATGCAGTCAAGTTGGTAAGAATTTGATTATACCCCCAGCACCCCAGCATTGTTTTTGCACTGCAAGGCAAGCCACCCTTGTCGCACTGTTTCATCGGGATACAGTGGCTGGTCAAATGGTTCTTCATTGGTGGAATAAAGCTTGAGTGCTCTTTTCAGACTCTGTAATGCCTATGCCGGTGTGAGGTGAGCTATCTGGGGATTCAAGTCATTACCATATGCATTACCATACTCATTCCAGGGCATCTTCTGGAGACAAAGCCCCACCTGCTTCATCAGATCCTCCTGTGTCTTCTTCTTTATTGCAAAATGGCCATTTCTTCAGCCAATTGTGATTGGAGGAATGCTCATTGGGTTGACACCACTGTCTCAATATATTGGAGACTGCTGGTAGCCTGTGAAACAAATGAGATGGCAGGGATGCAAACTGAGCACAAGACATATGTGGATCAAGGAAAAATCCTGCCATATAAATGTCAGTTGGTCCATGATTGATCATCCCGTTGAGTCTGTGGTTGGTGATGGCTCAAATCTGATCTTTCACATCAGGTGGTAGATGAATCTTGGCTTCACAAAAAACTTGGTCAAGCTGGGCCATAATGGCAATTCAAAAGATAAAAACATTGGCTGCAGTGGAATGGGCAGACTCAAGACCCTTAATTGACTTTGCAAATGGTCCTATAATCTCTATTAACTTGGTGAGATCCAGTTCCACTTGTAATGCCTCAGTTGAGTGAGCTAGACCCTAGGTTATTGTCATTACAGTTGTTGCATATTTGAAATGTGTGTACTCATGGGGATCTTGAGTTGCAGGACTTTGTCTTTGATTATTACCTTCAGTGCTGGCATCCCATGTAATACAGATTTGCCAACCCAATACATAGTCCCAAATCGTGTGTCACCTACTGCTTCCAACCCATGCCCTATGCCCATCTTCTTCCACTGATGCTCGAATTGCTCCATAGCAAATGTAGCCTTGTTCAGGTGAGCTATGATCCCTCGAAGTGTGACAGTTATCTGTGGTGTTCACACTGTCAGGCTAGTGACCAAGTTCCAGTTCTGTAGAACCTACTGGTTTGAAATATGGTAATGAGCATATATTCTCTATTGTCAGATCAAGCTCATGGGGTGCATCCTGCAGGTTGAGAATGTGTTGAAACACTTCAGATGTGAGCTGTCGACCTTTTGAAATACTCCCTGTGTTGTCAGAACAGCTCCCTGAGAAATTGTATGGCCTTATTGCATTGATATACTTGCTCAGCAATTCTGCCACATAATTTCCTGTGTGACTCAGACATGAGGCATTGTCCAGGGTCATACAAAAGGTGCAGCACTTGGCAGTTGTAATATGTACTGAATACAGGCCCTTTGTTTGCCTCCATCAAACATGATGGTGAGGTTGTAACAAGTTTTCAGATAGGATATCATGGCTCGATCTATGTTTGCCACTTCATCAGGAATGAGTCAATCAGAGAGAGTTGATTCACTGGGAGAGTGATAATCTGGGTTGAGGACAGAAACAAAGTTCCTGAACTCTTTTGAGCTGACGACTAGTGCTGCCAAAGTTCAGTTCAGTCCAGTTCAGACCCTTTTTTTGTGAACCCTGAACTGAACTTGGAGTTCAGTTCAGCTAAGTTTCTGAACTGAACTGCATAATTCAGTTCAGTTCAGTTCAGCCTAGGCTATGAACCCTGAACTCTTACTATATAAGACAATTGGTTCAGTTCAGACATGAATTTGACTGAACTGAACTCTTTAAGTGGTTCAGTTCAGCCAAGAGGCCTGAACTGAACTGAACTTGGGGTTCAGTTCAGGGTTCGAACCGAGTTCGGATCAGTTCAGAACTGAACTTTGGCAGCACTACTGACGACATTAGGTGGAACACTGCAGCAGGTGATGAGGAGCAACAGTGCATGATCAGTGTTATTTTCCAAAGCCTTCTTGCCTTCTCTAAAGAAATGCTTGAACATTGTGCCTGATTTCGAGGTAGCCATATTGGCAGACTCTGTCCTGGCCCTCTTGGGTATACAAGTTCCATGGCTTTCGACTCCTGACTCAGAATCAGTTCCTATAATCTGGGCTTCCAGGCCTGCTGCATTCTTCACCATTTCATCGCAGACCCTATGGTGCAAGCTATTGGGCAAATACTTGCAGTCCTTTGCATGTTTGAAGATCCATTGATATGCACAAGGCCATTTCCATGTTGTATGACACCCTTTGCTCCCAAGGCAGTGCACATGTTCCTTGGCTTCCTGCTGTTGGTCTCTGTTCATATAAGGCCTTGATATCTCCAAAAGCAACTTGTGCATCCTTGCTCTGCTTTTTCAGTTGTCATCAGACTCATCACATGTTGGAAAATTGGAGTCATGTAAGTCTGCCAGAATTTTGGTATTGACTTTCTTCTGCTTCCCTTTTGTCATGCTAGGACATGCCTTTTTGGTAGCACTAGAGGCACCAGCGCTGCTTCTGTTAGTTTTGGCAACAAGCTAAACAATAAAGGTGGGTACTTGCTTTAGTGTTGCTCCCTTATCTTCTTGGCCAGGTACAAAAACCAAAGTGGCTGATTTAAGAACATCAGAAAGCCACTTCCTGATGAGAGTAGAGTCTGGATATCGAGTGAGGTACTTCTCTAGAACATCTGAAAGTGGGGAAATGGTGGGTCCTCTCTCCTTAAATTGTATAGGGCTAGTTTTGCAAGACCCAAGGCAGATTTCAAGCTCTCTGTTGACAGCACCTTCTCCGCCAATATCTTCCACCCATTCCAGGTCTGGGGGAAAATACTGGAAGTTGTATCTGGATTGTCCTGGCTCAGGTACTGGGATGCTGTTGAAGATGCTATTGAGATATAAACAAAGCTGAATGATATCTTTCTTTGCAGTGCTATCCATGGTAGATTATGTGTTTGAAATTCAAGCCCCTAGCCTCCATTTTCATTTGTAGTAACTCCTAGTTGTACTGTATATATATCTTATATTAACAGAGGTACAGCCTGAGCTTTGCTGGCCCTCTCCAACTCTCCAGTGCACCCCCAAATTCACCCAAATTCACATGGAGTTTTCAGGCCCTTTGAAATTCACCAGCAAATTAGCGTAAATTTACCCAGGCTAATTCCCAGAACACTAGTTGTGCTGCAGTGAGAAGGATGTCCAAAACAATTCTGGAGCCACATTCTGGAGCTGAATTCCAATGCCTAAGGTTTTGAAACAATGGTGAATCCAGTATTTGTCGATCTGTGACCTTACTCACCCAACTCTTTGGTTTAAGCTATCACAAGCCTTGTGGAAAGGTGTATGGTGACTAGGCATCTGAAACATTGACCACCAAGCAAGCCATTGGAATACCATGGCACATATAGGTTAAAGGCAAGCAACAAGGACTCTTGGAATACCATGGCATGTATAGGTTGAAGGTGAGCAACAAGGATTTCAAGTTGTCAACTACTTTCATGAATGAGTGCATGAAAATTGCTGGTGTTTCATCCACTGGAAGGATTTCAAGAGTTGTCAGCCCATTTTGACATGGACCATGCAAGTGGTTGGTGATAAAATAGCAATCCCATGTCCTCACTCAAACACATTACACCCATGTTCATTCCCTCACAGAAGTCAAGAATAGGGATGGACAGGTTTGGTTCTGAACCTTGGTGCAGACCTGAACTGAATTGAACTGAACCTGAAATAGGTATAGGTTCAGGCAGGGGGGAAATTCTGTGAACCTGGTTCGAACCAGTTTGAACCTGAACCTAAACTTCAACAAATGTGATATAATTTTATCTAATTTTTGGAAGAAACATGATCACTTTTCTCTTGTTGTAGCTAACAATAACTGCCTGTTAAATCCTGCCACTATCCTTCAGGGTGTTTGAGCCCTGGATTAGTCAGACATAAGTTGGTATAAGTTGTATAATATCTAAGGATGATGCCAAGGTGAGCCTCAAGTATGTGTGATGTTACTGATGTATTATATTATCATTATTTTTAAGGACTACTGCTGCAATATTGAAGCTGATAAGCTTAATTTATTTAACATTTTAGCTTTAAGTGGTACAAATGTACAGTAATACAGACAATTTGCTTCTACAGTAACCTTTGTTCATGCTATATAACTACAAGGCATAAAATAAAGGCCTTTATACTGAACAAAAATATAATCTAGCCCCCTATGATATACTTACAGGTTTAGTTCAAGGTTTAGCCTATTGACTGAACTGAACCTTAGGTTCGGTTCAAGGTTTGGATTTTTTTGGCCTGAACTGGACCAAACCAAACCTGTCCATCACTAGCTGAGAAGTGCATCTGCATCTGAGTCACAGCGTTACCAAATCTGTTACAGCTCCAACCTCCCTGCACCAGAAGTTCCACTGGCACCCAGACAAGAACTAGATACATAAATGAACCCTCAAAGAAGAGGTGGCATGGTGAAGTCCAGCGTCTGTCACCCGAGGACTCAAGGTTGCTCTAGATTGAGCCATTGGCTCCAAAGGCAGTGCTGAACTTGCATTTCTCTACTTGATTGATGAGTATGATTTTGACTTGAATGAGTTGACAAGTTGCCTTGAAGGTCTGTACTCACTTCTGACAAAATACAAATGCTTGACTTGACTTGTTTAGAAAAGAGACTACATGTCAGGTTTTCAAAAGTCTCATATGTTCACATTTCCCCCTATGTCAGTCTTGACCCTATGAAAAGCTGCCAAGCTTGTTCAATGTTTCAACTCAGTCATGCCTGCCTGCCTTCCAACCTCCTTCATCAGGGAAACAATCCAGGACATGCAGCTTATTATGAAGCAGTATGGCCCTCCTGTCAATCACCAAAATGAAGAAGCCAGGTCACAATTCATCGCCCCAGTGAGTATCCCTATTACATTTGACTCATCTTGTCATGGATTCTTTGCATTATCTGATGGCCTTATGTCTTCAAGTTTTTCAATTGAACCATTGGCCTATTTGACATGTTGATAACCAACACCCCTGAGTCCATCATCCCAGGCTGCATGACAACTCAAGGACACATTGAACATCATTTCATTGTTCTAGGAGGGCTTATCTTCATATTCATTGAAGTCAAGATGGATCTTGGAACTGCAGTGGAGCGCTTAAATGCAGTGGTGCAGGTTATTGTAGAATGTGACAGTACTTACTTTTATCTATATTGTCCAAATTGTCACTTATAAGCCCATAGCATGTGATTATGCTAATAGATGCCTTGGATTTGGTTCATCACCCATCCATGGTATCCTATGTGATGGCACCAAGTTTGAATTCTTTTGCTTTGATGGGAGCACCAAACCGCCAACTTTTTCTAAAGGGGCTTTCCTTTAAACAAGTAGATCTGGACCCTACAGTATCAAGGCTTTGTCACTTGCTGATCTTGAAGTCACTGACCCTCATGGCTTCAATGCCAGCATATGACCTATTTGCAAAACCATCTTTTCATTTCTTCTTGCTGGCTACATAACTGGACAGTCTGGACTGGAGGCATACTTTCAGTGATCCCTTAGGAGAAGTGAGAAAGAGAATTGGATGAGGGAGAGTATGCCTGCATGGGTGTCAGCCCATCAGTCTGCCAAGGAAGCTCTAAATTTGGCCAATGCAGCTGCTTCTTCAGCAGCTGAAGGTGATCTCATTGCTGCCAATGCCACCACAGCACATGCCATTGAAATCCTAAAGCAGAGGTCAATTATGAAATTTCTCTTGGGGACGCTAAACTAAATGCCTTTCAAATGGTGTTGATGCCATGCCTGAGAAGTGCAGTGAATGGAATTTAATGGCTGCTTTCAATCTTCAGGATATTGATAAGAGTTGATGACATCTAATGTGATTTGCTTCCTGCCATCAACCAGTCTAGAGTGGTCCAACAGTGTTGCAAAAGCATCTTCCAAAGCAGTGCAGCAGTTGTGTGTTTATTACCACATAGACAGACATGGACATCTATAAATTAGGAGATTCTTGTGATTATTCTCTGCAATTTGCCAAGAATTACAGCCATTTGCAGGTACTTCGACACTTTTTGGAATTTTTTGAATCAGTTGAAAAGTATGGACTTAGTCAAATTTACTGTGCTCAATCTTGTATCTCATGAAATATTGCACAGATTGAGATCATTCAGAGTCATCTCTCTCCTTAAGGTTTGTTGGTGGGTGGGACAAGGTTCACTGTTTCCATTGTCACCCATTCATGCAGATACCCTTCTCTCAATTGCAGTACTGACCTGCCATCTCATGAGTTTCAAGGGGTTGGCAACCATGATGGAGCTACATGCCCTCATATGTTTCTTTTGTGATTTACTGCTAACATTAAGCTAATTATATATATTTTCTTCAACGACTTGAACAATGTGTTCAACCACAGTGACGTAGATGACACTAGCAACAGCATCACAAGCACAATCCAAACATAGGTGGCAACAAGGTCAACAATGATGTGGATGATAAAGTGTGATGAACACAACATGTGCCATGGACAATGAGAGTAGTATGGGGACAGAAAAAGGTGAGTATCACAATGTCATCATTGAGGCCAAAGATGGTGACTACCATAGCTGAGAAGATGATGACATTAGCCAATTACCCAACAATGACAAGTTCAACAACAGTGAGGAGGGGATGGTGGGATGGCAGTGACAATGACCCACATGACACAACAAATCATGGTAACATCACCCACCACTTAAACCTTGCAAACAGCATTGGCCATGTCAATTGACATGGCCTTGCATTTGTGAGGTTTCAAATTTGGTGGCAGTACAAGGATGCCCATGTCATGGGTGATACCCAGTGCAATCAGTTCATGTGCATGTAAGGTTGTCATGTGGTTGATGAGAAGTGTGATGCAACTGTACAAGATGTTGATTGCAAGAGAGGCATGGCCACTCCTTCTTACAGAGTATCTTATTGAGAAGGAAGTGAGGCTGTGAATGGCTGGTGTCATGATCCAAAATATTTTTGGATCCAAAACATGGGACAGGATTGAAGAAAGGATATTTATACAATTGTCCACTCAGCTGCAATATTGCAATTTCAGTTGGAGTATCCCTTCTCTCAATAGCCAGGGCAACAAGTGGATAGTGCCAGGAAATACAGCCCCAGGCCCCCAAGCACCCAGGGATGGTGTCCAGCCACCATCAAACCCAGCCTACAGCATCAGTTTTGAAAGAACAAGGCCTTATCAGATTATCCACAGCTCCCAGGATTAGATAATAGCTGACTTATCCTTATCTTTACTAATAAGGAAAAGATAAGATCAACAGCCACAGTCTTACATCAGACATCAAGATCCATGATCAGAGTAGCCACATTCCAGGCACACTCCAGCCACCTTCTCATCTCTCATGATAACAGATACAATAAGAAGCACAGTCTTTTATCTTCCATCAAAGAACATTGAGAAAGGAAGCACAGCCTGAAGAACTGATTCTAGAAGCCCAATTCAATATTACATGATCCAGCCTTGGTCCATGATTCCTGGAGAACCATAGACCACCCCAGATCTCAGAGAAGATCAGCCAGTGACACATCTCCCCTCAAATGACTCATTGATCAATCAGCAGCCCCGCTGATCTAGCATCCATAACAAGTAGAGGCTCAGATTATTCCACCATGTTACACTCATGACACCCTGAGTGGGCACCCCCTGCCCACTCCAACAGGACAAAGTCAAATAAGCCAAGTTTTTACCCATGACAATCTAGTATATATAAAAATATGTTCATTCTACAGTTACACATTGTAAAGTATTCATTCTATGAAACAAGATGACAACTATATTGCATTGATTATTTTCTGTGGTTGTGGAAATGCAAAACACCCATTTTGAAGGGAAGACATTTAATATGATATTGGGTGGATGGACTCCTGACACCCTGTGACCAAACAACATTTTCCAACTAAGAAAATATTTCTGCCACACTAGTGCTGTGACATGAAAACATTTTGGAGGAAAACATTCTGAAAAAAACATTTCTGAGGAAAATGTTTTCAGAAGCAATTAGCTTGCCAGGTAATGGAAAATTTGGCAAGCTAATTGTTATCTGGAAGTAGGTGAATGAAGTGGAGTCTCTGGGGAAGCCCGAAGGACTCCCTGGGTCATGTTGGGTAAAACACAGTTCCTAGGGAGTCCCTGCTGTCCCTAGGAACTCCCTAGAGAGCTACTAGGAACATGTGGTGGAGTGAAAAGTGCTGAATTTCTGCATTGACCTTGATGAGGAATGCCACCCAGACTTGCTCTTTCAACATTTGGGAGAGCTCCTTGAAGTGCACTGTGGTGTGGATCCTGGAGAGCAAAGCTTCATGGAAAGCCTTGATGTGGGTGATGATGCCTCAGTAATATTCCAGGTGTTGAAGCATGAATTATTAGCTTCCAGCCAATTCTGCCATTCTGTTTTTTGAGTTACAACATATACTCACAAGAAGCAACCATAGCATTCTGCTCAAGGTTATGATGAGAGCATTGTTTGAGGAAGACATCAGCCTGAGAGATGAGTGTCAATTGTGAAAAGTTTGAAAGTCATAACCCAGGCTGACCTCATCAATCAGGACAAGTGACTGTTCTCTTCATGGCAAAATCAGCACCATAACATGTCAACAGCACCACCATACAATCCAGAGCATTGTGAAATCATTTGAACTGCTGCCTCTTTACTGTGCAAATAAATAGCATGACTGCCTGCACACCAGATATATAATGAGGCTGCAGTGAAAGACTGGAATGAGGTAGAACTGTGTATATGATTGCTTGCATGGTTGGAGCATGTGTAGGGGTGAAGAGAGGGAAAGATTGCTGTTTGGTGATGCATTGAAGGACTGTACATAGCTGACATCTCAGACACAATGATCCTCACACATTACATATCACATGACCAAAATATGATATTTGCTTTCTCAGGCACAAACAGCTGCATAGCAGAAAAGACACCACCAAGCTGTCAATATTGTGAAAGTGAGGACATACCAGTGAAATACCCAGCATGATGAGGGTTTTAATGAAGATTTTCAGATCTTACATTCCCCAAACTGGGCTGACAGAAACCTGGTTCCATGCATATATTTAACTAGCCCACTGGAGGGATTCAGGGAGTCAACATTGATGAAAATCTGGTTCCAAGTTGCAACAAAGGTTGTGTCAGCGTCATAGGCCACATCAAGACTTCAATCCACATCAAGAAAATACATGGCATAAGATGATGGAGTTGGAAGCAAGCTGTGTGGGTGGGTGACTGCATCCACTGGACAGATTGAATGATATGTCAGATATGTTATTCTCTCATGCATCAAAGGTATCACCACAGGTGACTGAGCTGGGGATGGAGAAGATAGTTTTGTTCAGGGTGGGACAAGCTCTAGTGCTCAATGCTCAATCAGTGCAAGCATTAATGGTGAACCTGGTAGCCCCACTGACATGGACAGCACCAAAATCTTACATGAGAAAACTTTATCTGCCATAGGAACACTCCATGAAGTTGACATACTCGGTGAATGTCTTGAGCATGTATTGAGAATGCTTCTGGACTTGAGATTGAATGGCATACTGAGATTTGAAAGCATAGACAGTGCAAGGTTGGAGGACACTGCTTTGAGGGAAAGGATTTTGGGTGGGGTGAGCATGCTCCACCCAGGCATAAGCTAAAGTGAGCTGCATTAGAGGGCTGGACTGTCTGCTTGCCCAGAACCAGTTTCCAATGGAGTCAGTGTTTCTTCCCACCTTCAAGCTTCAAGGTTTCTCCAACACTAAGTCTGCATGATTCCCTTCACTAATTATTTAATTTCCTCAAGTCAGTGGCAATACTACAATATTGTATTTTCAAGGATGAATATTCAAATAGCCTTGTACAGGATGAATGTCAATGGATGCCAGCCACAACATAGGCTACATGATACAAAAATAGTTATGAGTGGGTTGGTACATACTTGAATGAATGCACCTATACAATTATCTCTGGACCTCCAGATTGGTTGCTATACAGGACCAGATGCCTCAGATGTATGGTGAAGGATCAGTGCAATGGGATGTGCCAAAGTCATGTATGATAGGGCAGAGGTGTCCTTCAGTCTTCAATGGTTTCATTTCCTTTTGTTCAGCATTATAAAGCTGCTTGCTGAGTAATTTGTGTTTCAGCCAATTCCTCTGCAAACCCAGCTCAATGACTTTCCTCTCCAGTGTGCATTCCTCTCTCTGTTTTGCACTAGTTCCATAATAGCTTGGAGAGCCTCATGGTCAATATTCTGTACAAGGTTCTACCAGTGCATGGCATGTATCAGCAGTAATTGTGACCAGAACATCATACTGACATCAATATTGTTCCGATTTATTAATGGCTGAGAGTGGTTTGGACCATGAACCAATTTAGAGCCATAACTATTACAAACACCTGAAATAGAGGTGCCTGACTGAGGGGAAGCTACAGTGGGGTGCTGAATGATGGGTGTCAATATCAAGTTAATGTTGTCACATTATGTGACTTATGAAAATATGATACAGATACAAAACAACTTTGTAGTGGGGAGGCAAACAGATTGGTACAAATGATAAAACTCAAACACTAACATGTCATTTTCTACATGGTTCCCCCAATGACTCTGGCATAATTGATCATAAGAGTTTGCGCTGAGGTACTTTGCATGATATCCACAAATTGGGAGTAAGGTATCATAAGAGCTGCATGTTCGGCGATATTACCCAACTGAATGCAGGGACAAGATCACCAATCCATTGTCCCTCTGAAAATTCCACTTTTCACCTTTTCCTAGGGAGTCCCTGGGGAGTCCCTGAAAAACTTGGCTTTTTTTTAGTTTTTGGCCATTATCTTGATGGATAATAACTTGATTAAATAATAAATAACAACAAAACAATTAGATTTATCATATGCTTGAATTTTAATCTATATTTGGATAGTTTAATACCTAGTCCCTAGGGAATCTCTGGGGAATCCCTAGGGACTCTTTGAGAACTTGAGCTGGGAGTTAGAATAAAGAAGCAAGTTGAGAGGGAAGTATCCACAGGTGTTCAGTTTCAACTGAGTGATAATGGAGAAAAAAAAGAGTTTGAGTCTGGATGAACAGGAGAATGCAATAAGTTGAGAAAGTAGTTATAAGATTCATTGTGAGAGTATTAATTTTGAGTTATATGTCAATCAGCATTACATTTGTGATAATATCCAGTTAATACTCTCTGCTTATGAGATTCATTGTGAGAGTTTCAATTTCCACTTATATTTCAATCAACATTATATTTGCAATACTATTCAGTTAAATAATGCTTTCTGTCAGTTTAAATTTTAATATCTTCCTCTTCCTCCTCTTCATCACTATTGTCTTCATTTCTCTCTTCTTCTTCTTCTTCTTCTTCTTCTTCTCCTCATCATCCTCCTCTTCACTACCATCTTCCCTCTTCCTCCTCCTCCTCATCACTATCATCATCACCACTATCCTCCTCCTCCTTCCTATCAGTAACATTATCCATTTCATCTTGTTGCTTTTCAATTATTTGTGTTGCATATGAAGAAACAGCATGCAAGAACCGATCAAAGTTGCAAGAATGCATTCTTTTCAAAATTGGTTCAAATCCACCTAACCATGCATTCAATTTTTCACATGCCTGTAATATATCTTTGTCAATCCAAATCATAAAGTGAATCCAATATTTATCTGAGTGTTGAATGCATGCTTATAGTATGGTTGGCCTGCATTATCATATGCTATCACCACAAGTTTTGGTGCAGATTCATTAAATGGAGCAGGGTTGCATGTGTACATAATAGGCATTAGTGTTGCAATGGTCCAGCCTCAGTCTTTAGTACTTTGTAAATAACACATGGAATAATTGGCCATTTGCTTAGGTTCAAAAGATGACCCTTTTCATCCTCATCTGCACTTTCACCTTCACCTTCACTGTCACCTTCACTGTCATTTTCACCTTGACCATTTATCTCCATCTTCACTCTCACCTTCACCTTCATCTCCATCTTCACCTGCATCAAGCAAATACTCACTCATAGTTACTAAGTACTGGTTCAGGAGTCTATATTAATCCCATAGACATTTTCACCATCACCATCACCTTTACCATCATCTCTACATTCATCTCCATCCTTATCTTCCATCCTTATCTTCATTAATATATTCACCAACACATACATATTAAACACCTTCCTCCCACTGATATCCAACAACAACATCCAACTGCAACAGCCAACAACAGCAACAAACAGCAACAGCAACAACAGCAGCAGTAACAACAACAACAACAACAACAACAACAACAACAACAACAACAAAGTAACAACAGCAGCAGCAGCAGCAACAGCTTACATACTCTAGAATAAGTCTGGTTCTTACTCCCTGGTTGTCTACTCATTGTATCATCAAATCTTCTGTCCTCTCTCAGTATTCCACTTGTATTCTGCCTCCCTCTATTCCATTGATCTTTGACCCTTTGATTGTCATCTGAGTTGCTGGAGCTGCCCTTGCAACATCCCATAACACTTTGCTTGTCATTGAATGGTTCCAGTTCCAATGTAGTGGTTCTGATGGTGCTCAAATTGAGCTACCTGAGCTAATGAGAACCAGAATTGGAGTTCTTAGTTCCCATATTATGTTTGACTTATTTATAATCATAGCAGTTCCAATCCTGGCTGGGACTGGGTGCATTTCCATATGAATACATATATTTGGGGGAATAAATGCAGTTCCAGTCAGAGTTAGAACCACTATGATTACAAATAAGTCAAAGGTAGCATGGGCACCTAAGGTAATCTGGGAACAAGTGATAGGCTGAATGTCAGTGAATATCTAATCTGATTAGTTTGGCAGATCAGATCTTGAAAGATATGAATTTGGTCAATTCACCAGATGTAGCAGTGACATGTCATATGTCATAAGCACTCTCAACCAAACTCACTTGTCATCCTACAACAAGACTCATGACAGGAATGTAAGTTATTGTAAATTTATGTATCACTTGGGGTATGGATATTCTGAAAGTTGTGTGGAATATAAAATCACTATTAATACACCCCTGTCAACATCCATGAAAGACACTAATCCAGTATCAATTCCTTGGGTGAAGAGATATTTGCCCTTTCCTTGACAGTCCATATTTGACAAGTTTTTAAAGAAATCTCACTTTTTTGTACTCTCAATGTTAATAACTCCAAAAGAACTCTTAATATTTCACAAATTATTTAAACAATTAATATTAAAGGAAATGGAAAGGGGAAGGGGGAAAGTGAGCAGGGGGGCAAGTGAGGGGGAAGGGAGAAGGAGGAGAGGGAGGAGAGAGAGAAGAGAGGGGGGACTCACTGGGCTGCCAGGCCCCATTGCTGTCGTTGCTGCACTGCTGCCAGCCCCGCCTCGTTGCTGTTGCCGCTGCCATTGCTGCTGCTGCCGTTGTTGCACCTGTGGTCATTGTCATTGCAGCTGTTGCTGCTGTGCTGTGGCTGGTGGTGCCGTTGTGCCAGTGGGGCTGCTGGTGCCATTGCTGGACCATGGCACTGATGCTGTGGCTGTCCTTTGTGGCCTGCATCAGCCTGGTTTGTATGTGGGGGCCGTTGTGGCTACAACGTGGCGTGGGGCATGTAGTAAGTAAAAAGACATACAAAAAAAGCAAAAAAAAATATACCTTGGCAGTGAGGGTGGGAGCACCACCCCTCACTGCATCTTTACTTCATGACCACCCCTGGATCCCATCATTGGCATTGGTTTGCCAGTCTGTGTCTGGGTGTGGTGGACGTGAACATCAGCGTGGGTGGGTGTGGACGTGGACGTGGACATGGAGATGGGCATGGGCCTTAGCGTGGGCCTTGGTAGCATCTAGCAGGTGTTGGGCATTTGGGTTGTTCCACGGGTGGGTTGCTGGGCTGTTGGCGGTCTTGGTTGGGCATCTTTGGACATTCAGGCCTTGTTGATGATCATGTGATGCATTTGTTGACGCGTTTCCTAAATGGTCTGTGCACCAAATAACTGCATATAAACAGCCACAACTTATGTTTTCTTTGGGGCATGCCCTGAAGTAGTAGTCTAATTAATTATAACTAAATAATGAATGAATACTGAATAGTGTAGCTTTAAGACCAAAATCCTAATTCCCTAGAGAGTCCTTGGATAGTCCCTAGGGAATCTGGTGCTGAAATTCACTAGGGACTCCCTAGAGACACCTTGCTCCCTAGGGAAGATTTTGCCAGGGAATTCAGAATTTTGGTGTGAATTGGTGGTGAAAAATTCCCTAGGGACTCCCCAGGGAATCCCTACCTTCCCTAGGGAGTCCCTAGGGAGTCCCACAAAATCCAAGGTCAAGTGTAAAGAGCTCCACTTTGACTTGACCACACACTCTTCCATTGCTGTCAAAAAGTTTACAACCTGTCTTCTAACAGAGTCCATATCTGGCTGGGAGTATATTTTTTTGCATCAATTGAGCTTCAACAAGAATAAATGTGGAGTAGTTGTGAGCATAAACTGGTTGGTGGAATGCTCACTACATGGTATACATGTTGCCATCTTCTCTTCTGGCTGAGCTTCAACAAGGATACAAGGGGGTTTGTGCAACTGAACACTGTTAAATCTTGATGCCAAGGATTCTTTTTGCCAGTTTGATCACATCATGCCATGTAATGCCATTGATGCTGGTGCTGATGGTGACAAAGTCTTTGTCAGTGAGGCCAGAATCATCAAAGAGATCCTTGAGATTTTTGGCTAGTTTTTTGTCAAGGCTTGCTGAGATAATGGGTAGGTCATTGAATGACAACTGGAGTTCTGAGCTTTTGCTTATAGGTTGCAGAAAAGGAATGAATAAATTTTGCAGTGTGAAGGCCAGGACATTCATCTGGAAGGGTACAGTCAAAATTGTTTGAGAGGTGTTGCCTACTGGGGCTGATGACTAAACCTGAGCAACTGAAAAACAAAACTGGATGTGTACATACCTGGTGAACTGACAGTGGTGGCTTCCAAATTATCCTGGTCCATCTGATTCTGCAAGATTTGTGTTATCAGTTGCCAAAATCGAGTCACCTTGTAAATGGAAACAACATGTAAAACTTGAATGATAAAAAAATGGAATGTTGCTATTTTGTAATCCAAATATTTCAGGAAGCCAAACATATCAGTTTTCAGAGACAATAGCTTGGTTTGCCAGTCTGGCCACCCCATGTTAGCACAAATCCCAGATAGAATTGGAACCTGCCATCCCAACTGTCAGGGATAAAATCCAGAGGATCAGTACTCAGCAACTTTAATTATCTTGGGTGGCATCATGTACTTGCAGCTCTTCTTCAACCATGAATGTACGATGTCTGGTCAGTTGACACATTCAAGCCTCCCATGCTAGTGCACTTGTCAGGAATCTGAACACACTACAAGATTGGGTGAGACTCAATGTATTGCAGAAACCCAGGATCTCTTCACAGGCAACTAACTTCGTTATCAATGCAACCCAATCTGATGACCCTTTAAGTACTCCACTCCATTGGAAAGCCATTGTGGCCAGGCACCCATGTTGAAGAGGGTGAGATCGAGAGTTTCTGCCCTGGGCTTTGTGGCAGAAGCAGTTTTGGAGGGTGTCACCTCACCCTCAGCATCCGTTGGCCCTGAGTCTAACGTCCCAGAGCCTGAAAAAAGGCCATCAAAGCCACTACCGAGAGAACCCATTCTACTTGGCATATTATTGGCAGCTGAAGTATCCATCTCAGGCATGTTATCAGTGGCTGAAGTGTCCATCTCAGTTGTTGGGGAGTGTTCCAGCACTCTATTTTTGCCTGTTCCAGAGCTAATGACATCGATGTTAGCGTCCACAATGGCATAACAACAATGTAATGGTTTTACTAACCTGGACGAGAGTATAGGCCTGGCTGGTGATGACCAGTTCAAAAATTTCAGCCGAACCTTCCATTCCACGTCCAATTTCTCTAGGATTGCCTTGTTCCTCGAAATGTTTGTGTCCCGCTGCTTCTCATAATCTGACCTTGAATCAACTGCTTTCTCTTTGCCTTTTTTCTTCCCTTTGGCATCCATGCTAGTTCCAGCATCTATTCCAACTTCGCCGCCATTGCCTTGGTTGACACAATGAAGGAGGGCCAGACTACTTCTTTGGGAAGTGGGATCATCGGGTAACTCAATGTCTTCCTCATTGGTCATTCCAGGGAGGGCACAGTGTTTGCAGACAGTTGTAGCTGTGCAGATGTTGGAACCTTATCATCCAGCATAAAGATATAATGCAGACTCACAGAAAACCTTGTTTAGATGGCCAATGAAGGGTAGTTCAACATGTTTGTGCCATTCCATGTAGGCTTGGCTGAAGTCGTTCCCAACTGCAGTCCTTCTGCTGTGGAAGCTATTGTGGATTGGTCAAGACAACATATGGAGACAGGACATTGCATAACTCATGACAACAATCTTCCCACCTTGCTTCGGTTCTGGGCCACCAAGTAAAACAATCCCCACCATCCCGGTTTCTGACTCAACCTGCTCCAACATACGTGTCATTGACAAAGGGAGACAATCCAGAGTGCTGCAAAGGATAGGTTTACTTGATACATTGTGGAACTGAACAGCAGTGTCTTACCCCTGAAAGGTGATTGCCTTCGACCATTGTTGCTGTTTGCCAGCATCAATATTTTGGTCTGCTTCAATCCCATCCCAATCCATCTCTTTCTCTTCGAAGAACCCCTCCTCATCATACTTTTCAACTTTTTCTTGGACATCTGCTGGTTCTTGAAGCCACATCTCTTTTATGACCTTGTTACAAAATCTGAGATTTGGCCTTCTCAACCTGTCCACTGGCACTTCAAGTATGTGTTTCACCCATGCATCAGCAATCGTGGACTTCAATTTCTTCTTGTAGTAGAGTCAGGAGTAAGCTTGGGTAGACTGAAGTTTCTTGGGTTTCCTTCCCATCGGATTGAGGACCTTGACACGTGTCTCCAAAGCGCTGCTGGCATGTGTGTGGTTATTGAACCATTGTTTGATACACTTCATGAGGATGGCATTAGCATAGATTTCTTTGCTTGAAACCCTTCACCCTGGTGGTGAACAAGAACACTGGCATCTGGAGAGTCCTCAGCACTTGATGAAGTTGCCACTGCTGAACTTGACACCTCCTTAGATTCTGGCCATAGCAGGAACCATCCTTCCCACAACAGAGGCCAGAACTCCGCCAGACCCCGAGGCCCACCTGCTTGTGCTGCATGATAAGTAGAATATGCTCTCTCAACCACTTCTCTTGCTTGACAGTGGTCCATCCTTTGCAACCACCTTTCTTCTTCATAATCTTGTCAGAATGGGGCTTGGAATCATCCATGGTAATGGGCATGTTGTACTGGGGGAACAGCTTTGTTAGCAACAATGTTTAACTTACCAGCATTATATAACTGCAAGAACAAAGGCTTCAGGCTGTGGCAAACGGTGACACATAATGTGAACACATAAGAGAGTAATGTATACACCGATCAATGGCATAGATCACAGACTCGGACCTGAGTTCTGGACAGTGGCCAACAATGAGAGGTATGTGATTTTGAGGTTTTTCTCGCACATGTCATAGATAGCTTCATTGTCAACCAGAACAGAGAGAAGTGGTGATAGATGATGAACAATCGTCGAGTCTCTTCAAGTTTATAAAGCTGGAGTATGTGGTTCTTCTTGAAGATGTTGTAGATAGCTTCGTTGTCGACCAAGCAGTGATAGATGAGGTACTAGTAGTTGAGCCATGAGTCTGTAGAGATTACAATTTATGTGAGCAACAAGAATGATTTAGTAGGTACAACACTAACTTGAAGTGCACATTCCAAATGGACATCTGCAGGTACGAAGATCTTCTCGTGTGTAGCTATAGCAGTGAGCAGTGCCTTCTAGGTTCATCTGGGCTGGGCAACGGCATCAGTTCCACCTCAAGCACATTAAGCTACAATTGTATATATTATATATACCATCCAGAACTATGATGTCATCCACTGGTTACTACTTGGCCTATTACTACTTGAATAGTTAGTACCCATCTCAGGCTCAGATTTATACTGGTATGCTAGTAATATTAAATAATGTGTTATCTACATGAGTACTCTGGGTAATAACTTGAATGTCATTAAATAATGCATGTGACTACGACAAGTTGTGCATCAGTCTAACTCCAAAACCATTTGTTACCGTTTGCTCACTACTTTCTTTTCGTACCCAGCCTCAAACGATGGTGAATGCTAAGAAGGAGAAGTCATCAATCAGCATGGAAGTCTCTCACCCCCATCTAGACCACCACTTTGTTGCACACACTGTCAATATTCATTGGAATGCAAATGGTCAACTTGGCTCCAACTACTTGCACACTTGTCAAAATGCGATGGTCCTCTCTGTGACCATGAATCTCCAGAACACTCTGATATGCCTGGTCAAGCGCACACACAAGATATATCCAATGATGGACAGGACGACTTAGTGGATGAGACCATTCAAGTTCAATGCAATAAGGAGAAGGAACCTGTTGTAAGTTCCTGCCTCTCTACCCTTTTCAAGTTCCGTTTACATTCTAGAAATTAGTATCAGCCCATACATAATTGGCTTCCATACTGGCAGGAATACCTGGGCGAGATGCTCTGCCATGATGGACGTGCTGGGATTGAGTCTCCACTCTGTGAAGTGTTTGGAGAGGTGGCAGACTACAGGTGTTGCGACTGTGCACATTGCCGGCACTCTGCTGACCGTGCCTCATCAATTGCCATGAATGTTTACCTTTTCATCAGATCCTGGTATGTTCATTCAATGCATTCTGATTTGTGTCATGGCTCACAAATAGCAGCATTGGACAGAATTTTTCTATGAAGATACAACCTTACAAATGATCGGTCTGGTTGTTCAGCTTGGGCACGATGGGGCGAATTGTCCCAGTCCTGGCCCTGTACAAGTTGACTTCGTTGCTCTTGACCTTTCTGGGCTCCACCTCATGAATGTGAGGCACTGCGAATGCCACCACTTGGTTGGTGGGTCACATCATCACACACAGTTTCTCTGGCTCCAGTGGTTCCCTTCCATGGTCCAGCACCCATGGAGCACATTTACGTTCGACGTTCTGGATACTTTTCACTTGATGACCCTACAAGGCAAACTATTGGCTTACAATTTCTATCATTCACTCATGTGCAAGATGGATAACACTGGCTTAACCAAAATGAAGGTGAGCCTTTTCATTCACCCAATGAAGATTACCAACTCACTGCCTGAGCTCAGAATTGGTATCCGCAATTTTTGACTGTTATTCATATATGGCGTCACCTCAAAGCCCTCAAGCAGGCTGGCCATGGACATGACCCTGCGGGTGCTGCTGCAACAACACCTGGGCAATACGCGGTTGAATGCCCTGCCTGCCCCCACCCAGGACGAAACCTTCCACTGGACTGGAGGAATATTAATGCTCCTGTTTCCCAAAGGTACCAATAAATACTCTTTTGTTGATTCCCATTTCAGGTGGAAATATGTACTCAATCTGACAGCTGATGCTGACTTTTGCTTGAAGAACAAGGCCCGTGGAATCAAGAATGATCCTCCTTTAGGCAATGGCTGGGGACATTGGTGTCCTGAGGGACCATATCAAGCTTATATTCAGGAATACGGTGAGCAAACAGAGGTATGTACTTGTTCTGATCTCTCGATATCAGCATTGTCTAATCATCAATCTCTCCCAGCCTAATATCTGTGACTCAGACCTCCATGCTGTTGACCACGCCAACATGAAATTTTCACAAGGGTATACAGCAACAGGTGTTGGAGGAGTATTGTATGCACATCACACCCTAGTATGCAAGAATGGGATGGGCAATTTCCAGAAAGGAGAAAGGTTTGATGCTTTCATTTTGTTACTATTGCCACTTAGTGATTCCATTTAGATATGCAAACATAGACTTCATAATATTTTACTCGTTGATTGGTACTGTCCTGCAACTACTGGTCTTCTCGTATGACATTGTGTGCCAGTGGCACAGGAATCTTGTGAAGCAATACTACCAATTTCCACTGTGAGTGTGAATAACCCTTGAACAATTGAAAGCCGCACATTATGTCATCCCAAAAATTCACATCCATGGCCACGATCCATCCTGTCAAACACGATTCTCACCAAACTTCCTCCCATTCATGGCTTGAATCGATGGAGAGGATCCTAAGTGTTGGTGGGCTCACATAAACCCAGTTAGCATGAGTATGAAAGAAATGGGACCAGGGGCTTGACTGGATACCATTGACGACCATGCACAGGCATGGACTTGGAATAAGATTGTTGGTTTCAGTATGTTTCTCAGTGTCACTGACCGTCTTTCTGACTAATGTGCTATGCAAGGTACCTATCTGCTTAAACAATTCAAGACAGTGCTTGTCATGTCAAGAAGACAACAAGAATGTCATGAAGAACTCGACACAACTTTTCCTTGTGACATTGTTTGGAGATGGGAGAACATGATGACTGCCTGGAATGCCAACCCATCTGCACTGGATCCTTATGTAGAGCCAGTCACGAGTAAGTTCTCTTCCTTGGAACACTAAAGTCTGTTTCTCATATCAATTTCCAGGTACATCAATGACAGTGCTTCATCTTGAACTGGCAAAAGAAGAAGCAACAGCATTGGAACAAGGTGACATGCCCCCACATGAAGTGTTGCCATCAATATTTGTGCAGATTGGCTTGGACTTGGAGGATCAGCAGTGCATACTTTCATTGTCATTAATTCTGCCATCTGACTCCCTCTGAATAGGAGACTCCTCATTCAACGGACCAAAGGCCAGAAGACAGCAAGTGAGAAAGCCAACCTAGATGAGAAATGTAATTTGCTTTCATGTCACATCAAGGCATGGATTGAAATCTGAAGCATTTACAATCCTTGACTTTCGGATCATGCTCACACCAACCATGGCACTGGTCCTCAAATATCCACTCTACCCGAATCCATTGATCTCAAGCTTCCTTCAGCATTGGGTCCAGCACTGTGTGGGTCCTACATACTAGGACTTGCTGAAACAGAGCAATGTCTACAGCTAGCACAGGCTCATGATAGTCTGGATGATCTCCGATGTCAATTGTGTATCATGATGGGTTTGAGACACACAAGAATACCCAAGTTGGAGTGAGTCAGTGGACATCAACACGAGCACACAATCTGATTGGATGCTTCAATGACAAAACCTCCTGTTGTGCAGAACATTACTGAGCAGCTTGTTCAGCACTCGTATCACTAGATCTTGATGGGGGTTGGATGAATCAGCTGTGTGTTCTCAGGTACAAGGACATCAAAGGGCCAGGGAAGGATGAAGATGAAGTGGAGGGGACCTGGGAACTGTCATGGATCTGGCATGTCATAGTGTTGGGGAAGTTCAGTCTCAGACCGACCCAAACCCAGTTTCGGTTCTGGTTTGGGAATTTCTAGCGGAGACCGAACTGTTCGGTCTCGGTTTGGGGGATTTGGCTGCGGTTCAAACCCAGTTCAAACTGAGTTTGAACTGAACCCATAAACGTCAGATGGCGACTCAAAACCTGCTCATCACCCATCCACAATGCCTCAAACAGGCCCCGAACAAGGATTGACCGCCAAAGGAGAGCGGCTGGGAGTACCCAGCTGCCCAGGTAAGTGATAGTTATATTATTTATATTGGACTCTAACAACACAAACGACAGGCAACACCACACAGACATGACCACCAACACACCCACAAACAACACCAACACAACCACGACCATGACCACCACAACCAACACCCCCAATGTACGCCAAACGAGAACGATGGAGCACCCAAGGTCAACCAAACAGGCGGTGGGGTACTCCCTGCCGCCCGCATATGTTTTTTATTCTTATTTATTCGAACTTAACTAACGCAGTAACAAATTACAGGATGACACACCACCCACCACCATCACCATCATCACCACCATCACCATCACCATCACCACCACCATCACCATCACCACCACCATCACCATCACCACCACCATCACCATCACCACCACCATCACCATCACCACCACCACTACCACGACGGCCACTACCACCATGACGTCCATGGCATCAACGCCACACCAGACACGCAATGCCTCCAACGCGCACGTACGCAAACGAAGGTGAACGGGGTGGATTGGGGCAGAACGAGCAGCAGGGGGGTGATGCACCACCCCCCCCACTGCCTCATGGTATGTTTCTTCTCATCAAAATTTTTCATTGATTTATGCCGGGACACCCACGCGGAGAGGGTCAACACCACCTGGCAGCCCAATCCCACCTCGCAATGAGGTTTTCCGGCACCCCGGACATAACCGCAGGCAGGCCACCCCCCCAATCCCACCTCACGAAGACACCGGCCATGTCAATTGACGTGTGCAGCTCTCGCGAGGTCATTTTATTTCATTATTTCATTATTTCATTATTTTATTCATATACAACAAAATGTGGGGTCACACGCGAAGGGCCGACACAGGGTTAACCCACCCATCGGGGTTAACATGCCTGCCGTCGCATGTACAAGGCGGAGCACCCCAGCACCCCAATCCCACCTCACAAATGGGCTGGCCACGTCAATTGACGTGTGCAGCACCATTGTGAGGTCAGAATGGTGCAGGGGGGGCTGACCACCAACGGTTCATGGTTCAGACCGCGTTTAGACTGAAACCGAACTGATGTAAATGGTTTACATTGGTTTTGGTCTTGGTTTGGGATTTTTGTGCAGGAACCGAACCATTCGGTTTCGGTTTGGGGCAAAAAGGCCAAAAACTGGACCAAATGAACTTCCCCAACACTAGCATGTCAACCGGCAGAGTGGAGTCTTGGGAGCCAATTTGCAGGAGGATATACGTCCTTTGACAGATGCAGAGCTTGTTGAATGTAAGATCAATTTAATCAGCAGATTCTGAATGTTCTCACAGAATTGACGCAAGGCTTATGGTGTGAGTGGGCAAAGTCCAAAGCCTGTGCTGCCCACTGGGCTGAGGAAGTTGAACTTGTAGTTGAAGAGATGTGCTGCATGGTCATGTTCCTTGACTGGAAGGCACAGTGGTGGAAGGCACAAGGTAATGCACACTCAGACCATCTTGGGGCTGACCTTAGAGACAGTATGTCTGCTTATGCAGCAAAGCAGGCACATATCTATAGTGCCATGGCTCAATCCTTTGCTGCTGGATGGTATCCAGCACTTACTGCAAATGACTTTCCAATTGAATGGCCTGATGTGTATAGCACAACCAGTTCTACTAGTGTTTCGGAGGATCATGATTCGGTATTGAGGAATAGAAGCTTTTGTTTGCCATTACTAGTAGTAGTGTTTGTTGAAGGTAGAACTAGAAAGATGGCATATTTGTTTGATGAGTGTTAGTAAAAGCAGGCAACAAGAAGTGCTGGGTACAGTGAAGCTAGGCTGCAGCAAATGCTGAGGAGAGTAAAACTGGGCTAGGGGGCAATTACTGGGGCTAGTATAACTGATGTGAATTGCTGCCCATAGCAATCCTGGCTGTAGTAAAACTGGGTTGGGAGGCAATTGCTGGGGCTAGAATAACTATGTGGGTAGCAATTGCTGCACCTAGTATAACTGGCCCAGACCTAGTAGCAATCCTGGCTGTAGTAAAACTGGGCTGGAGGGCAATTGCTGGGGTTAGTATAACTAATGTGGGCAGCAATTGCTACACCCAGTATAACTGGCCTAGACCTAGTAGCAATAGCTAGTTATAGTACAACTAAGGCCAGAGCAAGAGCAAGGCATAGTATAACTAAATCCAGTAGCAAGTGCAATATCAAGTGTAACAAATATTATGGCAAGTGCTAGCTCTTGTAATACTAAATCTGCACTATACCTCTCAGTTTTACTAACCTTTACTACTGTAACCATCAGCAATTACTACTATTAGTGCACCATGACATGGTAACAATACTACTAGTGTAGTTAACCAAAGTGGTAGTAAGGACTGAAACATCCATGAAAGATGTGTATGAGATGGCTAAGATGCGTGAAAAATGGGTCAGAGATGCAAAGATGCATGAAAAATGGGTCAGAGATGGCAAAGATGCAGGAAAGATGCGTCAGAGATGTCAAAGATGCATGGAAGATGCATCTACACATGCAAAGATGCTTGAAAGATGTGTCAGAGATGGCAAAGATGTGTGAAAGATGCATCAGAGATGGCAAAGATGCATGAAAGAAATGTCAGAGATGGCAAAGATTCATGAAACATGCATCAGAGATGGCCAAGATACATGGAAGATGAATCTACACACTCCAAGATGCATCAAAGATGTGTCACAGATGGCCACAATGCAAGAAACATGCCTCCACCCAATCAAAGATCCATGAAAGATGTGTCAATTATGGCCATGGCACAACTTATTGTTACCTAATCTTGTCTTCTCAGATCAAACTGAGTTGAGGCAACACTACCACAAATGTGTCAAAGATGCACTCAATATGCCCTTGATCCACTCATTACTCTTAGTCACAACTCTCCGTAACACCGATCCCCCTCAAGGCTGGGTCCTTGGACCCATCATCCCTCCCATCTATTCTGTACCTATCACCATCCTCAATCACCTTGTTTCTATTCTTTATTTCACCATTGTGCAGTTAGTGATAGCCATTTGGAAAGCTTTCTCTTGTACCCTCCATCCAGGGCTTCATGTGACCACCATTGATCTTATTTGCACCCTCATATATTCTTATTTATCCTGATCCAGGCATGTGTTCATCATCAACAGGTCTGGAACTAGCCTTTGGACCACTCATATACTTTGCTTATTCTTTTTTTGACCCATTTCATTTTTCCCCTTACTCATTTAAAATATTTTGCCACCCCATAATGTAAAGATTTTTGTGAACAATACTTTGAACATGTATGACATCTCCAGTTTCACATTACAATGAAAACATTTAAAAACATTTCCTGCCAATTGCACTTCTCTTACCTGTACACCTACATCTGGCCCATTTACAATATTCCTCCCTGCACTATTGAAATAATATTGTAATTGTATTCACAATATATTTTGATTTTTATTCTAAATATCATTCAAGTATTTGCACAATCTTTTTGCCCATATTATTATTCAAGACCCTCCAAATATCCTCACAATATTTTGCAGACAGTTATGATACAATTATTCAGAGTAATGTTTCAATATTATTTCAATATCTTTGGGCTTAATATTTGGTTATGCATCCAGTGTCACTTTCAGGACAGTCATTTATGGTCAAACACAACACTTTTGCCAGAGAAAGTGATGAAGATAAAATCTGTAATTAATGCAGTCGTAGAACATGACTTGCTGGATCCAACCGACATCAAACTTCTCTATAAAATGCCAGCCAGTGCGATGTTACATGGCTTTCCCACTGGCATGTGTACTCCCAGTATCCAATCTCTGATGGACCTCTTGAAGGAGAACTGGTTGGGTGAGTGTATCCTGATGGCCGTGCCTATTCGGTTATGGAATCAATCAACTCTCATGTGGTGGGTACAGTTCTCATCCTCCCATTAATCTTTTATGCACAAGTCACAAATGCCTACCGAGCAAATAACTTTTGTCACACACTCAAGAGACTTCGTGAATCTCTTCTCGACCAGCTCCCTTCTTTCATTGCATTTGTTTACAACAAGAGTGGGGTGCATTGGGCACCATGTATTGTTTCCATGAAAGAGCATGTTGTATCTCAAGGGGATTCTTTGGGGTGGAACAGAGATCAGGACTTGCTTGCAAAGGTTCAATGGTTTCTTCAGGATGTTGCAGAAACCCAAGGAAAGTGGACCGAATCCCCACTTTCAGTTCCCTACCAAGGCTCAGGGAGTGGGTCATGTGGCATTATTGCACTCTCCATCATAGAGTCATTCTTTTTGGCCAAAGTGCCTTCCTGGACTTGAGAATTGGCATTGACAATTCACATGGGGTGGCTGGGTGAATTTTTGTGTCATCATCTTCACACTCAAGTAAGTTCAAACCTTTTGCTGCACAATTCCACTGACATCATAATGCATTAATTTACAGATGTTGATCCAACCCAATTCAGATAAGATGCCATCCCCTGATGCTACTGGAACCACACCCATATCAACCATGCAATCTGGGGACAGCCACTCTAGCGATTCAGATTCTGATGGCAAGGATTTTGGCTCATGCAATCAAAGATATGGACCCACTGTTCCCTGATCTCTTAGTGGTTCACCAACGAAATCCTCAATGGCACCATTGGATCCACAGCAGCCTATTGAGGGAATGATCTTCAAGACATTGGAGGAAGCAGTTCATTTCGTGTATGAGTATGAGAATTGTCAAGGCTATGAATGGAAAAAGGATGAGAGTGAGCAAAAGGATGGTACACTTCATTGATGTCCTCACTGGTTGTCAGGATTTCATGAATTAACTGATAGGGAAATTTGTATGACTTCACCTTTGCTGTTCAGCATCAGGAAAACGACATGCTCATCTCCAAAAAAACATTGACCCCACCAATCGTCGACATGGCAAAACCAAACATTGCAATTGCCCATCGCAAGTCAACATCCATATTTCAGGATCTGGATTAGTTCAATTGACGTTGATACGCTATAGGAAGCTGTAAAGGGGGAGATCCCCAAACAAACTACCTAATAGGTGAATGCGAGGATGCGAAGATGTCTACTACACGTAGAAAGGTATAGGGAGGTATAGAAACTACTATAAAGTTTCCGAACAATGCGAACGTACGTGCAACAGTTGCGATCAACTGTGCGACTTCGCGAACACAGTTGTGACGAAGATATCGATATCGGATGATGAGGATAGACAAACTCAAGACTATAACTTGAGCTCGAAGCTAAAGGGGAGCTCTATAGCTCTGAGACTAAGATCGAAGGGGAGGGAAGTTGTAGATTTCTCTCTGTCTGTCTAGCTACAATACATGAGCTTTTTATACTACGACAATCGGAAAGTTGGAACGAAATATCAGAGAATCGGGAAGACTAGAAATAAAGGATCGAATAGGAGTGAACGTAAGAAAGGATTCTAAGATAAAGAAATATCGATAGGAGTCAGTAAGAGTGTGAAGAAAGGAATCAAATGATGAAATTAGTACAAAGGAATAAGAAAGGAAGAGATAGGGGAATGAGGTACTGTGTGATATAACAGGATATATGATAGAGACACGGGGCGAAAAGTGAAATGAAATGAGATGACATGGTGTCCGACAGGAACAGTATCGGTCTGATGTAGGATGGCTTTGTTTTGTGGGTGCAACAAGTTCAGAAGCGATCGATAGTTGTTGATAGATATTGCAAGAGTTCACGGACGTTCGTAAGATCGTGAGATATTGGGATACGATCGATGGAGAGGTATAGTACGTCCGATTCGCATATTCGGAGTATAGGATCGTATGATGCATATCAACGTCTGTTAACATCACCCACAACCATCCTGCTGTCCGTGATGATCACCTCCCTGCATACCCACCTCCTTCTGAGAAGCAGAAAGAAATGGTCCATGACCTTGCTGTCATCCACTCATTGGATCACAATGCTGTTCATGCAATCCTTGCTGCTAGCTTTCCAGGCCATCCCCTTACTTCTCACCAGGTTTCCAATTTGTTTGATGATGCAAAGAGACAAGCTCGAAACTGAGTGGACAACCTTGGTGGGGATATGGTTGCTGCCATTGAACATCTGATGAAGAAGATGCAGGAGGATGACTGATGGATCATTCATGTCAAGATGAACAAGGAGATGTGCCAATTCCAATGTCTTTTCTGGATGTCTCCTATGCAGGTTTCTCTTGTGCAGCAATTTAGTGATGTTGTGATCAATGACATTGCAATGCAGTGGAACAAATATGGTCTCCCACATAACCTTTGGGTTGTCATTGATCAGTTTTTTGCCACACACAATATTGCCTATGCATTCCATGATGGGAAAACTGCGAATGATCACACCTGGGTGCTTGACTGCTTGCTTGGTGTTCTACTTCCACTCCCCTCTTGCATTCTTCTTTTTGACTATGATACTGGCCTTGAAGCCGCTATCAAGGAGCATCCTGAAATATGGCATGGGCACTGCCTGTACCACCTGGAAGGAAACGTCACCAAGAAACTCACTCCAATCTTAGGACCCCTTTACCAGTCATTTTGGGAAGAGTAGGGCACAGCACGGGTAACCCACGGGTTTTTGATTCTGCAATTTTTTTTGAAGTTTATAGGTTCAATTTACATGTATTCACTTTGTGGTAGAGGGAGAAAATGTAAGTTTTATGTTAAATAAGATGGCTACAAAGTGTTGGATATAATTGTGCAATATGAAAGTCACTATTGTGCACACAATGCAACGGGTATAACTGGTATAAACCCCTGGGTATAATGTATGCAAAAATGTGGACATGGCAGGGGGTGAATTTTTCATTTGAGCCTATATGTGATATTTTATTGGTTTTATCAATTGTATGCAGTGTGGATAATGATGGGAATGATGGACATAGGTTTGCCAAGAATTTTCAAGACCCATGACCCACCAAAAGTCCAAGTTATTCCAACAATATGGATATTTTGTTCCGTACATAAATGCCCATACCCATGCTGTGCCCTAGGGAAGAGTTCTGGGCTGTATATTATGTGGTTTCTCCCCCCACTTTTGAGAAGGCTTGGGCTCAGCTTCTTGAATGTTATCCAGCAGCAGGCTCCTACCTTCAAGGGGAACCCTGGGCTACTTGGGAGCGGTGGGCCTGGGCATATGTGTCCACATGTTTTACTTGTGGCATACAAACCTCTGGTTGTGTTGAAAGGGAGAATGGCATTAACAAGCTCCTTGGAGACTTGAAGATGACACTTTTCGATCTGGTGTTGAAACTCATTGATCATGCTACAGCCCAGAGTAGTGTTGCCGAAGTCCGGTTCAGAACCAATTCAAACCCAGTTCAAACTTCAAACCCCGAACTGAACCCAAGGTTCAGTCTAAAGTTTAGCCAAGTGCTGAACTGGACTGTGGGTTCAGTTTGTGGTTCCAGTGAGGCACAGAGGTTCAGACCAGGTTCAAACCTGGTTCAAACTGTAAACCATAATGTCTATATGCCTACATAGATACTCATTTAAATACTCATTTTTCGTATGAAGCCACATGAACTTAGGTTATGTGACCTTAAACATACATGTGAATTTGACTCAACAACAACAGCAATGAACAACAACAGCAACACAGGTAAGTAACTAGTTTATTTCTTACTTTACTGACAGCCCCTCATGGCCCATGCCCATGCCCACAAGCATGGACATGGCAGCAGCCCCACAGCAACACTAGAAGCCATCTAGTGAAGACCTGCACCATGTCCATTGACATGTGTCCATCATTCACAAGGTAACCAGCAGCAAAAACAGCAGCACCAGCAGCAGCAAGAACAACCCCACCATCCCCACCCCTCATAGCTTCTTGCAACCCCAGGCCCATGTCAATTGATGTGGTGCTGTGGCTTGCAAGGAAATTTGAGGGTGACGGAAGATGGTTCAGGGTTCAAACCCCATCTGAACCCAGACTGGACTGCATGGAACAGTTCCATGCAGTTCAGATTCAGGTTCATCAAAAGGCCTGAACTGAACCAGGCGTCCAATTTTCAGTTCAGCCAAAATGGCTGAAAACTGGACCAAACTGGACTTCAGCAACACTAGTATCCTTGATACATGCATTCACCTTTCCGCCAGCAGAACCTCCATTTGCCTTGGCTGCAATTGATTGTATTTCAGATCTGAAACTTCATGATAGACCTCATCAGTCTGCAGGACTACATGCTTAAGAAAATCTTCAGTTTTGTTCCCCAGCACCTTGGAAGCTGGTTCCTGGTGTAAGTAAGGTTAAATCTTAGATAAATGAACATAGGAGAGGAGAGAAGAAGTCACACACAAAGAAGGGGAGGAGGAGGAGAAAAAACAAGATGGCTCCACCTCTCACCACCTTGCCTAGGCAGACTGGGAGTTCTTGATGTAGGTGTTGGTGTGGAGCTTGAACTTGTGGATGACTTCCATGATGAATTCGATTGGGGTGATGTGGGTCATGTCAGAGGAGTCAGTCACTGTCAGTGGCTCTGAAACCACCAGAGAGGATACCAGCAATGCATCCAGAGCCATTGACTATGACAGAGCCAGAATCTTCTTTGGTGGAAAAAGGGCTAGATTCCTTGTCCAAGGGATAACTGCCCACTCTTTTGACACAGCGGTGTTGCACTCGCTCATATACTTGCAAGTGTATGAGATGAAGGTAGTCGCTTTGCCCACAGTCAAGTCTGTAGTCCTACCCCACTTAAGGACTGTGATACAGGGCTCGCTGTCCTGGTCCAACATCTGAGGGTTGCGCATTTCCTCCTTTGGGATGGTACCAAAGAGTTTGAGGGTGGTTGCCCGGCCAGGTGCAGTTGCGAGAATTCTCTGTGTTAGGTTGCATCTTGCGAGTGAGTTTGACTGGCATGTACTTAGTCCCAAGGTCGATAAAGTTGCCAGGAAAGTCAGCAGGGTTGATCTTGAAGGCCTCAACCTCGATGACCATGATGTCTTGTGTGTACTGCTGCAGTTCAGTGCCAGCACCGATGACAATTTTGAAAAGATAACATGGCCAAGAGTCCAACTCCTGTTAGTGGACCATTGCCCTGAGAGCTCCTGGAGGAAGTTTGTGAGGGTCTACGCCCACCTCTCTGCTTTCTTCTTCTCATACTTGGCATCCTCACGTATCACCTGAAACTCAGCACCACCCTGACCTGCTAGCCCCACCATACGGCTCTCCTGGCTAGCGATAACAATGTCCTGATCCTTGATATCTCTCTTGATGAGGAGGAGGTGCTCCTGGAATGACCTTTCACTGAGGACTAGGAGGTTGTAGCAGGACTGACTCTTGTCGGTGTGCTCGAAGTGTTGTTGGTCAGCCTGAGGGAAGAGAACATGATGGGCGGTGACCAAAAAAAGCTTGTTGATGCCAGTGACGGCGATGAAGAACCCAGCAGTCCCTTCAACCCATGGCGTATCTTCAGCACAGATGGTAATGCCAAGGGTTGTGGAGAAGGGCTTGTGTAGGATTGCCATGGGGTCGATGATGTCAGTGGGGTTAAGGAGCTGGGGACCAACCTCCTGAATGATGTTCAATTTGTGCAGCTCAACATCAAGACTAACCCAAATGCCAATCCAAAGATAAGGTTTCCATCAGGCTCGTCATTGTGGCCCATGGGTGATATGGATGATATCAGTACTTGACCACTCAACCAGATTCTGGTTCAGAATGTCATGAATCTCAAAGGTGAGATTATCCCCCTGTAATCCCATGAGGAGCTGGTGTCACCCTTGGATCCTAAGCTCCTTGCTTCAGAGATATGCTTTGGGGACCTGCCCTCAGGTCCCATGAAGCACCCAAGCAGGCAATCAGGCATGGCTTATAAGGCAGCCCATTGTAGTAATGCAGGTCTTCCACTGTGGAGACACAGGGTGGAAGGGGAGGAACTTCAAGGCTGAGAGTCAGACCAGACATGTTGGTAGAGGAAGAGGAATAGACAGCCTTGTCCATGTCCCTGCCACTGCTGAGCTTGGTGGACAGTTGGAGAAAGTTGGATGAAAGGGGCAATTACAGCTGTTTGCACTGACCATGACAGAAACTGGGCTTTTTGAATCACTTGAATAATGTGGACTTAGTAGAATTTTCAATGCTGATTTTGGTTTCTCATGAAATACTGCATGGATTGACATGGTTATAGAGGGAAAGTTGTACTATTTTTCAAGGGCTATCAAGTCCTGTAATTACATTTGGATAAAATTTATTGTATGGTGAGTTGTGGGTGAAATAACAGGTAAACTAGTACTTTTTGACACCCAATATGATATTGTAAAATTATGGCATCAAAAGAGCTCCTATGAAGAGGATTGTAGGGAGAAAGTTGTTCATTTTTTTGAGGGCTAGAAGTATATATACCGTGTTTTTGTTTATTTTTGTCCTTTGAGCCAATATTTATGATTCTTGTGATATTTTGATCCCAATGCAGACAAATATAGTACAGCTGTAATATTGGCTCAAAGGACAAAAATAAACAAAAATACGGTATATGAGCATGTAGTCCTTGAAAAACTGAACAATTTTCTCCCTACAATCCTCTTCATAGGAGCTCTTTTGATGCCATAATTTTACAATATCATATTGGGTGTCAAAAAGTACTAGTTTACCTGTTATTTCACCCACAACTCACCATACAATAAATTTTGTCCAAATGTAATTACAGGACCTGATAGCCCTTGAAAAATAGTACAACTTTCCCTCTATAACCATGTCAATCCATGCAGTATTTCATGAGAAACCAAAATCAGCATTGAAAATTCTACTATGTCCACATTATTCAATTGATTCAAAAAAGCCCAGTTTCCGTCATGGTCAGTGCAAACAGCTGTAATGAGATATAGTGTTCACATTGACAAGGTCATGATGCATTCAACACCTTCAACAGGTTATACACACTCAATTTCTGAGCATTTTCCAGGAGAGAAAAATTTACATGTGTGTCTGTGTTGGACAGGCATTGTATCATGGTAACCCACATTTCGAGGCTCGCTTTTGCTTGATCATTCGAGTAAGCATTCCACAGGGCATTCTAGTCAATCTGATTTATTAATTAATAATCACCATATACACTTTTAGGAATTCACATCACCATCAGACTAGCTTGCGAGACGATTGCCTACAAACATCACAACATGATTATCCATCTGTGCATCCCAAATCCTCACAGTCTTTGAGTGTCATCTGACGAGAGGACAGACTGGATTAGTGTTGCCTAAAACTGGTCGACCAGGAAAAGCTGATCCTGGTTGTGCATCCAAAGTTCAGGACCGGGATCAGCTTTTCCTGGTTGACCGGTTTTAGGCAACACTAGACTGGATATGGTCAAACATGGGACTTCCATTCGCCAGGATACTGACAGGTTGGTCTTATCCATACCACTTGGATAGCGTCATCCCTATCGAGGAAATGACTAGCTCAGAAGTTTTGAGAGCTGGTTCTATACAAGTTAAAACCACATTTGCCCAATGGGCAGCATCGCCAACTGGGGGAACCAATCCTCTAGGAAATTTTTCGACACTGCAAGGGAATCAGCTTATGCAGTAAAGTATAGCAGGGCAACAACTTTGGTTTACATAAAGATGGAAAGTTGCCCCTCCCAACCAAGGCATTCTTCCTTAGTTTACGTAGCTACCCACAACTTTAATAATTTGATGAGCACTATATCCATTAGTCAACTGACATTTTGAAGTCCTTGCAATGTTTGAGGCATTTTGTGATTTGTTCCCTGCATTCAAGGCTCCTAAGAAATACTGTCCACTAGGAGGCCAAGCTCGCTATCGCGGATTCACATCGTTGTTCTGTCAAGAGTTTATGAATGAGCGAAATTACTACATGAGTAAATTACTTACCTAAGCAAACTTATCCCGGTTAATGCCGAAACTCCGCCACCTTACTTTTTTGTAATTTTTTTCTTTTGTGGGCAGAATCAGCCCTTTTTTTTACTCGTCTGCCCACGATGTCTTCCAACGTCCCCATCTCGAATTCAAATATCACCGCTCCTACTCCTCAGAACACACCACACACTCATGCGCCTATATCTTCAGGGCTCTCGCGTCCAACGGTCCCCGACATCTCGGAAGATATCGAGGCTGAAGATGAAATCGTGTCGCCTGGTGCGAGCCAACTTCAATCCGCGATGGTGAATCTTGTTCAAGGACGATTGGCCGGCCTTCTAGGGAAGAGCTCTGGATACATCGAAAGCCTGCCTGTAGAAGTCAAGAAGAACATCGAGGCTTTGAAAGGCGTACAGCTGAAGCAAAACGATCTTCAAAATCAGTACAAACGTGAATGTCTCGAGTTGGAGAAGAAGGTTTTTTTTTTTTTTGGATAATTTGTTTTGTTTTCAACTCAACTTAACGGGGGTGCCGTGGGGGATTTTTTTGTTTGTTTGTTTTGTAGTATCTCGAACTACAGAAGCCTCATTACGAGCGCCGACATGTCATCATCACTGGCCAGGCCCAACCTACGCCAGAAGAAGTAGAAGCTGGAGAAAAGCAGTCACTCAAAGACGATCCCGACTACACCAACCTTCCGAAAGAGACGCCTTCAGCTGCAGACGGCATCCCGGAGTTCTGGCTTACCGCTCTCCGCAACCACTTGGGGCTCTCTGAACTCATCACTGAGCGCGACGCCGGTGCCCTGCAACACCTCATTGACATTCGCATCTCTTATCTCTCATCATCGGAGCCCAAACCCGGCTTCAAAATCCTCTTTGTTTTCCGTCCCAACGAATACTTTGAGAACGAAGTTCTGGAAAAGACGTATGTCTACCAGGAGGAAGTGGGGTATTCTGGAGACTTTGTGTACGATCGTGCAATTGGCACCGATATCAAGTGGAAGGAGGACAAGGATTTGACAAAGGAGTTTGAAATCAAGAAACAAAGGAACAAGAGTATGTTTTACCGTCCATCCGTCCGCATATTCGTCCAACTTTTTTCTTTCTTTCTTGCAGACACGAACCGCACGCGTTTGGTCCGGAAAGCTCGTCCAACAGACTCGTTCTTCAACTTCTTCAATCCACCAGTGCCCCCCGCCGAGGATGCCTTGGAAAATGGAGACATTGACGACGAAGAACTAAACGATATCGAGGAGAAACTCGAGATGGATTATCAAATCGGAGAGGATCTCAAGGAAAAGGTCGGCATATCCCCTCCACCTCGAGCATATTCAACTCATTATAATATTGTTTGCATAAAAGATCATTCCACGCGCCATCGATTATTTCACTGGGAAGGCATTGGAGTACGAAGTCATGGAGGAGTCGGACGATGATTACGATGATCTGGAAGATGACGACGATGACGACGACGACGAGGGGCACTCCAACAATGACGTATGTGTGTCTCTTTTACTTTGGCTTGCTCTTTTTTTTTTATCGGGCACTTACGTTTCGAAAAGGATTCTGAATCCGACGCCGACGTCCCCGCACGGCGCCGTGGGCCACCCAAAATGCGAGAGGGGGTAATCACAGGGACGAACATAAACCCAGAAGAGTGCAAGCAACAGTAAAGAAAACAAAAACAATTCTATCCAATTACCGACCCGTCTCCTTCTTAACTCATGCTCGCTAATTTTCCCCCCCTTATTTCACATGCAAAAATATCACAACTCAAGCGAACATTTTAACTCTCTCTCTCTCTCTCTCTCTCTCTCTCACCCATCCCCAGAGACGTCTTTCTTGTGAAACCAAACCACGATTGCAATGAATACCTAAGCGACCGTTTAAACGAGTAATTTCTTCTTGGCGCGCGCATGAGTATATACGAATAAACAGGTCGGGACTATATATTTACCCACCCATCCTCGTTTTTTCCTTTTCTTCCATTCTCATTTTGGTTTCAATAATACTTGGTTCAATAACATTTGCAAGTCAAGCTTTTGCCTCATCGGATTTACGTAAGAACCATAAGGCGAATCACGTTACCAGAAAAATTTCCAGAGTCGTGACAGAAACGGCCTCGCATTCTCCTACATCCTCGTTCGCCCCAGGATGTCACCGCCAACGTCCGGGAGAAGCAGAGACTCTGGTGCTGCCCGCGTGTTGGGATCAGGTGCCTCTGGTACGCCTACAAACTTTTTTCAAAGAGTCAGTAGGTAATCGACATTTGTGTCCCGCGCATTAGGTGTGGCCGAACTGCTCGTATTCCACCCAGTAGACACCATCGCGAAACGGTTAATGAGTAACAAGGCCAAAGTAAGTCGTCTTCATCTAAAACGATTCGATACGTTGTATGTTAATGTGACACAGGTTTCGGCGTCGACGCTCTCCCAAATCCTATTCCGGGAAACCGCCAAGGCTCCGTTGGCCAAGAAGCTCGTGCACCTCTTCCCGGGGCTCGGCTACGCGGCGGGGTACAAGGTGGCGCAGCGGATCTACAAATTCGGCGGGCAGCCGTGGTTCAACGACGTCATTGCGAGGCACTACAAGGGGCAGTTTACGAGTGCGTTTGGGGAGAGGAAGGGGAAGATGATGATACAGGCGGTTGCTGGAAGGTATGTAACATGTGCTGTGAAATGTGAGGTTTATTGGTTCGTTTTTTATTTTATTTTTTCTGCTTTTTTGCTTTACTCTTTTTTTCTTTTGCTCTTTTGAGTCTTGTTTGGGGGGTAGCGATTTTTTGCTGATTTCTTTTCCCGTTTGTTTATTCAAGTTTGACCGGTATCGGAGAAGTGGTCTGTACTCGCATCTCTTTCTTTTTATCGCCACTTTTTTTCATCCATGTTTTTTTTTTCCATTTTTTTTTTCGCGGTCAATGCTCTAATTGTAACTAGATTCCCCCCCCTTTTTTCTTCTTTCATATATAGGCACTCTTACCGTTGGACGCACTGAAAATTAAACGGCAAGTGAACCCCGAGGCGTTCCGGGGACGTGGTGTTGTCCGGATATTCAGGGAGGAGGGGACGACGCTGTACCGTGGTTGGGGGTGGACGATGGCGAGAAATGCCCCGGGGAGCTTTGCGGTGAGTTGGTAGCCTCTGTCTGACATTCCTTTTTTTTACGATTCGATTCGATTGGAGCTCTTTGGCGCGTCGGCGGTGACTAAAGAATACGTCTTGGGGGTAACGGACTACTCTCGCGCGACGTGGACCCAGAATTTTATTGCGTCGGTAGCGGGAGCGGTGGCGTCCATCACGATCGCTGCGCCTCTGGACACTATCAAGACGCGGATACAAAACGCCAACTTTGAACACAAGGTGGCAGGGGTTGTCGTTATCAAGGATCTGTTGAAGAATGAAGGGCCTACTGCGTTCTTCAAGGGGTTGACGCCCAAGGTAGGTTGCGTAGTGGAGTTGGTGTTACACTGACTGACTTATGTTTCGTGTTTTTTTTTAACCGTTGTAGATTCTGGTTGTTGGACCGAAATTGGTGTTCAGTTATACGTTGGCGCAGTCTTTGATTCCGTTTTTCTCGAAATATGTCTAGAGGAGGAAAGTCATTAATACCAAAGCCCTCCAGCTCAACTACATCGACGTGTGATTCTGTCCAGCCCTGTCTATGCAGCTCCTACGATCGTAGACTGATCGAACTGAGAGTAGTAATTCCAACTGGTACAATATTGCAGTCATACACGCCATTGCGCATTCCCTCTGTTTTAAGAAATTAGCAACGGGAGGTAATTTGAACGATAACAAAAACGCACCTATTAACCATTGCAAACCGATGAACCTCTTCCTTCCTCTTCAACGCCTCGCTGTTCCCTTGAACGACGGCGATAAGCTCCCGAGCCAACCTCTCCTCCACGGTTTTCCCGCTCTTTTTCTCGCTCGCCTTGAGGATCCACTGCAGGGCAAAGCGGGTGCGCTGCTTCTCGCCGAGGGCGACGGGTTTCACGACGTTCTTGGTGCCTTGGCGGTGGGTCATGGAGCGTACTGCGGGGGAGGCTGCGAGGACTGCTGCGCGAAGGATGGGTAGGGGCTGGGCGCGGGTGAAGGCGTGGAGGTAGAGCAGCGTGCGAGAGGTGATGCGGGCTGCCTTTGCGCGGTGGCCGTGGTGGAGCAGTCTGGATGTGAGGTAGTGCAGGAGTGGGTCCTGGGCGGGGGGGATGTTGATGATGGGTGGTGTTCGGGTGGGTGTGATCGATGTTGATGATGTGGTTTTTGTGTTGGTGGTGGTGGTGGTGGTGGTGTTGGTGGGTGGAGAAGGGTGTTGCAATATGGAACCGAGTGCGGTGAGAGCGTTTGATACGGTTGAATTGTCTGAAGCAGTCGAAAGAGTGCGAATGGCGCGAGTGATCATGGTCGTTGACATGTGAAATCAACGTTTAACTCGACCTTGCAATAAACTATCGCATCATCGCATCATCGCAAACAGGTGACAGACCCACATGAAATTAGCATCCGGTACCATCCAATCACCGTCTGGTTGCGCATGTCATCGTAGCAGGGTTCGTCCGTGCCATACTTTAATTACCCTCCCAATCCAATAATCCCCTCTGCCGTCCTCCCCTCAATGTCATCCCAAGTCAGCTTGCATACAACACTGGGGGCTTTGGAGGTTGGCATCCTCATCTCCCTCTTCTTGTTCGGCGTCGCAACTGTTCAGGTGGCCTCCTACTACAACATGTTTCCCCTCGATCCATGGTACATGAAAGTCTTGGTGCGCCCTGTCTTTATCACATAGAACACCCGACTAACCCCTTGTCGCAGGTTGGCTCTGTATGGTATTTGCCCCTACCTATGTTTATCATTTCAATTCTCAATGGTGTCAGGTTTCTGGATCTGGGTCACACCTCGTTGATATCCTATCTCCTCTACTCCACCACAATAGCACACTACGGCAACCCAAAGAGTCTAGAGAAACTCCCAAGCTTGAACGCTACCATCCTCTTTGGGGCTCTCATCACTCTCATCGTTCAGGTCACGCCGTTTGATTCAACCGGACGGGTAGTCATTTATCAGCTCACCTTCAGGTATTCTTGACGTTTCGCGTCTGGAAAATAATGAACCGGTCCTTCATTGGCATCTTGTGCTGGACAATCTCGCTTTCCCGTTTCATCGGCAGCATCGTAGCGGGAGCGGAAGCGTTTAAATCCGGTTCCGTCTCCCAATTTGCTATTCAATGGGGCTGGCTTATCACCACCGTCCTCGTCGCCAGTGCCTCCGTGGATGTCATCATAGCCGTTTCTCTCTGCTATTTCCTCATGGCTCACCGTGGCACATCGTCTCCTCCAAGGCAAGATTCCGAACCCCCCCCATTTCTTCTTTATTTCTTTTTGGCTCTCTTTCGTGTTGCAAACCATTCATGTTGGCGTTTTCAGCACGACGAGAGTGGTGGACCATCTAGTTACGTGGACACTACGTACGTGGGTCGTTTATTTCATTATGGTCTTGCTTAACTATTCTAATGGTTTTGGCAGAAACCGGGTTGATGACCAGGTATTTCCCGATGGTCTCATCCAAACCAAAGAGTCCCTATCTGATCCGGAAATTCCAAGCATCGCCGCTGTCTCGCTGGTCATTTGTGTGAGCAAATCATCGCTACCTTGGTCTTTCTCTATCACACCCCCATCTCAGATTTTTTTCTACGATAGTTCCAGACGATGCGTGATAATTGTTCGTTGCACAACTCTAGCTACCAAGTTTTGGCAAATGCTTATTTCTGATCTACCACACCTCACCTCACCCTCCCCCCTCCAGTTATCTGGATCGCCATCTACATGTTCCTTGGAAAATGTAAGAGCCATTTTTCTCTCTCTCGGACTCTCTGGTTTGCCGTGTGAAATAATTAACAATTCACGTCTCGGCAGTGTACTCAAACTCACTCGTCGCATCGTAAGGATCTCTTTTCTTTCTTCCTTCCTCTCTCCCTCTTGACACACACGACTGTATCATACGAAAAACAAAAACAAAACAAAAAAGTCTCAACGCCCGTATCACTTTCCGCAATGCAATGACCCAAAACTGCTCTAACCTTTCTGGGTCGGACAATGACAGATCGCCAACACGTCCTCACCATGTACGTTCTTGTTTTTGATCCCCCCCCCCCCCCCCCCCCCCCAACCGTTTTTTTCTACTTACCCATCCCCCACCCGGCTTAGCATACACCGGCCATCGCCATTGGGATGACTCAGACCAGAACCGTGACGTCTCACCAAATATTTGACAAGGTGAGCCTTTTCCTTTCTTGATTTCTTTCTTTGTTGAGAACCATGATAATTGTAAAAAAAATTTGTCCTGAAAAAAAAAAGCAGGACTTGGATGCGTACACCGTTTGCTAATCAAGTCGCTATCATGATATTCCGCATCAAATAACTCATGGTCCCCCTCCCCCTCCCTCCCCTCGTTCCCTACCCTCGTTCCTTGGCTCTTGTCCCCCGGTCCCCGGTCCTGTTTTGCTTTTTCTTGTCTTTCTTTCCCGCCTAGTCATTCCAACACGCTGTACGCTGTAATTTGTATGTATGTATGTATGTATAAATGTATGTATGTATGTGTAATCGTGGGTGTATAAATAATTCTTTTCTGTTCTTTTCTTTTCTTTTCTGTCTGTATACACTAGTACAGGCAGTTTTTGTAAAATTTCCCAACCTTGTTTTGCGATAATATCACTTTTCAAAATGTTAAAAAATCAAATTGTTTTTTCTTGCTTTCTTTTTCTCTGAGTACCATCACTGGAGAAAGTGGGAAGATGGTTTTTTTTGTATAAATTGAATCTATTGTTATTGTTATCATGTGAATCTATTTTTAGTGTTATCATGTAATACAGATATTGTAACAGAAAATCAATATTTTCAAAAACAAATCTAGAGATGAGATGGAGCTTTACCAAAGGTACAGCTCTTACTACTTGTTTTTGGCTCATTGTTACCCTGCTTGTCAAGGTTTCTCCACCTCATAATTGAAGCCTTTTTTTTTTCTGTTTTCCATCAGCCACCACCTCGCTCTTGCCACATCCACCTGATCAATTCCATATACAGTCATCACATGAGACACCTGGTCAGCTAGCATGAAATGATGTTCAATAAAAACAATAAATTGCCAGGAATATTCATAGAAGTTAGCAATGATTATGTCTTGATTATGTCCATACCATCGCATGAGACACCTGGTCAGCTAGCATGAAATGATGTTCAATAAAAACAATAAATTGCCAGGAATATTCATAGAAGTTAGCAATGATTAGTATGTCTCGACTATGTCCATACTAGAGCTGGTGTGGGGGTGTCCAAGACAAATGTAAAATATTCTTTGCCAGTCTTTTCAGTTCCATACAAATTTGGATTTGTCACAACAATATAGCACCTCAAGATTTGCACACCATAAATCATGAAAAAATATATTTCAAGAACATCAACCAATATGGTGTTATTACTGGGATAAAGTAGATTGGGACAAATATACATAAGATATGGGCAACGCAGAACTGACGTGTTGTGACTGACTGTGACCTGGTGTGACAATATGTGACATGCAAATTTTCAGACAAGGAGGAGGCACGATTACAAGCTCTGGAGAGTACCAGGGTGTAGAAGGAGGGTATAACAAAATCCACAATATAATTAGTCACAAGAAATAAAGGATTAATTGCTTTTTTGATGAAGAAAGATGACTGACATTACACAACTTGAGGACTGGCATTATCCAACTCCTGCAGAATACTCTCGGGAATCATCCTATGGCCGCAATACTTCTTGGAAGCCCAAGTGGCTTGCCTTCCATTGAGACCTTTGCAATAAGCGTCCATGAAGTGGTTCAAATGGTTTGCAAATCTGTGATGATATTGATGGGCAACGCAGTAGTCAGCAGTGTGATAAAGGGCACAAACCGAGGCATCAACTTGAAGATCAAGGAGATCTCATCCAGTGATGCAAGGAGGTTCTTCTCAAAATCTTCTTCCTTTGATGATGGAGGGAAAACACGGTACCAGCATTTGGCATGCCATTGCTTGATGAAGCTGAGTTTGCAATGAAATTTTGGAAGGAATAGAACAGGAAACCCTTGGGCCTTGCAAGCAGTCTCAAGAAGGGACTGAACTTTGGTAAAATCAGGTTCATTGTAGAGAATCTGACAGCAGCAGCAGTCAGGAGCCCCAGGCTTGCATGTGAAGTTCTTGCTGCACTGCGCCTGCTTCTTCTTCACATCATATCCTTGCTCCTCCAGGATGACAGCCATCCCCTTGAATAATCCTGCATGTTCATGAGAGTCAGGGAAGTAAAATGATTGCTCATGACCATCAGCAAACTTCCCATTACCCATTGGCACTTTCACCTTGATGACTTTGCCATCTGGTCTGTGGATTGGCTTTCCATGTTCTCCAATGAAGGCCTTCTCCACCCTGAAGTTGCTAATGGGTTTTGAAATGCCCTTGGGCATCTTACAGGCTGACAGTGCACAATCTGCACATTTGAGGTGTGTGGTTGTGTTGTCATAAATGAAGACATGGTCATCATCAGAATAGTGTTTTGAAAGGCTAGCCATCACTTTCTGAGCTTGCTGAATGATGTCCTCCCAAAAGCCCTCATCCCATACCAGGAGAATCATCCATATATTGAATTGCTGTCCTGCCGTATGTGCTTTGGTCCTTGTGTTACTATACTTCCCCCCGGATCATCAAGTACTCATATAATCCACAATCCCCAATGCCGTTGATGTCTCAAATATCGGTAATGGCAAACAATGAATCTGGTTTACTGGTTATCGATCCACAAAATGAGATGAACTATGGTTCACTCTACATTTGAGGTGTTGAACGTCCCATCCTTGATGATCTCAACAGATACATGAATTCCAAATCCTGCTCATGGCTAAACCCACCACTTCCCCCTTCTCTGAAAATGATACATACTTCCATCAAACAACAGTTGCCTGACCACAGAGAACATCAATATCCCCATAGAAGAAAACAAGTGAAACTGGATTATCAGCAAGAGGAATTGATGAATGCAATGTTGGAGAAGTTGTTTGAGAAAAGACAAAAGGGAGAGGATATCACAGAATGGGAAAAGATGCTTTAGAAAAATACAACCCAAGATCATCAAAGAGCCTGTTACAAAGCCTGTCTGCAATCCATGTGGCTTATCCCAAGTAAAACCTGTGCAAGCCCCTGGACCCAAAGATGGATTTCCTTTGTTGAAGCCAGAACATGATGCACCCCACTAGTGCCCATATTATTGTCCCACCATCCCCGCACACTCTTGGTTGTTGTTCTTGATGCCTAAAAAGACTTGTGATGGTTCAGGGTCACTTGGACTGTATAACTTGGATTGTCCAAGGTGCATACCCTCTGTTCTGTGTATCTCACACAGGACAAGGTTCCTCCTTCCCCTCATGAATCGTCTGAAGGGGTTTCAACAATGACATTTGGGTATTTATGATGATTTGTGGGGTGTTGCAAATTGAACACCTCTCTGTTGGCCATAACCCTATCAACCCTAAATGCTGGTGCATCTGCACCCACCTTGAAACCAAAAGAACCATTGATGAAAGCAGAACTCTGCTTTAATTGCAATAACTGGAATGTTATAAAACTATGAAGTACCTGATGTCTGTTAGGACATCAACTGAACCCAGACATCCCTCTCTAACACCTGATGCTGTTAGTATCACTTGAACACAGCCGAAGAATCCATAACCCTCAAACTCCCTCTTGACCTCGATTGTCTGAAATGACACTATAAACTAGAACCTGTTGCATTCATGGAATATGAAGAAACCTCAGGCATTATTCAAATGCAAGGAATCCACACTAAGTCGACAAACACTGGCCCATGCTCAAATATCCAGAATGATATAAAACCAGCCAAACCAAAAGTCTGAAATGACTGTAATCTACGAACCTCTTGAATCCAAAATCCCATCACCTCTAGAAACCCGTTGGAGTAGTGGGACCTGGGCAGTCATGTGCTTGGGTTCCCACGGTTGACTTAGTCAGTAGCCTTCCCGATGTAGTAGAGAGATCCCATCCTATCCCATCCAGTCAGTCCACCCGAGTCCTGCGTGAGTCCCCAGAGAGGTACCTCAGTACCTCTCCAATGTGGTGATGAGAGTGCGATCGACTTGTGGATCTCTTTTTCCTTCAGTTCCCTAGTTTTTTTTATGCTTTTTCTCATGAGACGACTTTTTTTGGCCTCACCAGCCAGGTTGCTGTGCAACCCCAATTTTTGTTCACTCCTGGCCATTCAGACATGCGCGTCACCCCCTGATGCTCTCAACAGGCCCCATGTCACCCCCCGTTGACCCAAAAACCCAGCCGTGACCCCCTTTGAACACACAATCCCCAGGCCACGTCACCATTCTTCGACCCCCTGTTTGTCATGCACCCCAGACCCACGCGTGTTTATCCAATACCCGGCATCCACGCTCGACGACCCAACACCCCAGTTCTGCCCAAACGAACCCCTCATCGCCATCCATTTCAGATACCTGCACCATGCCTTGTCACCACTTTGGGCCCCATTTCTTTGTGTACCCCAGCCCCAAGCCACACTCATTCAACCTCCTGTGCCCGCGTTCCACTGGCCAGAACCCCCTGCTGTGCTCTGTTGCCCCAAACGAAGCTGCCCTGCCACATTTGGTCACCCCATGAATGCCACGTCACCCCAACATCGACCCACGCGTTGATACGCATCATACGATCCTATACTCCGAATACGCGAATCGGACGTACTATACCTCCCCATCGACCATATCCCGATACTTCACGATCTAACGAACGTCTGCGATCTCTTGCGACATCTCTCGACCACTATCGATCGCTTCCGAACTTGTCGCACCCACAAAACAAAGCTATTCTACATCGGACCGATACCGTTCCCGTTGTCATGACCCTAAATGACTTTAGGTGTAATGTCATGGTTTCATTAGTAGAGCACAGAGATAACCACTCATACCTAGTATACATAAGCACACCCCACATTCATTAACATTTATTCCATATTTTTCTATAACACGTATGCAAGTGAATAGGCATAGTAAAGTATACCCTTACTGCCTAGCATTAGCTTTGGATATTTCTTTATAGTGTTCCTACTTAGGCCCAGGCTTAACCACTTGGTGCTGGCATTCATAGACACTATCCACACTCATTTACATTTATTTCCTATTTTTCTATGATCTGTGTGCAAGGGAACAGGCATAACAAGGATATGTTGTGCACTATTATTGTTGGAAGGAAGATGACAAATCATGTTGGACTTTGTTGATTGTTGTTGGTCTTGTTGCCACTCAGCAGACCAAACAGATAAGGAGAGAAGAGATAAGATAGAGAGGGATAAGATAAGATAAGGAATTGGAATAGAGGACCAATTGTTTTGTACCTACATCCTAAATGGGGATAACATAGCAGGGTTATTTGAAATTGCAGCAGATCTGATGCTGATCTGTCCTAATGGAGTTAACACAGCCTTGGAGCACTCCCTCCATTGTTCCTCCTTACTCAGCCCCCATTGTTGTCTAGTCTCCATTGTTCTCAGTCCCCATTGTTCTCAAACAGTATATATAGAGCCCCAAATTGCCCAGTAGTCAGTAACACTTCTCTCCCCCCAATTTATACCTTCCCCTTAGTGTTCACCCTTCAGTCTTATAGTTAGTGTTATTAAGTTAGTGCTAGTAGTACTCAGTTATAGTAGCTAGTATCCTTATAACAGTTCACTATCAGTTTATCATTCTTGCTTATTGAGTCTGTGGGTCTATCTTTGATCACTCAATAGCATATCAGTCTGTCAGTTTGCTGTGCTTAGTCAGCTATTTGGTTAGCTTGTATTAGTCAGCACCCATATTTGGTAGTTCATATTTGTCTATCATCATTCTTGCTTGTTGAGTCTGTGGATCTATCTTTGATCACTCAATAAGTACATATCTGTTATCATTCTTGCTTGTTGAGTCTGTGGATCTATCTTTGATCACTCAATAGGTGCATTCTTAGTCTGCCAGTCCATTTTTGTGCTTTGCTTAGTCAGCTATTCACTTAGCCTGCCTTGGTCAGCATCCATATTCAGTAGTATTAGGGTTAAGGTTACTTCTATTCAACAGAGTATTGAAAAGATATTAAAGTATATCCCTGAACTAGTAGCCAATGTGCGTTTGAAGCTTCGGACTAAGTAGATAATTCAATATCCAGAAGATACTCTTGTTGCTTAGCTGCCTTACCAGTTCATTCAAGTCTGTCAGTAGTCATTAGTATAGTCCATTATCATTGCTAGTCTGTCATCATTGCTAGTTCATCTATAGTGGCTGCTTATCATTTACTGCCCATTGCTCATTGCTTGCTTGCTCTTTGCCCATTGCTTGCTTGCTTACTCAAAGTCTCAGTCCCATCTAAGGAGAGACCTCACTGTTCACTGCTCATTGTTCACTGCTCCTTGATTGCTTGCTCACTGTCTATTGTGTGCTTGCTCACTTAAAGTCTCAGTCCTATATCAGGAGAGACCTCCCTGTTCATCTGTTCACTGTTCACTGCTCATTGCTCACTACTTGCTTGCTCACTGTTCATCACTGCTTGCTTGCTCACTGCTCACTGCTTGCTTGCTCACTGTTCATTATTGCTTGCTCACTGTTCATTATAGCTTGCTCCCTGTTCATTGTTATTCTATCAATACTTGTATAAAGGTGTGTTGATGTTACCTTTTTGTTGCCTTTTCGCCCTGCTTACTCATCGCTCAATTCCCACGGCCACTTTCCCACGGAGAAGTGCCAAGTCCCACGATCCTATTGGTTACCACTCCTTCGGTTCCAGGTTCTCGCGCTTTGACATCACCACATGTATGATCAATCACATGTCTGGTTATCGTCCAATCACGTCGCGCTTACTCATCCAAGATAAGAGGGCTTATTGCCATTGGTTGGAGATTGGAGAGCTTATTGCCATTGGTCAGAGATAAGAGGGAGTTATGCTATTGGACGATAGGTCATTACCTCCCCTCAAGTTGTTTCCCTTATATATCGTCGATGTATGTACAATATACCTTACGTTTAGTCTGGTTTATCCCACCGGATTGCCAATATATCCCCTTCTCCTTTTCATCGTCCGAAGTCAGCCTGAGTCTGTTTGTTGTCGGAGCCGTCCCGTAGACGATCCGTAACAAAAGACTAAACGTTCCTCTCTCCCCCGACAAACCGACTCACGTCACGAAGAACCTTGGCCACAGTTGCTGCGTTTGTAATCGGTTTATCCGATACAAAGCCTGTGCAAGGAACCCGAACCCGAACCCGAACCCGAACCAGTGGTCAAAACGGATTACTATTATAGTCGCGAAGACTACGAAAATTCCCAATATCATCTACCCGACAACTCCTTCCCTCCCTACCTCTACGACCCAGACCATCCCGACTACGATTACCATCACCAGTCATCCACTCTACCCACACCCTCACCAACACCTTCCGTGCGGTCAGAAGAAGTGATCGAAACCGTACCCATTGAAACGATAGTCGAACCCGTTCGTGTTGTAACGCCTGACCGACCTAAAGTTTGGCCATTCTATCGTTCCACGAACCCACCCGATCCCTATAAACACTTCTTTGACTCTTTCCACGGTACTGAGCCAGCGTTGGGCAGAGACCCAGTCGACATCCCCTCTGGTCTGAGCGAAGATACTGAGTGGCAGCGCAAGAAATTACCCGTTGCCCCCGCCCAACAGATTCGAGACATCCCCATCATCACAAACGATACTCGTGTCGTCCAGTCGAGACCACAGAAGTTTATTAACTTCATCCGACATCACGCAAAAGCCACCGCATCCCTCCATCGCTCGGTCGAACGCTGGATATCTCGACTGTTCGCCGTCTCCTCCATCCCCATAACGCCCCCTTCCAACATCGCCTCATCTACTGGAGGTGGGAAGCAGGCCAATATCTCGAAGAACAAGGATTCCCCGACGTCATCGGTGTCCCCGGAAAATCCTTCTTGGTGACCGACTTACCCTTGGTCTACCCGTATTATCGTACAGTCGTTTGGGCTAAAGAATACACCCCATTCGAAGATCACTTCCCTGTTGACTGGAAGGTCCTCGTACACTCAGGTCTGAAAAGATCATACGAAGACTATCGCGAAACTCTCCCCATTCCCCCCGCACATTTTCCTCGAACTTTACGATCTGATTACGGCGGTCCTATCCGTTGGCTCCCCGACCCCTTAACACGCCTTGATCATCGGATCACATGTCTCTGTAACACACGAGCATTAAATAACGATCTCGGGTTACAACGACTGATCAAACGTCTCGGGTCACGCCAGAGAAAATACATCTCTAACTGGACCACCAGCCCCGCCTATGATCACTACCTCCGACGAAAGAACCGTACAACCAGACGGAAACATTAAGTCATGGCATCCATGAAATCACTCCTCCCCCTTCCCCCCAAATTCAATGGCGATAAAGAAGAATTTCGCTCCTTCATGCGAGCAGTCATCATTTTCTTGGCTGCCAACGCCACGTACTTCGAGGACTTCGGGACTACGGATAATCCTACCCCCATCGAAGTCCGTCATGAAAGAAAGATTTTTCTTGTCTTGTCGTTGATGGACAAGGGTGTTGCTGCCGAATGGGCAAACGACTTTTGCGATACTATCGCAGTCGATTACCACACTCGTCTGGCCGCACACACTCCTGGAGATCCGGACCCCCCGCAGATGGATTGGGGAACATGGCCCGTCTTCACTGCGTCGATGCAGGCGCAATTCGATAAGCCTGACGACAAACGAGACGCCGCGATTAAACTCAACGCGCTCCGTCAAGGCAAGTTGACGGCCGATGAGTTCTGGCTTCAATTCGAAGTCCTATACAAACGCGCTGGGTGGCACCCGGTCACCCAACAGGAGCAGTTGATCCCACTCCTCGAAAATCATCTGAACAAGCCGCTCGTTGACCGAATCTTCGGTCTCGAGCATATGCCCACTACCGTCGCGGAGTGGAAGACGAAAACCATCTTGTTGGACCGCCAATGGCGTCGTCGCAATGAGATCGAACGACTTATGGGTGGAAGTAACCCGACGAAGAAGAGTGAGAAGTCAAAGGCGACTTCCACTTCTATTACAGCTGCCGCAGTGCCTGTACGAATGAAAGACCCCGACGCCATGGATGTCGACCGAGCCGCTGTCGCGGCTGAGAAACTCAAGCAGCCTATGTCTGCTGAACGAGCGGAGTTGATGAAGGCCGGTCTTTGCTTCAACTGCAAGCAACCCGGACATCTCTCGCGCAACTGCCCGTCTCGCGTACAACGTGTACGCGTATTAAACACTGAACAGGAGCAACACGTCCGCTCCATGAACACCGAACCCGCGTCGAGCGGCCAAGATATCATTCAAATGCTCGAAACTCGCTGCGCCCAGCTTGAAGATGAACTCGTTCAGGCTAAAAGGGATTTTTAAAACGGTCGAAGAAACGCATGGACTCTTCGACCACGTCTCAGTTGTCTATCGCTCCCCCTGTACTTATATCATCGATTACCGTTGAATTCGATCGTATATTATCTGAACTTCAGACAATGAGACAAGACATGCAAAAAGAAATGAAGAAAGAACAAACGAAACGGTGGCCTAACTCCAAGTTACCACCTAAACATCAACAAGTAGTGGAAGTACGATCTGAGTATGCTGAGATGCCAGCAGAAAAGAAAACCATACCTGTTGCGGTCGCATCACGTCAACCTATTATCGAGAGTGAGTTTAACGCAGAGGAAACGATGGTTGCCATCATGAATACCGATATGTACAACGCCCTCGATCTCGTAAATGATTGGGATATTCATGGACAACATACTATGAAAATCGGTCCAGGACTAGTCGTCAAGTTACGACGAATGCCTATTGACAAAGCCATTGAATATTTAATCACAGAACTCCCCCAGACATACCAGCAACCCCCAGCACAGAAAACGGAACCGATCACAAAGCCTACTGCAGTTAAAATCCACAAGATGCGACAAATGGAACCCCTCATCACGAAAGCCGATAAACGATCCGCAGAATGGAGACTTCGAGAGGTCAATCAACGGATCGAACAATTGGTTGCATCACAAGATGACAGTACCATGATGATGTCGATCAGTGTCAAAGGCCAACTTACTACGATCGACGACCAACGAAGATTCTCTGTCACATGCCTACTGGATTCTGGTTGTACTGTCTCCGCCATCAACTCTGGTTTCGTACAACAACATCATCTCACAACACAAAAATACGAGAAACCTTTCCCTAGTTACAATGGGGATGGTACGATGTCTAAAGATGGATTAATCACGGAATACGTCGAGATGAATTTACGACTTGGCGAACACATAGAACGGATACATCTTATGGTTATTCCCCTCGCAAAGATCGACATCTATCTCGGCTTTGATTGGTTGAAGAAACACAATCCCGAAGTCGATTGGCTGACCCAGACGATCGACTTTACTCGTTGTCTTTCTGTCTGTGGTCATTCCCCTGGTAAAATCGAAGGTGTCATGTTCAAAACCGCAATCTATGATAAGCCCGCTTGGTATCGCGCCTTCCAGACAAAATCGACAGAACTGGCTCGCGCCAAGATGACCAATGATGGTGTCAAACCAGAACAGTCCGTCGTTGACCAATTGCCGGACGTATATAAGGACTATGCCGACGTCTTTGACCCCAAAGCGACTGACTCGATGCCTCCATCTCGTCCTTGGGATCATGCGATCAACCTGAAACCAGACGCTCCCGACCACCTGAACTGCAAATTATATCCGTTGTCACCCCCAGAACGCGAGAAGCTCGACGAGTTCCTCGATGAAAACCTGAAGGCCGGCAAGATTAGACCGTCAAAATCACCTTACGCCTCGCCATTCTTCTATGTACACAAGAAGGATGCTACTGAATTACGTGGTGTACAGGATTATCGGAAATTAAACGAACATACCATCCCAGATAATTATCCGTTACCACTGATCGACGATATCATAAATCAACTCGACGGTGCGGAGTATTTTACAAAACTGGATGTTCGTTGGGGTTTCAACAATATACGGATCAAAGAAGGTGATCAGCATAAGGCCGCATTCCTGACACCAAAGGGATTGTTTGAACCTACAGTGATGTTCTTCGGTCTGCGGAATTCTCCCCCGACCTTCCAGAGGATGATGAATCACATCTTCCGATATGAAATACGTGCCGGTTGGCTGCATATCTATATGGACGATGTCATTATCTTCTCAAAAAATCTGGAAGAACATCAGGAACGAACACATCAGGTCCTACAGAAATTCCGAGACAACAAATTGTTCTTGAAAATCGGAAAATGTACCTTTGATGCCCAACGTGTAGAATATCTCGGTCTCATTGTCGAACATGGAAAAGTACGGATGGATCCCACCAAGACAGATGCAATTACCGATTGGCCTGTCCCGAAGAACAAGAAGGAGTTACAATCCTTCTTAGGTTTCCTCAATTTCTATCGACGTTTCGTTCGTAATTTCGCACAGGTTGCATTACCCTTAAATTCCTTAACCGGCAAAAAGGATTGGGAATGGAATACGGAACAACAAGTCGCATTCGAAGAATTGAAACGGATCATCACAACGGATCCTGTTCTCGTTATTCCTAATAATCATGGGAAATTCAAAATCGAATGTGATGCCTCAGATTTTGCGACCGGTGCTATCCTATCACAACAACAGAACGACGGCACATGGCATCCAGTGGCATTTCTGTCAAACAGCATGTCCCCTGCGGAAAGGAATTACGATGTCCACGATAAGGAATTACTCGCGATCATCCGATGTTTTGAACAATGGCGACATTTCCTTCTTGGTACACCGGAAATTATCGATGTCTACACCGATCATCAAAACCTCACGTATTTTAGACAGCCACAAAATCTGACTCGACGACAAGCCCGATGGATCTCATTTCTCCAGGATTATAACTTCCAACTCCATCACCGTCCTGGCACCTTGAACCGCAAGGCAGACTTGCTCTCACGGCGTGTTGACCACGATCGAGGTCTTGACGACAATAAAAACGTTGTCGCACTCCCTGACTCCTTGTTCATGGCTTTCCTCGATATCACCACGATGAGTCCCCAATGGCAAGAACAGTTCATCAAACATGGACTCCAGCTAGACGAACAGGTCACCAAAGGATTACAAGATCCCAACTCTCCTTGGAAATGTATGGATGATGGTTTAATCTATCACCACGATCTGTTATATGTTCCAAAAGATGACCATCTCCGGGGTGAAATCATACAAGAACATCATGATACTCCCCTGTCCGGACATCCTGGACAAGAGAATACGTTCAGGGCTATCGCACGATATTTCACTTGGCCATCTCTCCGTACAGACGTCAACAAATATGTCGCAGCATGCTTACCGTGTCAACAGAAGAAAGTTCATCGTGGAAAGAAACCGGGATTGTTACATCCTCATACGATTCCCCCATACCCATGGCATACTGCCACGATGGATCTGATCGGCCCTTTACCCGAATCACAGGGCTTCAACGCCGTCCTAGTAGTGATGGATAAGCTGAAGAAACAATCTGTCCTTATCCCCACCACCACTACATTGACATCAGAAGGATCTGCACGATTGTACCGTGATCATGTCTTCAAACGATTTGGATTACCTCGTGTCATCATCTCTGATCTCGGAACGCAGTTTGTATCCGGTTTCACGAAGGAACTGAATCGCTTACTGGGAATCATCGGACATCCAACAACCGCTTATCATCCACAAGCAGATGGACAGACCGAACGAGCGAACGCCGAAATCGAAACATATCTCCGTTTGTTCATCAATCAACGACAAGATGATTGGGCTGAGTGGTTAGCCTTAGCGGAATTCGCCTTAGCCAATCACGAATCTTCGTCTACCGGCATGTCCCCATTCTATGCAACAATGGGTTTCCATCCATGGAAAGGAAAGGAACCAGTCAGAGAAGAAATCGTCAATGAGTCTGCCGCCTCATTCGCGGAACGAATGAATCGTATACAGGAACAGGCTTCAAATGCCTTAGTCGTCGCACAAGAAAAAATGAAGAAGTTTTATGACAAGAAACATCGTCCCGCCCCGGAATACAATGTCGGTGACAAAGTATGGCTAGAGTCTACGAATATCGACTCTCTCCGTCCATCCAAAAAGTTGGATGACAAACGATACGGTCCTTTCCCCATTGTGAGAAAGGTTGGAAGATCATCCTACGAGTTGAAGCTTCCCTTTACTTGGTCGAAGAAATATCCCATCTTCAATGAGGTCCTCCTGTCCCCGTACGTCCCACCCGCCTTCCCACAACAAGCAACAACATTACCACAACCACCCGCTGAGATCGTCGATGGACAAGAAGAATATAAGGTTGAGGAAGTCATCGATTCCGTCATCCGTAGGAATCGTTTGTTCTACCTCGTTCATTGGTTGGGTTATCCCCGCGAAGAAGACTCGTGGATACCCGCAGCAGAGACAAAGAATTGTAAGAAACTTGTCTCCGAATTCCATCGGTTACACCCTCACGCACCGACATCGGCTAATCTTCGCATCTCGATCATCCCTCGTCCCGTCAATGCTTCTCCGCTACGTTCACCCGCAAGCGATGTCATTGTGTCCATCGAACCCAAGATCATCACTTCGTTACTCTCGCGACAGGAAAATCATGACTTTCGGTCGTTCGCTTTCCCGACCTCAGTCCGTCGTTTATGGCTATTCGAACTCGGTGGAGTGAACGCTATCACCCATGTCATCACAGTCGGTACGCCGAGTACCCGTGGTCACCTCCGTGATGTTGCTGGTGGTCTCAGCAATCTCGCCTTCAATGATGGACGACTCTCCACTTACGCTTACCCAGTTACGATGATGCATCGCATGCGTACTCCCCTTCCTTCAGCCTTGTTGTGGGACCGATACGACGTTTTACCCCCTCTTCGTTTCTGCAAAGTACCACCCCGTCTCCTTTCCGATCACCCCGTCAATCCTTTCCTCCGCGTCTTCTGATGCTCGTGCGTCCGCGACGACGTTAAACTATGATGTACAGAGTCGGGGGTTTGGAGACCCCCTTTCTGTTGTTGGCTACGATATAACTTATCCGCCAGATCTGCGACCCCCCGACACAGTCTGCCCCAAGCAGCCTTGCTGGCCGCCATGTATGGCACATGGTCCGTCCCTGATATACCCTCTATTCGTTCTGTTTAATTTCCTCTCTTCCCCGTTCTTGTTCGCGCGGACGCGAACCTTGTGGGGGGGGTATTGTTACCTTTTTGTTGCCTTTTCGCCCTGCTTACTCATCGCTCAATTCCCACGGCCACTTTCCCACGGAGAAGTGCCAAGTCCCACGATCCTATTGGTTACCACTCCTTCGGTTCCAGGTTCTCGCGCTTTGACATCACCACATGTATGATCAATCACATGTCTGGTTATCGTCCAATCACGTCGCGCTTACTCATCCAAGATAAGAGGGCTTATTGCCATTGGTTGGAGATTGGAGAGCTTATTGCCATTGGTCAGAGATAAGAGGGAGTTATGCTATTGGACGATAGGTCATTACCTCCCCTCAAGTTGTTTCCCTTATATATCGTCGATGTATGTACAATATACCTTACGTTTAGTCTGGTTTATCCCACCGGATTGCCAATATATCCCCTTCTCCTTTTCATCGTCCGAAGTCAGCCTGAGTCTGTTTGTTGTCGGAGCCGTCCCGTAGACGATCCGTAACAGTTGATCCTTGACAATAACTTTAACAAATTTAGTTTAGCCTCAGAACAACAAGGCCTCTGTCTGAAAAAAGTCAATTCCACAAGCCTTGGTGAAAACATTCATTCACACAACACCGTCGGACACCATGTCATCTCCTTTCGTTTCACTTTTCGCTTCGCTTCTCTATCATATATCCTGTTATATCACGCAGTACATCGTTCCCCTATCTCTTCCTTTCTTATGTCTTTGTACTAATTTCATCACTTGATCCCTTTCTTCGCACTCTTACTGACTCCTATTGATATTTCTTTATCTTAGAATCCTTTCTTACGTTCACTCCTATTCGATCCTTTATTTCTAGTCTTCCCGATTTTCCGATATTTCGTTCCGACTTTCCGATTGTCGTAGTATAAAAAGCTCATGTATTGTAGCTAGAGAGAAATCTACGACTTCCATCCCCTTCGATCTTAGTCTCTGAGCTATAAAGCTCTTCTTTAGTTTCAAACTCAAGTTATAATCTTGAGTTTGTCTATCTTCGTCACCCGATATCGATATCTTCGTCGCGACCGTGTTCGCGAAGTCGCACAGTTGATCGCAACTGTCGCACGTACGTTCGCATCGTTCGGAAACTTTATAGTAGTTTCCATCTCTCTCTCTATACCATTTTTACGTGTAGTAGACATCTTCGCCTCCTCGCATTCACCCAATAGGTAGTTTGTTTAGGGATCTCCCCCTTTACAGTCTCCTATAGCGTATCAGCGTATCCATCCAAGCCCCAGGACGCACGCTCGATGACCCAACACCCCGTGTCCACCTGTGTTGGTGCACAACAGCCCAATACCAGCCGTTTGGACCACCCACGCGCCACGTCACCACTTCATGGCCCCATTTTAGCAGCATAATGGCCCCAGGTTGACTCGCGGCCCACTCGTTGCCAACCCCCTCGCATCGAGATACTGTGACCTTGTTAGTACAACCCCATGCCCCCATCCCTTATTATAGCTTTTGTTATAGCCCTGTCCCCCTATCCCCCATCCACTGGATATCGATTGCAATCTACCTATGAGCCATCACTACACTACATTCATGCACCTGTTTACCTGATCTCCGCCAATACAGTTATATTTTGGATCACCTCAACCTTCACACTGCACTGAGTACTTGCCAGGATGATTCAAGCGTTTTTGGATCTTGCATTGTGAGCCCTAGCCCTTGTAAGGGAGGCATTTGGAGAGTTTGAGTTTGAGAGAGGAGTTCTACAGAGTCTGGTCATCTACTGCCTCCCATGATGAGGACGATTTCCCGCTTCACGATATAAGGCCCCAACCTTGATTTGAGGCATTCTGAGGGACTGGGAGTTGTGGCTTTAGAGTTTTTTGGTCAGTTTCTGTTTGTTTTGTGTTCTGTTCTGTAGCAGTTGGCGACGAGGGCGTCACCATGAGGAAGAGGGGCACTTGGAGTAGTGGGACCTGGGCAGTCACGTGCTTGGGTTCCCACGGTTGACTTAGTCAGTAGCTTTCCCGATGTAGTAGAGAGATCCCATCCTATCCCATCCAGTCAGTCCACCTGAGTCCTGCGTGAGTCCCCGGAGAGGTACCTCGGTACCTCTCCACCGTACATCTGTAATGATGTAAAACTTCTGATCCTCCAAACTGACCCCTTTGGACCCCGATGTCTGAATAGACAATAAACTAGAAGAACCATCCATAATGATGTAAAACTTCTGGAGTTGATGCATATGTTTGCTGAAGCTGTTTGATGTGGAGATCTACATCATGAATGACCTGGACCCAGTTGAAACCCTTTGTGGAAGGTTTTCAGTGATTCTCCCCACCCCCACCACCCTTACTGACCTGTGGTTATCAGTATAACTCAAATGTAACTGATGGAACCCCTGAATTAGTGCTACCAAAGTTCAGGTTCAGACCCATGGGGATATTCTGAACAGTTCTGAACTCGGTTCAAACTGCTCCAAACCGATTTTCTGCATAAGGATACTATGTCAAAATCATGATATTTACTCAGATTTTGATATTTTTGACATTTTATATGTTCTTGATATCTTCTACCATATCTAATAAACACCAATAGATGAGTTGCAATTATGTACATGTGTAAATAAAATCATATTTGATGATATCATAATATTTTATAATATAGTCACTTTAGAATATTAGTATGATACAGCATGACACAGACATATTCCTGGCTGGAAACAGTGGCAGAAAATAATTCAATTAAAGAATAGACCACACTGAAACATAATTTATAAATTTATAGCTGCTATATCTCAGGGAAATCTCACAAAGTCACAGTAGTCTATCAATATTAGTATATTGTGATATATAGTCTTGCACATCACTAAATTAATATGAAATGCTTGCAATATGGTGAGAATAGATGCTTGAGGACTAAATAACACTCACAACAGTGTCAAACAATATTTTAATAATGCATTATATGTGAATCTCTGACATATGTTAAGATATATGGAAAAATGTGGTTTGGTTTGGGTTTGAACCCTCCTGAACCCGAACCAAACCGATTTAAACGGTTCAGGGCAGTTTAGGTTCGGTTCAGGCCATACCCTGAACCAAACTGCCAGTTCGGTTCGCGGTTTGGCCAAAAAGGGCAAAAACCAGACCAAACTGAACTTTGGTAGCACTACCTGTTTGTAACTATGTACAGGGAACACTATATAGCTACTGTATAGTATCTATAAAGGGACTGTACTGAAGAATGGTGAAGTATGAAAGGAAAGGAATGTGAGGAGAGGATGGGGAGGAGGAATATAAATGATAGTAGGAGAATGGGGAATATAAGGGAAAGTATGAGAATCTGAGACCACAGGGATCTGGATCTCTACAGCGCAGTCCTGGGTCTATGAAGTTGGCAGTGATCCTTATTGAAAAAAATCTTGGTTAGTTGCCCAGCATGTATAACTTGAATGGAAAATGATGAAGAAACCTCACATTAACCAAATCACATTGGCCAGGATAACCATCCCTCGACACAAGTACCACAGGAACGGGTAGTGGTGGCAGTGGAAATCAATCTCTTTGAGTTTCTTGGGGATTTCAGATGTCAAAGCCACTGAACAAGCAGCAGCACGATCTTGAAAGGATGCGTCAGGTATGGACTTGAGTCTGACACTCTGGACTGCTGCTCCTCATGATCCTGTTCTTGTCCCTTCATATTCAGCAGCATGCCAACCTTGCTCATGTTCTGCTGTTTGATATCATCATTGATCACTACTTTTTGCTGCTGCTTATGTGGCCCAGCGTGTATCGCCCATGTTGTGGACATGTTTGAAGTAGTGGGAGGAGTCATTGAGGTTGGTGCTGTGTGATGTTGGCAGTTGAAATCCTCATGAGGGTGGCCTGGTTGTGGTCATGCTACTGAGTTGGTCTGTAGTAAAAATGAATAAAAAACTACCAGAAAGTGGCCTGCTGTGCGTTCCACCTTCTTGACCCCTGCTGCCATCCCATAGCATTGCTGGTGCTGCTGGCCCCATTGGTCCTGTTGGCAACAGCACTGCTGTGCTAGCACTGGGGCTGGTCTTGGTGCTGGCATTGTTGCTATGTGATACTGCTGGTGGTGGCATTGCGTGGATCTGCCGGCGCTGGCATCATTGATCAGTGTGGTGCCAGCACAGGTGGTTCTGGCTTGTAATGGCATTGGCATTGGCCAGGGCATTAGTAGCCCTAATGTGTCCTGTTAAGCAATAAGAAGAAAAATAAGGATACGTGATAAAAAAACCTACTAATATATGCATGTTGTCAGAGCACGTTTGATGCGCTGTGGGTGGACATTCGGGGTTGCTGCGTCATGCGTCAGCCATGGTGTTGATGTTATTGATGTTGTGGATGCAGTTGGGATCAGGGTATTGGCAGCGTTGGTGGTCGTTTAGCTGCATTGGTAGTTGACTTCAAACACAAAAGAACACTTACCAGGGGGCTGGGAGTGCCCAGCTGCCAATTTTCAGCCATGCTCGTCTCCAAGCAGCTTGGATCTTCACCTGGGCTATCCAGAGATAAGGGGAGGGATGAGAAATCATTGATGCATAAATACTGGAGTCGTTGTGCTGTGAGTCGTTGTGCTGTTGAATTCAAAGGAGCAAACAGAGCCAAACCCGGCATTCGCCACAACAATAGAGTGGAATTTTGATTTTGGTGGCTCAGGTCATATAAGATTGAGCCTAAATAAATTTAGAACTCGGAACCCAAAGTCATAAGATGTTACGTTTTCGCCCCACTTACTCATCGCTTGATTCCCACGACACATTTCCCACGGCGAAATGCCAAGTCTCACGCTCCCATTGGCTACTGCCCTTTCGGTTCTGCTCTCTCGCGCCTTGACATCTCCACATGTACGATCAAACACATGTCAAGTCATCAACCAATCATATCGCGCTTACTCACCCAAGATAAGAGGGCTTAATGCCATTGGCTGGAGATAAGAGGGAGTTATGCCATTGGATGATAGCGTACAACCTCCCCTCAAGTTCTTTTCTTTATATATCATCGTTGTATGTACAATGTACTTTACGTTTAGTCTGGATTACCCCACTGGATTGTCAATATATTCTCTTTGTCCCTTCATCGTCTGAACTCCAGTCTGAGTCTGTTTGTTGTTGGAGTCGTCCCGTAGACGATTCGTAACAAAAGACTAAACGTTCCACTCTCCCCCAACAAACCGACTCACGTCACAAAGAAGTTTGACCACAGTTGCTGTGCCTGTAATCGGTTTATCTGATACAGGGCCTGTGCAAACCTGAACCCGAACCCGAACCAAGTAGTCAAGACAGATCACTACTATAGTCAAGAAGACTATGAGAATTCCCAATACCACCTACCCGACAACTCCTATCCCGCTTACCTTCCATCCTCCCATTACGAAGACCTCGACTCCATCCCTCCAAATCTTTTCTTTCCCACTGCCCCTCCTACTCCTACACCAACACCTTCCGAACAGTCTGTAATCGAGACTGTTCCCATCCAAATCATTACTGAACCTGTCCGTGTCAAATTGCGTGATCCGCCTAAAGCTTGGCCTTATTACTGATCAACAAACCCACCCAACCCCCGTGAAGAGTTTTTTGACTCTATCATTGGTGCTGAGCCAACACTCGGTAACCATCCCGTTGACATCTCTACCGGTCTGAAAGAAGACTCTGAGTGGCAACGCCGAAGAGGTAAACTCCCCGTCACTCCAGCACAACAGATCCAAAATGTCCCCATCCCTCCCAATGACATCTCTGTAGTACAAACAAAATCTCAGAAGTTTCAGCGTTTCCTTCGACATCATACAAAAGTCACCAAGTCTTTCCATCGATCAATTGAACGCTGGATTTCCACCTGACTGTCCAAGATATTTCCCACTCGTGTAACGCCCCCTTCCGAAATTGCATTATCTACAACAGGTGGCGCGCAGCCCAATACCTTGAAGCTGACAGATACTTTGTCAGACATCGTATTCCAGGAAAATCCTACCTGGTAGCTGATCCACCTCTCGTTTACCCGATTTATTGCGCTGTCATTTGGACCAAGTGGACTGAACCACTAGGTGACAACTTCCCTTCTGATTTGGAAGTCCCTGTACATTCCGGCCTCAAACGGAAACATGAAGATTATCGAGAACACCTCCCTATCCCCCCATCACATTTTCCCCTCGTCTTGCGATCTGATCACGGTGATCCAATTCAATTACTTCCTGAACCCGTATTCTGACTTCAATGTCTTGTCAGATGTCATTGTATTGATAGACAACTGAAAAACGATGCAGGACTACAACGATTACTCAAAGTATTAGGCTCACGAAAAAGAAAGTACATTTCTGCTTGGACCACCAGTCCCGCTGTAGAGGATACAACTCACGTGGCCTCTGAATCCACCTCGAAATGCGCATAACAGCTTGTCCGATGCACTACATCCCAATCCGATCTAGGGTGAAACCCGACCCCTCTCTGTCCGATCAGAAAGCACCCGAAATACACCTCGGAATCACATGCGAAGATACCCAGTACCCTACATGCACCAACACCCTCTGCCCACCAAGCCGACCACCCCCGACTCAAGTAGTATAAAAAGGATGCCCAACACGGTAGTGAGTAGATATATAGAGAGACATAACCAGACATAGAGATACATATCCAGATATATCCAGACATATCCCAACCTCTAGAGACACAAACCCAACCTTTAGTCAGTAGTTCAGACATCCCGAAACCCTCCTATACCCATATCTCCAGCTCCCGAGCCCTATACATCCCATTCTCACCACCACAAACCATATCTTTATGTTCCACACCGATCCCACCCATTAGTAGAGCTGCGTGACACCGTTTGACAAAACCCACCGCGTAACCCGACATCGGACTACATTGGACTATTTAGACCCCATCGGACTACCCAATATAGCTCAGATTACACTGGATTACACCGGACTACATCGGACTTCTTTAGATTTCGTCGGATTTCACTAGGAACTATCCTATCTATCTTCGGATTTCTTCTACACTTCACTAGGCCAACTGACTGTGCCCTTGTCACTACTACGCTGACACCCAACATCTAGTATCCCCTTTCGGAGCTAGACCCGAACTACGCATCACACCACCTACGATTACTACCTACAAAAGAAAAGACGACGCTTAAACAATGGCCTCAATGAAATCACTCCTCCCCCTTCCGCCTAAATTCAATGGTGACAAAGAAGAATTTTGTTCTTTCATGCGGTCAGTCATCATTTTCCTAGCAGCAAACTCGGCATACTTCGATGACTTTGGGACCACAGATAATCCTCTCCCCATCAAGGTCCAACATGAGAGAAAAATCTTTCTCATTCTGTCACTGATGCATAAGGGTATCACTGCTGAATGGGCCAACAACCTCTGTGATACTGTCGCGACCGACTATCACACCTGACTGGCTGCGCACGTTCATGGAGCCCTGAATCCCCCACAAATGAACTGGGGTACATGGCCTGCTTTCATCGCATTGATGCAAGCACAATTCGACAAGCCTGACGATAAATGGGACGCCGCGATTAAGCTCAATGCGCTCCATCAAGGCAAGTTGACGGCCGACGAATTCTGGCTTCAGTTCGAAGTCTTGTACAAACGCGCTGGGTGGCATCCAATCACCCAACAGGAGCAGTTGATCCCACTCCTTGAAAACCACCTGAATAAACCCCTTGTTGACCGAATCTTTGGTCTAGAAACCATGCCCACTACCGTCGTGGAGTGGAAAATGAAGACCATCTTGTTGGACTGCCAATGGCGACGTCACAACGAGATCGAACGGCTTACGGGTGGAAGTAACCCGACGAAGAAGAGTGAGAAGTCAAAAACGACCTCCACTTCTATTACAGCTGCCGCAGCGCCTGTGCGACCGAAAGACCCCAAGGCTATGGATGTCAACCAAGCCGCTGTTGCGGCTGAGAAACTGAAACAGCCTATGTCTGCCAAACGAACGGAGTTGATGAAGGCCGGCCTCTGCTTCAATTGCAAGCAGCCCGGACATCTCTCGCGAAACTGCCCGTCCCACAACGTGTACGCGTTCTCAATGTCGAACAGGAGCAACATGTGCACTCCATGAATACCGAACCCGTGTCGAGCGGTCAAGACATCATTCAGATGCTTGAAACCTGTTGCGCCCAACTCGAGGATGAACTTGCCCTTGCGAAGAAGGATTTTTAAAATGGTCGAAGAAACGCATGGACTCTTCGACTATGTCTCATTCGTCTACCGTCCCCCCTGTACCTGTAAAAATACCGATTATTGATGAATTCGACTGTATTTTACTTGAACTCCGAACGATGAGGCAAGACATGCAAAAAGAAATGAAAGAGAAGCAAACGAAACAGTGGCCCGACTCTAAGCTACCATCCAAACATCAACAAGTAGTAGACATACGATCCGAGTATGCTGAGACGCCAGCAGAAAAGAAACCTATACTTGTTACGGTCGCGTCATACCAACCTACCATTGAAAGTAAATTTAATGCCGAAGAAACAATGGCTGCCATCATGAACACCGATATGTATGGTGCTCTTGATTTACTGAATGATTGGGATATCTACAGGCAACATACGATGAAAATCAGTCCAGGGTTAGTTGTAAAGTTATGGCGAATGCCTATCGACAAAGCCATCAAACATCTGGTCACAGAACTTCCCCAGGTATATCAATGGGTCACAGAAATACAGATAAAACCAATCGTAAAGCCTATGGCAGTCAAGATCCACAAGATGCGTCAAATGGAACCTCTTGTTACAAGAGCCGACAAAAGATCCGCTACCTGGAAGCTCAAGGAAGTTGAACAACAAATTGAACAATTGGTTGCCTCCTCCAATAGCAGTACAATGATGATGTCGATCAGTGTCAAAGGCCAGCTGACAACAATCGAGGATCAATGGAAATTCTCTGTTACTTGTCTGTTGGATTCCGGTTGTACTGTCTCTGCCATCAACTCCGGTTTCGTACAACAATATCATCTTACGACACAGAAATACGAGAAACTGTTCCCCAGCTATAACAGGGATGGTACAATGTCTAAAAATGGATTAATCACGGAATACGTTGAGATGAATCTACGGCTAGGTGAACATATGGAGCGAATACATCTCACGGTAATTCCCCTGGCAAAAATCAACATCTATCTCGGTTTTGATTGGTTGAAAAAACATAATCCCGAGATTGACTGGTTGACCAAGACAATCGATTTTACACGATGCCTTTCTGTTTGCGGTTCGTCCCCTGGTAAAATCGAGGGTGTGGCGTTCAATACTGCGATCTACGATAAACCGGCTTGGTATCGCGCATTCCAAACCAAATCTACAGAATTAGCACACACGAAGATGGCCACCGAAGATAGAAAACTGGAACAACCTATTGTTGACCAGTTGCCGGAGGTATATAAAGATTACACCGACGTCTTTGACCCCAAAGCCGTTGATTCGATGCCACCATCTCGACCTTGGGATCATGCGATCAACCTGAAACCAGATGCACCGGATCACTTGAACTGTAAACTGTACCCATTATTGCCTCCTGAATGTGAGAAACTTGACGAGTTCCTCGATGAGAATCTCAAAGCTGGCAAGATTAGACCATAGAAATCGCCTTACGCCTCTCCATTCTTCTATGTACATAAGAAAGATGCGACTGAACTATGTGGCGTGCAGGATTACTGGAAATTGAATGAACATACTATCTCAGACAATTATCCGTTGCCACTGATCGATGATATCATAAACCAACTCAATGGTGCGGAATATTTCACAAAACTTGATGTCCGCTGGGGCTTCAACAATATTCGGATCAAGGAAGGAGACCAATATAAAGCAGCATTTTTGACACCTTGTGGTGTTTTCGAACCGACAGTTATGTTCTTTGGTTTACGGAATTCACCCCCAACATTCCAGAGAATGATGAATCACATCTTCCGATATGAAATACGAGCTGGATGGTTACATATCTACATGGACGATCTCATCATCTTCTCAAAGAACCTCGAAGAACATCAAGAACGAACACAACGGGTCCTACAGAAATTCCGTGATAACAATTTGTTCTTGAAAATTGGAAAATGTACATTTGACGCGCAACGTGTGGAATACCTTGGCCTCATTGTTGAGCATGGAAAAGTGCGAATGGACCCGACAAAAACTGATGCGATTACCGATTGGCCCATCCCAAAAAACAAAAAAGAATTACAATCGTTCCTTGGTTTTCTTAACTTCTATCGACCTTTTGTCTGGAACTTCGCACAAGTAGCATTACCTTTGAATTTCCTGACTGGTAAAAAGGATTGGGAATGGAATATCGATCAACAACAAGCCACATTTGATGAATTAAAACGAATCATCACCACAGATCCCGTCCTCGTTATCCCCAATAACCGTGGAAAGTTCAAAATCGAATGTGACGCCTCGGATTTTGCCACTGGTGCCATCCTATCGCAACAACAGGACGATGGCACGTGGCATCCAGTAGCTTTCCTGTCAAACAGCATGTCCCCTGCTGAAAGGAACTATGATGTCCATGATAAGGAATTGCTCGCAATCATCCGACGTTTCGAACAATGGCAACATTTCCTTCTTGGTGCACCGGAGATCATCGATGTTTATACCGATCACCAGAACCTTACCTACTTTAGGCAACCACAAAATCTGACTCGATGACGAGCCCGATGGATCTCCTTCCTCCAGGATTATAACTTCACACTTCATCACCATCCTGGAAGTTTGAACTAGTGCTGCCAAAGTTCAGTTCAGTCCAGTTCAGACCCTTTTTTTGTGAACCCTGAACTGAACTCAGAGTTCAGTTCAGCTAAGTTTCTGAACTGAACTGCAAAATTCAGTTCAGTTCAGTTCAGCCTAGGCTATGAACCCTGAACTCTTACTATATAAGGCAATTGGTTCAGTTCAGGCATGAATTTGGCTGAACTGAACTCTTTAAGTGGTTCAGTTCAGCCAAGGGGCCTGAACTGAACTGAACTTTGGGTTCAGTTCAGGGTTTGAACCGAGTTTGGATCAGTTCAGAACTGAACTTTGGCAGCACTAGTTTGAACCGCAAGGCAGACTTGCTTTCATGGCGCGTTGACCACGACCGAGGTCTCGACGACAATAAAAATGTTGTTGCGCTCCCTGACTCCCTATTCATGGCTTCTCTCGACACCACCACTATGAACCCTCAATGGCAAAAACAATTCATCGAACTTGGACTTCAATTAGATGATCAAGCCAGAGAAGGATTGAACAAACCCACTTCCTCCTGGAAATGTATGGATAACGGTTTAATCTATCACAATGATCTGTTATATGTCCCCAAAGATGATCATCTCAGAGGAGAAATTATACAGGAACACCACGACACTCCCCTATCCAGACATCCTGGACAAGAAAACACATTCAGAGCCATCGCTCGACACTTCACTTGGCCTACCCTCTGTACTGATGTCAATAAGTATGTCGCAGCATGTCTACCCTGTCAACAAAAGAAGATTCATCGAGGAAAGAAACCGGGGTTGTTGCATCCTCATGCAATTCCCCCTTACCCATGGCATACTGCTACTATGGATTTGATAGGTCCACTACCCGAATCACAAGGCTTCAACGCTATCCTAGTGGTAATGGATAAATTGAAAAAACAATCAGTCCTCATCCCCACTACTACTACGTTGACCTCAGAAGGATCCGCATGCTTATATCGTGATAATGTTTTCAAATGGTTTGGGTTACCTCGTGTTATCATCTCCAATCTCGGAACCCAGTTCGTATCAGGTTTCACGAAGGAGTTGAATCGCCTATTAGGGATCACTGGGCATCCAACAACTGCATACCACCCCCAAGCAGATGGACAAACCGAACAAACCAATGCCGAAATCGAAATGTACCTTCGATTGTGTTATGGATCGCTAGATCAGCGGGCTCCAGCAACAACCAACTAAAAGTCGAGATCAGACCAGAGGAAACTCAAGAAGGATGGTGTATTCATGGTCTACCACTACTATACAGCAAGTAGCAGTCTGGGGGAGGGAGATAGTCTAGGAAAGCGAACCAGGGAGAGAAAACCAGACTAGACGTGAGGAAAGGGAAGGGAAAAAGAGGAACAGTTCGAAGATGAAGGTTAAAATACAAAAGAGTTAGGGAATTGCCATGAAAGACAGACTACCGGGTCTGTATGTACAAACCGAGAGAAATGCAAGAACAATAAGGCTGCCCTGCAGGTACAGCATGTCCATCAGTGTTTCAAGTAGTGATTGCAAGGAAATGGTTCGGAGCAATCAAGGGTCCAGACCCTGCGCCTCATGGTTGCCTCATGGTAAGGAGGTTGTTACGATTTTCACCTTTTTGCCCCTGTCTTTTGCTTTGACAGCACGTGACACCCATACATTCCCACGAAGATGTGCCAAGTCCCACGCTCTGATTGGATGATACCTTGTTACCGAACTCTCGGGTTGACCCCATGTCCTCATTGGATGACTTGATGGTGCATAACCATTCATGCACAACCCATGACCGGTGTGCATACCTGGAGACAAGAATACTCCCTGACCCAACCACCGATCATACCCAGCAATCGGAATACTCTGGTTCTCCGCCGACCAATCATATGTCCACACCCATATGCTCATGACATTGTCATTGTTCTTTCACAATTCACCGACATGGTTCCTTGTGCCTGTCACAGACGAATGAATAGCCTTGTGCCTGATGACCGATCGACTTTCCTATTTTGAAGAAGACCGACACGTCATCCCGATCCTCATGGTTACCTTTGACGCCCAGCTCATCGCCACGATTGTAATATGTTCTATTGGCATCTCCACCCTTGTGGGCGTCTACATCTATGCAACCTATATTCGGATAATGCAACCTCCCCACAATGACTCAGATATCGGATCCGTCATAGTTGCCAACAACCAATGACTCCTTTGATCTATCTTGGCTGAACATCTTGCTCTTCTTCACATGTCACCTCCACATTCATTCGCCTTTCTTCTCATCAGCTGACCACCGGTGCTCAGCTAACAACCCGAACTCGCATGTATGACAAGTCCCCTTGATGCTCCACAAAGACTTGCATTCCGATGTGTTTCATCACCTTTGTGTACCAGTCCACTGGTCAGGAATATCCATACCTAGTCGACATCCCAGTCATCCAGTACCCTGCAGCCAGGAAGGGTTATATGAAGCACCCTTGCTTATCGTACTGCAGGAACTACAGTTGCTGGTATATGATTACCAGTGTTCATTGCATTGACCTCATCATGGTTCTTCCCCATCCAGTGATTCGCCTTCTCTCCTGCCTCCAATGATGAAGCATCATGTTCACCTTTCCATCCCGATCCCGCATACACATACTCATAGTCGTATGCTGCTATTGGCCAGGCATCTACTGCCAATGCAAACCATCAGGAAGACGAACCAATCTCATCATTCCCAAACTAGGAACTCAGCCACATGACATCCACATGGCCACCTCATGTTCACCATGTGCCTGCTGATGCATCCACTCATGGATTGTTTCACCTCCTTACCATGAGGCAACCATGAGGCACAGGGTCTGGACCCTTGATTGCTCCGAACCATTTCCTTGCAATCACTACCTGAAACACTGATGGACATGCTGTATCTGCAGGACAGCCTTATTGTTCTTGCATTTCTCTCGGTTTGTACATACAGACCTGGTAGTCTGTCTTTCATGGCAATTCCCTAACTCTTTTGTATTTTAACCTTCATCTTCGAACTGTTCCTCTTTTTCCCTTCCCTTTCCTTACGTTTAGTCTGGTTTTCTCTCCCTGGTTCGCTTTCCTAGACTCTCTCCCTCCCCCAGACTGCTACTTGCTGTATAGTAGTGGTAGACCATGAATACACCATCCTTCTTGAGTTTCCTCTGGTCTGATCTCGACTTTTAGTTGGTTGTTGCTGGAGCCCGCTGATCTAGCGATCCATAACAGAGGTGAAACAATCCATGAGTGGATGTGTCAGTGAGCACATGATGAACATGAGGTGGCCATGTGGATGTCATGTGGCTGAGTTTCTAGTTTTGGAATGATGAGATTGGTTCGTCTTCCTGATGGTTTGCATTGGCAGTAGATGCCTGGCCAATAGCAGCATACGACTATGAGTATGTGTATGCGGGATCGGGATGGAAAGGTGAACATGATGCTTCATCATTGGAGGCAGGAGAGAAGGCGAATCACTGGATGGGGAAGAACCATGATGAGGTCAATGCAATGAACACTGGTAATCATATACCAGCAACTGTAGTTCCTGCAGTACGATAAGCAAGGGTGCTTCATATAACCCTTCCTGGCTGCAGGGTACTGGATGACTGGGATGTCGACTAGGTATGGATATTCCTGACCAGTGGACTGGTACACAAAGGTGATGAAACACATCGGAATGCAAGTCTTTGTGGAGCATCAAGGGGACTTGTCATACATGCGAGTTCGGGTTGTTAGCTGAGCACCGGTGGTCAGCTGATGAGAAGAAAGGCGAATGAATGTGGAGGTGACATGTGAAGAAGAGCAAGATGTTCGGCCAAGATAGGTCAAAGGAGTCATCGGTTGTTGGCAACTATGATGGATCCGAGTCATTGTGGGGAGGTTGCATTATCCGAATATAGGTTGCATAGATGTAGACGCCCACAAGGGTGGAGATGCCAATAGAACATATCACAATCGTGGCGATTGAGCTGGGCGTCAAAGGTAACCATGAGGATCGGGATGACGTGTCGGTCTTCTTCAAAATAGGAAAGTCGATCGGTCATCAGGCACAAGGCTATTCATTCGTCTGTGACAGGCACAAGGAACCATGTAGGTGAATTGAAAGAACAATAACAATGTCATGAGCATATGGGTGTGGACATATGATCGGTCGGCAGAGAACCAGAGTATTCCGATTGCTGGGTATGATCGGTGGTTGGGTCATGGAGTATTCTTGTCTCCGGGTATGCACACCGGTCATGGGTTGTGACAAGAATGGAATGGTCAAGTTCGGATTGTATTGTCTTCAGGTTCCTTCAGCTCCTGGTTGTGCATGAATGGTTATGCACCGTCAAATCATCCAATGAGGACATGGGGTCAACCCGAGAGTTCGGTAACAAGGTATTGTCCAATCAGAGCATGGGACTTGGCACATCTTCGTGGGAATGTATGGGTGTCACGTGCTGTCAAAGCAAAAGACAGGGGCAAAAAGGTGAAAATCGTAACAGATTGTTCATCAATCAACGACAAGACAATTGGGCAGAATGGCTAGCTTTGGCAGAATTTGCCCTAGCTAATCATGAATCCACGTCTACTGGGATGTCTCCGTTCTACGCCACGATGGGTTTTCATCCCTGGAAAGGAAAAGAACCAATTAAGGAAGGGATTGTCAATGAATCGGCCGCTGCTTTTGCAGACCGGATGAATCGTATACAGCAACAGGTGACGAACGCATTGGTTGTTGCCCAAGAAAAGATGAAGAAGTTTTATGATAGGAAACATCGTCCTGCCCCTGAGTATAAAGTTGGCGACAAAGTCTGGTTAGAGTCCACGAACATCGACTCCATCCGTCCATCCAAGAAGTTGGATGACAAGCGATACGGTCCATTCCCTATCGTAAAAAAGATTGGACGTTCATCCTACGAGTTGAGGCTACCCCCTACGTGGTCCAAAAAGTATCCCATCTTCAATGAAATACTCTTGTCCCCATACGTCCCACCTGCCGAGATCATCGACGGACAAGAAGAATACGAGATCGAAGAGATCATCGATTCCGTTGTTTGTCGGAACCGTTTATTCTATTTAGTACATTGGTTGGGTTATCCCCATGAGGAAGATTCCTGGATACCTGCATCAGAGACAAAGAACTGTAAGAAACTCATTACCGAGTTCCATCGTTTACATCCTCGTGCTCCAACCTCTGCCAATCTGCGTATCTCGATTATCCCTCGTCCTGTTGATTCACCACCCCTACGTTCTCCAGTCACTGACATGATCGTTTCTGTCGAACCAGCAGTCGTCGCTTCTTTCCTCTCATCAGGAAAATCACGACTTCCGTTCTTTCACCTTCCCCTCTTCAGTTCGACGTCTCTGGCTGTTCGAAATCCATGCAATAAATGCCATCACTCACGTCATCACTGTGGGCACCCCTTCCACTCGGGGTCATCTCCGTGACGTCGCCGGTGGACTCAGCAACGGACGTCTCTCCTCTTCGTACGCCTATCCAATTGCCATGATGCATCATATGCATACCCCTCTCTCTTCTGCCTTGCTTTGGGACAAGTATGACATCCTTCCACCCCTCCAGTTCTGCGACGTTCCACCTCATCTCCTTTCCGACCATTCCGTCAACCCCTTCCTCTGCATCTTCTGATGGTCACTCGTCCGCGATGACGTAAAACTATGATGTACAGAGTTGGGGGTGGGTCGTGCCTACCAATTATATCATTAAAACAGGGCATTGCCACAATAGCGTATGTGTATAATACCACGTACTTTAATGAAAGGCCTGTCATTCATTTTATGACGACGTTTTTATGATAATGACAGGACAATGACAATGGGAGATTATCAATGCGTTTTCATTGGTGTTTTCATTGCGTTTTCATTACTAATGGGCGAGGGTGGGTGCTGGGCGTTATCATTGCGTTTTCATTGGCGTTTTCATTGCGTTTTCATTACTAATGGGCGAGGGTGGGTGCTGGGCGTTATCATTGCATTTTCATTGGCGTTTTCATTGCGTTTTCATTACTGATGGGCGAGGGTGGGTATTGGGCGTTATCATTGCGTTATCATTGGCGTTGTCATTGCGTTTTCATTACTGATGGGCGAGGGTGGGTATTGGGTGTTATCATTGCGTTATCATTGGCGTTGTCATTGCGTTTTCATTACTGATGGGCGAGGGTGGGTATTGGGCATTGTCATTGCGTTTTCATTGGTGTTTTCATGAATAATGGGTGGGGAGAGTACAGAGCATTATTAAGCGTTTTCATTGGCGTTTTCATTGCGTTTTCATTACTAATGGGCGAGGGTGAGTACTGGGCGTTATCATTGCGTTTTCATTACTGGTGGGCGAGGGTGGGTACAGGGCATTGTCATTGCGTTTTCATTGGTGTTTTCATGAATAATGGGTGGGGGAGGGTACAGAGCATTATTATTCCATTATGATTGGCGTTTTTTTCATTGCATGTTCATTAATAATGGGTGTACAGGGGATTATCATGGTCTTATCATTGGTGTTGTCCATGCATTTTCATTAATCATGGGTGGGGGGGTACAGGGTGTTATCATTGCATTTTTATTGTGTTTTCATTAATAATGGGTGGGGGTGGGTATATGGTGTTGT
>OY741994.1:4077560-4381719 GCA_963555575.2 Hygrocybe coccinea | reverse complement strand
TGACAGGGGGTCATGGGGGATGGTGGGGGATGGTGGGGGGTGGTGTGGGGGTCATGGAGGATGGCAGTGGATGGTGTGGGGGTGATGGGGGATGGTGGGGGATGGTGTGGGGGTGATGGGGAATGGTGGGGGATGGTGTGGGGGTCATGGGGGATGGTGGGGGATGGTGTGGGGGTGATGGGGAATGGTGGGGGATGGTGTGGGGGTCATGGGGGATGGTGGGGGATGGTGTGGGGGTGATGGGGGATGACGGGGGATGGTGGGGGGTGGTGTGGGGGTCATGGGGGATGACGGGGTATGGTGTGGGGGTTGTGGGGGATGGCAGGGGATGGTGTGGGGGTCATGGGGAATGGTGGGGGATGGTGTGGGGGTGATGGGGGATGGTGGGGGGTGGTGTGGGGGTCATGGGGAATGGTGGGGGATGGTGTGGGGGTCATGGGGGATGGTGGGGAATGGTGTGGGGGTCATGGAGAATGGTGGGGAATGAGGTGGGGTCATCAGGGAAGGTGGGGGGGGGGACATGGGGAAGGTGGGGGATGATGGGACATGGTAGGGGTTGGTGAGAAGGCGATGGAGAGGTGATGGGGGGACGGGAATATGATGGGAGATGGTACAGGGTGGATGGGGAGATGATGGAGAATGGTGGAGGGTGGTGATGGGGGATGGTGGAGGGTGGATGGAAAGATGATGGGTGATGGTAGGAGGTGAGATGGTGATGGAGAGGTGATAGGGGTGATGAGCAGATGGGGGATGGTGGAGGGTGGTGATGGGGTGATAGGTGATGGTGGGGGCTGGTGACAAGGTGATGGGCAGCTGGTAGGGGATGTTCGGCGCTGATGCTATGATAACTCTCTATACCCACCCCATCTATTATTAATGAAAATGCCAATGATAACGCAATGACAACACCATATACCCACCCCCACCCATTATTAATGAAAACACAATAAAAATGCAATGATAACACCCTGTACCCCCCACCCATGATTAATGAAAATGCATGGACAACACCAATGATAAGACCATGATAATCCCCTGTACACCCATTATTAATGAACATGCAATGAAAAAAACGCCAATCATAATGGAATAATAATGCTCTGTACCCTCCCCCACCCATTATTCATGAAAACACCAATGAAAACGCAATGACAATGCCCTGTACCCACCCTCGCCCATCAGTAATGAAAACGCAATGATAACGCCCAGCACCCACCCTCGCCCATTAGTAATGAAAACGCAATGAAAACGCCAATGAAAACACAATGATAACGCCCAGTACTCACCCTCGCCCATTAGTAATGAAAACGCAATGAAAACGCCAATGAAAACGCTTAATAATGCTCTGTACTCTCCCCCACCCATCATTCATGAAAACACCAATCAAAACGCAATGACAATGCCCAATACCCACCCTCGCCCATCAGTAATGAAAACGCAATGACAACGCCAATGATAATGCAATGATAACGCCCAATACCCACCCTCGCCCATCAGTAATGAAAATGCAATGACAACGCCAATGATAACGCAATAATAACGCCCAATACCCACCCTCGCCCATCAGTAATGAAAATGCAATGACAACGCCAATGATAACGCAATGATAACGCCCAATACCCACCCTCGCCCATCAGTAATGAAAACGCAATGAAAACGCCAATGAAAACGCTTAATAATGCTCTGTACTCTCCCCCACCCATTATTCATGAAAACACCAATCAAAACGCAATGACAATGCCCAATACCCACCCTCGCCCATCAGTAATGAAAACGCAATGACAACGCCAATGATAATGCAATGATAACGCCCAATACCCACCCTCGCCCATCAGTAATGAAAATGCAATGACAACGCCAATGATAACGCAATGATAACGCCCAATACCCACCCTCGCCCATCAGTAATGAAAACGCAATGAAAACGCCAATGAAAACGCAATGATAACGCCCAGCACCCACCCTCGCCCATTAGTAATGAAAACACAATGAAAACGCCAATGAAAACGCATTGATAACGCCCAGCACCCGCCCTCGCCCATTAGTAATGAAAACGCAATGAAAACGCCAATGAAAACGCAATGATAACGCCCAGCACCCACCCTCGCCCATTAGTAATGAAAACGCAATGAAAACACCAATGAAAACGCATTGATAATCTCCCATTGTCATTGTCCTGTCATTATCATAAAAACGTCGTCATAAAATGAATGACAGGCCTTTCATTAAAGTACGTGGTATTATACACATACGCTATTGTGGCAATGCCTTGTTTTTATCATTAAAGTTGGTAGGCACTAGTGTGGGGGTTTGGAGACCTCCTTTCTGTTGTTGGCTACGTTATAACTTATCTGCCAGATCTGCGACCCCCCAACACAATCTGCCCCACGCAGCCTTGCTGGCCGCCATGTATGGCACATGGTCCGTCCCTGATATACCCTCTATTCTTTCTGTTTAATTCCCTTCTGCCTTGTCTGTTCTTGTTCGCCCAGACACGAACCTTGTGGGGGGGGTATTGTTACGTTTTCACCCCACTTACTCATCGCTTGATTCCCACGACATATTTCCCACGGCGAAATGCCAAGTCTCATGCTCCCATTGGCTACTGCCCTTTCGGTTCTGCTCTCTCGCGCCTTGACATCTCCACATGTACGATCAAACACATGTCAAGTCATCAACCAATCATATCGCGCTTACTCACCCAAGATAAGAGGGCTTAATGCCATTGGCTGGAGATAAGAGGGAGTTATGCCATTGGACGATAGAGTACAACCTCCCCTCAAGTTCTTTTCTTTATATATCATCGTTGTATGTACAATGTACTTTACGTTGGAGTGGGTACCACTATGGATATCAATGGTCTCGACGTGCTGTCCTATCTCTACTGTAGATCTGCTAAGTCATCCTGAACCTCACGTGACCTGCTGACTAAGCCTGTCAGGCTCCACTACTACATCTACCCCCCTCGAAAAAAACAGCTGCGTCCTCGCTGCTGTCGCATCTCGTCACCCGTCGTCCGTCCTCTGACACTCCCTCCCTGCTATGGCCTCCTCCATCATCTTCTGCGCCATTGCCAATTTCGTGCCCTCTCTCGGTATGAAAGCCCACAGTCATCTGGCGTTGAAGTCCCCATCGATCGGGTCACCCTCGATTGTTTCAAGCTTGTAAGAGTTACGAAGCCGGGTCATGATTCGGCATGGCTGTGACCACTTGGGTAGTAGTTTTCGCTCCGCCTTGAATGTGTTATCTAGGTCATTCCTGTAGATTTGTACAAGTTGTCCAGCTTTGAATATAACCTCACTGGGTTTCCGTTTTAGAACTGTGTGATCGAACACCGCCTTCCGTTTCATGGCATGCTTCAGAGCTTCCTCATACCCATCGAGTCTTTGCTGGGCTGCGTAAACCATGTGCATGTCAACATCTGCTGGTCGGGTTGGCGAGACGCTATCTGCTATGTCCGTTTTTGGCGTGTTTACCGTCATGCCCAGCAAAATCTCTTTGGGTGCGAACTTGAGTGACGGCAGGATGCGCCAGTTCAGTCGCCGGATCACCTCTTCTAAGTGGTCTGGCCAGCTCCTCGGCAATGTATCCCAGTTCGTGTCTTGGAGCTCGTCGACGTCCTCCCCCAGTTCCAGCGCGCACAAACGCTTTAGCACGTGAAGCAGTAACTTAGTAGTGCTCTCGACTAACCCGTTAACCCAAGGCGCGTAAGCAGCCACAGTGTGCGTCTTCGTACCCCACTTCGCGCATAAGGCCCTGACTTCTTCGTTATCAAAGTGTTTCCCCCCGTCTGCCATGAACGTCTCGAAGGGCGCAAATGTGTTGAATATTTGGGACAGGCTTGCATTCGTTGTCTTGCCGCTGCCTGCAGTTTTAAACTTGTCAGCCGTTATGTGCTGCGAACAGGTGTCAAGGTATACACCGATAGTGTTAAATCCCCCTTTCCCTGACGGTAACTTGAGGTAGTCCCCCACCAACAGCTCGAACGGGTGCCGCCTTGTGATTGGGTCTAGCAGTGCGTGGATGTGTGTGGCGCCAAAGTTCTTACACCGCGCACACTCGCTTATAGCCTTCAAGATGGAGTCATCCAGTTTCGGGCTGCATATTTTGTCTATCAGTGCCATTTTGATTGCATCTCTGCCCCAGTGTCCCCCGTTTTCGTGTTCCGTCGACGCAAGCAGCTTCGCCTCGGCTTTGGTGATGCATTCTACCCGTGAGTGGGCTTGCGTGCTGGTTCCGCCTGCTATTCTCCAGAGTTTCCCATCCTCTATTATGTACTGTGAAGCCCTGTGACGCGCCCATCTTTTCTCCCTCAGGCTGGTCCCGGCGTCCAGCTCCGCCAGCGCCTCGACAACCTCCCGGAAAACTGGCTCATTCTTGAATCGGTCGCAGAGGCCAACCATTTCTGTGGTCGGCATCGTGGTGACGATGTCGTGTACAAGGCCTTCCGTAGCCTCCCAATCCTCGTTGACGCACCAATCGCTACCGTCGTCGCTCGTTCGTGGCCTGCCCTCCCATTTTCTGCTCAGCCCATCAGCGACCACATTGATTCGTCCCGGCACGTGTCTGACATCTACGATGTGATGCGCCAGTACCCCATTTCGCCATCACGCATGTGTGGCACTCATCTTGTCATTCATTAGGTTGTCGCGCAGGGCATGGCAGTCGGTCTCGAGTTCTATTGGGAATCCCCATGTTATGTCGGCAAATTTGTCCAGCAAAAACTTTAGTGCCACAAATTCCAATAAGAACGGTTTGTACTTCTCTTCACTGTGGGAAGTCCTCTTCGACGCAAATCCCAGTGGGTGTAGTTTGTTAACCACCTTCCTGCTCGGTAGTGTCGTCTTGAATCGTTGAGCTAGTACACCTGCGAATCCATCCTTAGATCCGTCCGTCGTGATGACAAATGGTGTCCCATCCCACTTCGGGCCTCGCAGTACTGGCTTCGACGTTAAGGCGACCTTAAGTGCCAAAAACGCTCTCGAGTGTTGGCTTTGCCATCTTCCTTTGAGCTTGTGGGCTTCCATTATTCACCGGTATACATTCTTGGTGCATTTTTCGGGCATTTCGACCTCCCGTAGTAGGTCTCGCAGTGGCTGCTCTATCCTGGCGTAATCCTTGATGAGGTCCCGGAACCAGCCCGTGATGCCGACAAACGCCGCCAGATTCCTCGCATCCGCGGGTTGTTCCCAATCTATGATTGCGGTTAGTTTACTTAGGTCTGGCTGGACACCGTTTGGTCCCACTGTTGCTCCTGCGAAAACTGCCTCTGTCATGAAGAATTTCGACTTTGCAGCTGAAAGGGACAGGCCCCTTTCGCGAACGCGTTCGAAGATTCGTGTTAGTTTGTCTATCATCTCATTGTATTCATCTGCCGCTGTGCCTCCATCGTCTACCAGGAGCTCCATGATATCCTCAGCCAGCAAGTCGCCCAGGTTCGTCGCAGTAACGTGGGCAAATGTTGACGGTGCACCTGTGAGCCCGAATGGCATTTTCTCATATGCCAGGTATCCGAAACCCTCGACGTAAAATGCCGTGTATGGTATCGACTCCTCAGCTATCCTTACGGCATAAAACCCAGATGCGAAGTCGAATATCGAGATCCATCTGTGTCCACTCAGCCTCTGTTGCTTCATGCGTATATCACCCTGTGGCATTGGCGCGACCCACATCACCTTATTGACTTCACCAAAATTCTGGCATATTCTCCATTTTTGTTCGACGTTGTCCTTTTCTGGTATGCTCCTCGGTTCGGTCCTGGGAGGTAAGTCAAACTGTGTGGGAAAGCCCGCTGCGACGCACTGCTCGTTGACCCTCTGCTGTAGTTCCTCCAGTGACAGGCCGCCCTGCTCGTGCGTTTTCTTCGATAGCACCGTTGGCGCTATACATTTCACTTCCGCTGGTTTTAGCTGCCTCAACACACCTGCCGCTATCATCTCCTGTATCTTGGGGTACAGAAACTTGCGCTGCAGCGGCGTCAACGGTCTTTGATTGATCTTGAGTGGGAATTTGATGTTGTCTGGTATGTCCAGCCTGTGTACTGCGTCTTTTGCTGTCTTGACTTCGCTGACTGCTAGTGCAAAACAATCAGCATATCTCGATATTAGCGAAATTATCCCATCTTTTTGTTCTTTCGTGATGTCCAGTCCTATGGTGATGGCGTCTAGTATGGCCTGTACCCTTTCCGGCTTGTAGGGGTCAGTGTGTCGCATGTAATATTGTGTGGCTTCCTAGTCCTTCGGTTGGCACTTCGTAGTCGTGTTTGCTGTCACTTGTTAAGCAGTTTTCCGTGACTGTGCAAATTGGGGTATCATCGCGTTCGCACCCTTTCTTTCGCTCCGTTTGGTTCATGATTATTGTGTCTCGGTTCTTGTCCTTTATGAATATGGTGTCATTTTCGTAGTTGTGTATCGCTCTGAATGTGACCAGCAGGGGCTTGCCGATTAGCAGGTCCCAAGCGCCTCCGCTATCGAAAATCTCGAATGTCCCTTGAGCCTTGATTCCGTTCAGCTCTACCGTGCCCTTCCATTTGGCCCGTGATTTCATGATTGTCCCGTTGGCCATCCGCAGGTGGAGCCGTGATTCTTCCGCTGTGCCTATTTGGTCTTTTAGTTTCTCGTAAGTTCGGCTGCACATCGCCGGTATGAGTGCACTGTCGTCAAATAGCCCTTTCGTTTCCGTCTGCTCCCCCCATGGACCTCGTAGTATGACGCTGTGTTCGAACAGAACGCTTGGCAGTTTGTGTCCACTTCCCTCACTCGTTGTATACATGTCAATTATCTCATATTCGTGTATTGAGCTGTGTACATCGTTGGTGGCATTGGGGAAGTCTGAGCCCTTGTCCCCCCGCGGCGACTCATTGCACATGGGGACGTTTGATGTAAGACGTTGTCCCTGGGCCGTCCGTTTGTCTCCTAGGCAGACGGCCCCTCCTCTTTTCCCTGGCTTTCTGGCTCTTCGACGTCTCCCTCCCAGCCGCTCGTATCGTTGTCTACTACTACTAATCGAACAGGTATCGTTGTTTCGCGATTGATTTGTCCGAGGACTGATCCGCATATGGCTCGCCATGCGCCCTCTCTGAGTGGCAGACCTTGGCTGCGTGGTACTGGGCATTTGCGTCCCCGATGGCCGTGTGCGCCACATTTGTAGCATTCTCCCGAGCATATTGCGGCCGCCCCCGGCGTAAGTGGGACTGGGCTATTGGCGTTGACCCTCGCGTCTTCACCGTATTTTGCGATCCATTGTTGTACCTGGTTTTGGTACGCTAGTAGGCCCTGTGTAGTGTTGGGGTGCTGGGTGAGTTCGCCGATGCGTTTGCGTAGGGCGTCTTTGTCGGCTTGCGTGGGCAGCGGTCTGTTGTTTGTGACTGCTCATTGGGGCTGGTATCCCCACTGTATGTTCCCTCTGCCTCCGCTGGTGGTTGTAAATGGGTCTCCCGAATTAGACCTGGATGTAGCCGTGGCGGCTTTGGTGTGGCTGGATTGAATGGCGGGTGTCATTAAGGACGTTCGCGACAGTTGTGACCGGATGCCGGCGGTAGGTGACGCCTCGAGTTGGCGTATGCGTCGTGCAAGGTCTTGTTTCTCTTCGGCCTTCTTTCTCAATCTTTCGGCGCCGTCTTTGATATGTTCTAGATCGATTTCCCTGACCGCCGTCGTGAATGCCTCCCAGTCTGTGTGTGTCGAGCCGACCTTTTGTTTGATCAGGTCAGGGAGTTGTTTGCGGACCTGGTTGATGTCCGTTGTGTTCTTGTCGACCTTCGCTCCGATTGCCAGGCGAAGTGCCTTCTCTGCCCAGTCAATGTGTGTCCATACGTTGAGTCCTCCCGTGTTTACTTTCTTCCCGAGGTCCTCCTCCCTTAGCCGTAGTTCGAGTAGTTCGTCCTCATATTCCACCTCCGTCTTCTTCACTTGCTTTATCTTCGGCCATCGTTTAGCGAATGCGTCCTTCAACTTAGGCCAAGTTGCTTTATCCGCGGCATTGAGCTCATCAAGCCAGTCGTCTGCAGGGCTCGATGCGTGTAGGTAATTTTCGAATGCGTCTAGTTTAGCTTTGTTGTCGTCCCCACGTGTGTCCCTGAGGAATGTGCGCATGAAGTCCTGTGCGTTCTCTCCCGCGCGGCCGTCGCCCCAAAATGGCTCTACGGTTGAGGACGTCATTCCCTTTCGACGCGTGTTTACTGGGGCGGTTATTGTGATCGTAGGGGTGATTATCGTGTTCTGTTGGGGCAATGGTAGTTCAGGTTCGTTTTGGGGCGGGGGTGAAGTTGCGGGTGTGTATCTCGAGCGGCTTCCGGATCCGAGTGAGTCCCGAGAATGGGATCTTGACGATGTGCTCGACTGTATTACTGAAGATTCTGTGGATGGTGTGGAGGGCTCTGTGTTGGTGCTGTATGGGACAAAGCGGCCATTTACTCGCGGTCGTACTCTGGGTGCCAGTGTGTGTTGTTTCCTCGAACTCGTGTTTGTTGAGTGACTTGTGTTTGGTGGGAACTTCAGTCGGGAACTCGTGTTTGATGGACTCGTTGGGCTAGACTTTGCGCTCGGTTGTGACGTGTATGATGAATGACTTATTCGTGGTGATGCTCGTGTGTGGGACTTGTGTTTTATGGAAGCTTCCGTGGTGCTCGTGTTGGATGACAACTTGAGGAACCTGTACTAGAGTCTAGAGGCTGGATGTGTGTTCGGATCGTGCTCTCATCACCAGGTGGAGTGGGTACCACTATGGATATCGATGGTCTCGACGTGCTGTCCTATCTCTACTGTAGATCTGCTAAGTCATCCTGAACCTCACGTGACCTGCTGACTAAGCATGTCAGGCTCCACTACTACAACGTTTAGTCTGGTTTACCCCACCGGATTGTCAATATATTCTCTTCGTCCCTTCATCGTCCAAACTCCAGTCTGAGTCTGTTTGTTGTCAGAGTTGTCCCGTAGACGATTCGTAACATAAGACTGGTATGATGGAATTTATTCAAACAGAACTTTGAGAATAAAAAATAATCTGTTATGGATCTGAGTGTGATTTGATGAGCAATGAAATAAGGAAACAGGAGATTTGAAGTATGCTACCTGGGTGAGGTGATGTGGTGAGCAATGGGGAGGGTGAGACAGCCTCCTATTACTTGAACACAATTTGAACCTCGACCCAAGATAGGAGAGAGAGAAGTATACCTGCATCGACCAAGGTTCTATAATGAAGCATGCAAGGCAATGGGTGCTCAAGTGCATGGTGGCAGCCACCCTCATCCATTAGACTTGCATAAAAATTAGTTTTCAAACTTGAGTAAGTACAGCTGGGTCTCAAAAAAAAAAAGTTGATATGGTCATTTCTGAAGCTGTAATCCAATAATCAAAAACCCAAGGGAATGATGGAAAGACTCTCATACATGCAATTGAATTTGAGGAAAGCACACTGTTTTGACCTGCGCACAAGGGGGGCCCAGCATTCAAACCCTGCACCCGAGGTAGGGGGGGGGGGGTCATGGGCTGAGCAAAAAAAAAAAAAGGAATACTTTGATATGTAGCTTCATACAGTAATTTTTGACTTTCCTGCCACCCCTGAGTGCAGGCAACACTTACTTCATGGTAAAATCAAACAAAACAGCACATAATGAATCATCCATAGATACAGGAAACAAATACAAATGACAGGCCACACCAAAATTCCAAGCTGGAGACCAGACAGAGTTTACAATTGCTGCTGAACCCACCTGCATTGGCCAAATACCAAAGACTTGGGATATGGCAGGCATATATGCCTGAATAAAGTGAGTCAGACTGATATTGAGGCCAACAAGGCTGCCAGATGCCTTTATCCAGGCAGTGAGACTCAATGAGTAAGTAATTTCCCACTACATTTATGCTCAGACTGATAGGGTCTTGGTACATTTTCATTTGGATTGTCTCAACCTTGACTTCATGCCTCACAACTGGTGGTGTGAAGTGCATGCAAACACCAAGAAGAGTATTGGATTGCCTTTTTTGTATATTATGTAATTAAATATACCCATATTAGGAAGGAGGGGGGGGGGAGGTCCCTGAAATTGTCAAAATGAAATTTTTCGACCCACGTTTAAGTTTTTGAATGCCGGGCCCCCCTTGCCTGCACAACAACACAGTTTACACACTTGAACAATTGTGAACAACAGTCTAATATTTTGCTCTTTGGTCATGCATGATACACATTGTTCATCTTATGCTGCCACCGTGGCTGACACTTGCTGAGTTGCATGTTGTGCTATCAACAAGGATGCAGTCACATATGACTGGCACTTATCACCAGGAAACATGTTTGTCATCATGGAACTGCCACCACTTGGCCCATGCTCTGGGCTGACCTCAGTCACCTCACCAGTCTCACCTCACCAGCCTCACCACCTCAGGCTGGCAAGGAATAGACAACTGGCAGGCTTGAGGCTGATGGATGAGCACGCATTAGATGATCTTTCCTAGCAAAGGTGGTTGGTTGAACAAGACTGGGATACGTAGCCCATCCTCTGAGCGCCGAAGAATATTGTGTGTCATGTGGCAATAGATGGATCAATCAATGGGCATTAGAGGAAACAAAATACTCTAATAGGACATACAAAGACGAAGTAATGTACACCCCGAGTCTACCCTACAATAAGAACCATCTTAATCCATTATCGGGTCATCAGAAACAACCGAGCCAAGACTTATATCATAAACAACCGATCAACTCAGCGAGTCCGCAATACTACTAGTGGCTTTGAGCCCAAAATTCACTAGATGCTTAGCCAACCGTCCAATTCAAATTCAACCTGTGCATGTATGTGACCCATTCATTTCGCCGCCACACATGTAGCAGAAATGCCTTTTTCAAAAAACACCAGCAGATTAGGTGAAAAATAAAAGACAAAAGACAAACACCGACTTATTACATCCTGGTGATATACACTGTAATAACAAAAAAAGGAGTGAATAGCAGGCCAACGCTGGACTCTCCAGCAAATACTATTAAGAGAGACTGACAGTCATGTGGTCGCAACCGGACGTCTTTTGAATTGGTGTCCGGCATCCTGGAGTCAACTATAATGAGCACAGAATCACACAACCAAAGCAGTGATCTCTCGCCTGGACAGCGTTTCCAGCCTTGTTCCTTCATGAGATGTGTCAGCTCGGCTGATCCATCACACGAATGCTGAGGTCCCCCAGCCCCTTCGAGCACCGTTTGCTGACAGTCCCTACACCAAATATGGTCACATGCAGGTAATGGACAGACGAGGAGTTGCTGCGCTTGGAAGTCGTTCTTGTCGACAAAGACAGATTGCTCGCACCTTGACAAAATATCATCATGGGTGGATTGTAAGATCGATATACTAATTATGAACTTACTTGCGACAATGTACAAACACAGAGTACGGCGCCAGCTGAAACTCCTCAAACGTTACGTAGTCTTGATCAGGAATGCCAACTTGCTCAACCAGCATTTGGCTCACCGCTGCAGAGTAGAGTCATTGAACGGAGATGGGGTACTGTATAATGAATGACGTTACCCCCAGGATGCTTTCTTGTCTCTGCTACACAAGTTGGGCAAAGTATCGGAAAATGGTGATCCTTCAATTTCGAAATGATGTAGTCCTTCATACAAGTCCTGCAGAAAGCATGGTCGCAGTCATCCACGTAAGAGACAAAGTCCTCAGATTGTTCTTCCAAACAGATCCCGCATGTGAACAAAACTTGCGCAAACCTAGCGAGCTCCTCCTGCTCCTTATGGAAACAATTACCTTCTTCCTCGATCTCGTGGTGCTGCTGTGCAGGCTTACCCATTCCAAGAACTCCCACTCAAGCTGCATCTGCATCGCCAGCGCTAGATCGCGGTCAGTATCAATCTCATTCGGTAAACTTGGTGTCTTTCCCTTGTCGGTTGATCGTGGGTGGGAAGAAGACCCACTGGGCGGTTGATTATCATGATTATCGAGAGTGAGTGATGCAGACAATAAGTCGTTTGTCTCCATGGCTAACTCCATCATTTTGACCTGATCCAGCTCAGATATATGCCTGTAAGTAGTATGATCAAAATCAGAAGTGATTTGGAGAAATGATATCATATGTACTCATCGGTCTGTGGATTACCCAACATTGTCTCCTCTTCCTCTATGGCAAACATAAACCCTAATTCGGATGCAGATTTATCAGAAGATTTGCTGGTAGAGGCCATAAGTGGCATCGCTGGTAATGGAAACATGGTTGCGTTGAAAGGGCACAGTGGTTATATTGGTCCAGAACAGAAAACCCACCGCGTTGCTTCCCTGACGAAGAGGAACTGGATGGCAGCACGGTTGCTGCAATCTCACTTGTCTCTGTATCCGTGTTGTGATCGATACCGTTCTGCTCAAAGTCACCGTTGGGGTCATGGAGGTCTGCCTGGAGTGCTCCAGCGCCAGGGAGTGTCGGCGCCTGGGGCCCAAAGAAGCACTTATGCAATCCTGACCATGCAATTGTGACCAACTCACGAGTTGTATTAACAGAAGCTTCTTGGCGATGTCCACTACGCTCTCGGTTCCTTGACAGAACCGCCGGTAGATCTGCATTTCGGATACTTATGCGTTGAGGGTTTGAAACCTGAAAGCCTTTACGAGTCACGTGTATATTTATTTATTTTCAGGTCCGTATCTTCTTTCCCCCAAAACGCTGATAAAATGGACGAACCTCCCTCTCCTCCGCCTCCACAAGAACCATCGTCGCCTCCACCTCCACCACCGCCACCTCCGGGGCTTGTAACGTCCTCCGGCTCCCCAACTGATTTCCTGAAAGGTGTCGTCGGGAAACGCGTTATTGTCAGATTAACATCAGGCGTCGATTATCGAGGTGCGATATATTTGGGGAGTAGGGTTTTGTTTCCATAACTCATTCTCTCTTTTCTTTTTTACATGGACAGGCGTACTTTCTTGCCTTGATGGATACATGAACATTGCCCTGGAGCAAACGGAGGAACACGTAAATGGCGCTGTGACGAACCGCTATGGGGACGCGTTTATTCGGGGAAATAATGGTCTGGTTTTTGCCCATAAAAAACTGCCAGTCTCTGACAATTTCGTCTCCCCTCCCTTTTCTAGTGTTATATATTTCAGCCGCGGAAATTTTGTGAAAACTTGTATTTTCCTTCGACGCATGGGAGTCATGCATATGAGTGATGCGATCCCCAGTGTAGCGCAGCGGCTCAGATACGACCGTTTACATAACTTATGAGTAGAGTTTCGACACGCGTGGGATATTTCTCATGACGATCTGGCTGAGTTCGTGCGGGGTCACTCACGACAGTCAGCAATTTTACACCTTTGAGCTTCAACTGAAGGAGTCAATTTAATACCGGCTCTCCTTGAGCTGGTCAAACGAATCATCAAATCGGGCTCGAGGGGTGGTGCGGCGGTGGGTAGTATGGAGCCAGATGTCATACCAACAGAAGGCAGCGTCCACGTCCTCCTCCAAGCTTTCGCGATGATCATCTTCTCAGAGATCGGCGACAAAACTTTCCTCATAGCAGCCATCCTCGCCATCCGTCACTCGCGCATCATCGTGTTCGCAGGTGCTTTCGGCTCTCTCGCCCTCATGTCCATCCTCTCGGCGGCCATGGGCCGCCTCCTCCCCACTCTCATACCAAAACAGTGGACACAGGTCGCTGCTGCGGTGTTGTTCTTGGTCTTTGGGACGAAGATGGTGATGGAGGCAAGGCAGATGGAATCTGGGACGGAGAAAATTCAAAAGGAGATGCGGGAGGCGGAGGAGGAGATAGAGGGTGATGATGCTGGACATGACGGTACGGGTTTGGTCGGAGACGGCGAGGTTATTGCGTTGGAAGACATAGAGGAAGGCGGCGGCGGCGGGCCAAAGCATCCTCCGAGTCCTGGTGCCTCAAGACGGTCATTTGGAGAGGGTGCGCGTAATTTTTGCAGTCTACTTCTTGGTCCGGTGTTCGTCCAGGCGTTTGTTCTGACGTTCCTTGGTGAATGGGGCGATCGCAGTCAGATTGCGACAATTGCGTTGGGGGCAGCTCATGTCAGTTCTTTCTTGCCTGCTTTTTCCCTGATGCTTCTTGATTCACTCTATGGTCCTTTTTTTCAAAATCGTAGAATGTTTACCTTGTATCGCTTGGAACTATTGTTGGTCATTCAAGTTGTACGGCGTTGGCGGTCATTGGAGGCCGATATGTTTCCACCAAAATATCTGTAAAACATGGTTCGTGTTTTAATCATCCCCACACCTTCACAAATTATGTTAACTTGCCATTCCCCTTACAGTGACGCTGGGAGGAGCCGTTTTATTCCTCATCTTCGGCATAATTTATTTCTACGAAGCCTTTGCCATGTCCACTGACATGGAGCATTCCATCCCAATCATTCCGGAAGATTGAACGATGAGTTTCCATAATAATATTGATTCGTCTGTAATGCGGAAGGATTGTTGTTGATTCGTAAACTAGAGAGCATCGGGACACACTTACTTACCACCTACTGTAAAAGTATCTTTTGGAATCAGTTCAAGTAAACTACTAGTAATGAATGACTCTGTGAAGACAAACGAACAGCCAAGAATATGTAAAAGTACTTGTTTCAAGATCGAGATTGATACATTTTAGCCATGAGTCCCGGTAGACGACATGAGAATAAGGACTACTAATGAGAACCCTGCACCTTGTACGTTGGATCGTTCCAATCTACCTCCTGCTTCAGTGTGCTCGTCAACAATAACTCATGCGTATAGATCTGATACTCATGTTGTGCGAGTGGTCTCCAGATCGAAGCATCCGCTGGACAAGAAACGACGTGCCGATTTTCATTTGCGCTCAGAATACGAAGTGTCGGTGTTTGCGTTGAGAACTGAAAATAAACCAAATTCAGCCTTTTTATTGTTACTTTTTGAAAGACAAGTGCCGGTTTACTTGACCACCTCCGGATACTACGACGTTCTTCAAAAGCTTTGGGTCTATTGGAACTTTCGGCGTCACGTAAAATGTATGGTTCGCAAATAGACGGCTGCCAACGCTCTTGGCACGACCCATGGCATCAGCCAACCTAAATTTATACTTTGCTTCATTTTCGGGATCACGGAGAAGATAGTCATCCTCAGCTGAGTCAGATCTGTCAGATTTTTTAATGGTAGCATGAGATAAGAAAGGAGCCTGACCGAGCAGTGTTTTCGCTGACGCGGACTCCACAGCCCATTCTTCAGACAAGATGAACGGGGCAGCAGCCAATGCGCAAAGGAATTTTTCGGTTCGAACAACGTGTGGAGCAAGAAGGTGGGTGCATTCGGATGGCTTTGTTGTAATCTTCACGCCAAGCTTTGTCAAAACCTGGTTGACTTCAGCTTTCTTTGGATACTTTTGGAGATTTGTGGAATCTCACCTTGATAACGGCATCACTCAGGGTGACCTGAGTGGTCATCAACCTGATTGGTTTTTTATCTTGTTTTCGATTCTTCACTCCCGAGCTGCGGCAAAGATTAATCAACGTCGGAGAATCAGACATTATTATCAAACAGACTTCGTGTCACCAGTGCGTTTTGAAGATGGCCCGTTTTTTCGGACTAGTTTTCGAGGGTCATCATCATCACCACTCTGCTCGGAATCAGAAGCCTCGGGTTTCTTCTTGAACTTGAGCGGAGCTTGGCTTTCACTACTTTCTTCATCTGTTACTGAGGCCCTCTTCTTGCCTCCATTGCGGCTGGTCTTCTGTTTCTTCGTGTCCCTGGCCTCCTCCGAGCTAAACGCACTATATGCATCGGATTCTCTCTTCTTGCCCTTGCCCTTGCCACTCGCAAAGCCCTGATCTGTACTCTGGTCACGTAGTCGTTCCTTTCCTTTTCCCTTTGCATGCTTCTTCATCTCCTGCTGAAAGTTCAACACATCCGGCATGATTTCGTCATGGAGTTTCTGAATCGCCTTCGTTGCCGCGGACCGCTTTATTGTGGGGCGAACAAAGGCAGATGATGTATCACTGGCCTGCGTCACAGGAGATGACGCCCTGTTCGCAGACGGACGCCCACGTTTTGCGGAGACTGACGGAATTTCAGCTGCAATAGCGCGCATCGATTCAGTTCGCATTGGCGAGACGTTCGGAAGCGTAGTTATCAAAACAGAGGGAACTTTTTGTGGTGTGGCGCCAGATTGGATAGGTGAAGCTACGGAGGGCGTCGCTTCTATGACCGCTTTGGGAGTCGTTTTTGCACCGGAACGCTTGGTTGCAGGGGCTTCAGGCGCAAACACGTCTTCAGTTTCGGAATCGTGGGGGGCCCTCATTGGTTTCACCTTCATCTGCCTGAATATCTTCGCTTTGCGACGTATCCCCGTTTCCGACAGGTCTTCTTCGTCACTCGCCGGCGACGCTTTCCTCTTTTTTGTCGAAGGGCCCACGTCTTCGTCATCAATCATCACCTTTCGGCCCCTGCCGCGACTACTAGGCGGACCTTTCGGCGAGGAGGCGGTCGGAAGTGCACGTCGAATACGGCTTGTTCGAGTTAGTTTGCTTGGAGACGCAGCTTCATCATCAGTACTTTCTGGCTTATGCAACGGCTTCTTTGGAGAGGCAGTGGATCGAGCTCGTGTCTTCTTCTCCCTTTTTGCAGATTCATCCTCGCCGGAAGCTGGGAAAGCATGACGATCCTTTGATGATGTCTTTGACTTGGTGTTGGATTCTGGCTTTGGCTTTGGCTGTCGCTTTTGCTTGGGTTGCGGACTCGACAGAGGTCCATCATTCCCGGCATCCATAAACAGATCCCCATCATCATCGTCAAATAGCCCAACAACATTTTCAACCTCGTTAGCGTCTCTCGCACTAGTATTGGTTCCAATAGGCACCTTCGCTGCATCATTTACCTTCTCCGCCTCCACCTCCTCGTTCTCCTCAATAAACTCCTCCTCCAGCACTGCCCGACCAACTCCCCTCTCCCCTAGCATCTGGGAAAAATCAACACCGGGCGGAAAGACAATATACTTTTCGAGCCCCACTGTCAAGTTGCGCCACTGTACAAAGCAGTCCTCTAACCACGTGTGATTCACGATAGGGATTGACCAATTGCGAGCTTTCGTGGCCTTGTTTCCAGAGAGGCTTGCAAAAAAAATGGTCAGTTCAATCAGGAAAAGTTTGTGAAGATTGACAGGCGTACTATGCGGCTATGAGGACAGTATTTCGACCAGACATACTCGGCGTAAACTGCGCGCCCATGGCTGAAATGAGTTTCTTTAGGTATTCACGCGCTTCCCCAGTGTAATTAGTTACTGTGATCTCCTAAGTAACCAAGTTAGGTTTAAAAATTTTGAAACAATTACTACTCACGTGTGCAGAGAAACCTTCGATAGGCTTTTTCGAAATGGGGTAGTGCAACAACTGGTCTAGTGGCCTGGAGAAAATACCCGTCGACTCTACGTGGAACAACCATGCCAGCGTGCCAATCGTCTTGTTTGCCTTGACCGCCTGGGCAGCCATTAGATAATAAATGCTTGTGGCAATTCAACTCTTAGAACCGAGTTACATACCTTAACGTAGGCGACTCCAGATCTGTACCGGGTAATTAATATGTCTGCTTCCTGTACATTTCTTGCTTCCTCCTCTTCATGACCATCACCTCCTCTCGCACGATATTCAACGACGATGCCGTTGGCTCGCCTAATGCCGGCTTCGACGGCCTCACGTCTACCCGCAGTCAAATCCAGGCTCGGACTAAGCAGGATCCGTCGCTCTTGCCAGATGTCGCGCTGGCCGGCCGGGATCGCCGGAACATCCTGTCCAGGAGTCCAAATCGCAGCCTTGAAAAGGGCCTTTTTGTCAGCTGCCATTTTGACTTTCTTGCCTTCATCGCCGTCGCCATCAGGGACGAGGCGCAACATTTTCGTGTCAGGCCATTCGTATTCGGAAGTCGGCAGAGAACCCATGCCTAACCTCACCGCATCGTCGAACCAGTGGGGAAGAACCACTTTCACCTTGGTGAATTCTTGGAAATGTAAGGCAGTTTCGTACTTTTGCGACCCAGGTAGCAGAGCAAACAGGTGGGTGACATCACGGGTAAGACCTGTCCGCCATTGGCCTCCTAAACCAGTTATTCCGGCGGAGAGAACTTCGATGTCTGGGGGAGGTATCTGAAATACAATAAAAATTAGCAAGGGGAAATGTCAATGCGACAGGCAAAGGATGTCCAGTACTTGCGTACCTCTATTGTTGCGCAAGCTACCACTCCAGAGAAGATCATCGAGGGATCAGCAGAATAGAATTGAGGTCTATAATAACCATATCAAATTCTGTCTTGAGGTCACTGATGTTTCAAAACTCACGGTTGAATCTTGCTAAGAGTTATCGAACGGGTCACCCACTTGTCCTAGAGCCGAGATGAATGACTCCTAAACATAAAAAATAGATAATGCACGTACTGTGACGACAATGACGCTATCTGCAACATTTCGCCATCCTTCAAATTGGTTGGAATTGGTGATGATGTGGGTGGCTACTTCGAGTGGAACCCGAGTCGCTCCGTTGTCGGCGAGAGCAATGGAGAGCTGAGAGCGATTCTCGGAGGAGAGTGATGGGGAAATATAATACTTAACATCCAGGAACAAGAGCATCGGTCACCCAGGTGAAGTCAGGAGTGAGAGGGTACACCAAACAATTGCCAATGAGAGCAAGTCGCGAAGGTCACGTGTGCAATCACCACGTAGTTTCGGGCCGGGGCTGCGCAATGTCACGGACTGTCACACCAATATTACTTGTGCTTTCCGTCGATGGACGATTCACCAGACAGGCTATTTAATTCATATGAACAGGTTTTGCTTGTGGCTTACCTGTGAACTTGGATCAAGTCTGACAAGCTGCTGCAGGATTTTCAAGATATTTTGGGGAGCGTTCGAGACAAGATTCATGGCAAAGGAAAAGATGAACGTGGAGGTTTGTCCTGTCATGAAACATTTACCCCCCACCGGCTGATCCCCTACTTGTGTGATTTAGAGCAGAGGAAAGCTTCACTAAGAAGGGTCGAGATGGAACTGGACGAGGCCGATGAATTGGTGGGTAGTCACGCTTCGGTGCAAACTTCTTTCTGAAATGTCGATTACGCAGGTCTCGCAAATGGAAATTGAAATTCAAGGCATACCTAGATCTATCAAACCTCAGTATCAGGCACGGTTGAAAACCGTCAAGACTGAACTTCAGCGATACAAGAAACTCTCAGTAGACCTGCATTCACAACTTGCTCGCACTGATCTGCTCGCTTCGGAAATTAGACTGGATGGCTCACCTAGCTCGGATGAGCCTTACGGCTCCAGTAGTGATCGCACTCGCTTGCTAGCCGGAATGGACGTGCTTTCAGATGGGTCACGAAGGCTGATGGAATCACAAGGAATCGCGTTGGAGACAGAAGCACAAGGAGCGGATATATTAAGATCTTTAAGAGGGCAGAGGGAACAGATTGAGAATGCACGGGACACGGTACGAACATCATAGCAGGCACCCCATTACCGGTAATTGAACCCCGGATAGCTTCGAACTGCAGATACTTCGATCGACCGTGCTTCTGGAACACTTAAGAAGATGATTCGACGGTATGTTTACTTTGATCGAACCATTTGAACGACTGGGTCTAATCCAACTCACAAGTATGTATCAGCAACGTGCGGTAATGGCTAGCATCATCGTTGTCCTGGCCATATTGATTGCTATCATTCTCTGGTTTAAACTTGCTCGTTAAGTAGTTGTTATGTTGACGCCCGTTGATGATCGGGTTACCGTCATTTATTCACCTACGGACAGCTGGTTCGCGGTAGAGTGATTCAATATTTATCTTGATTTATATATACCATCTCCGAGTCCACGTGAGATTTTCTTCGCTTCAAGTTCACTCACTGACAAGTATGTGCGACGGCTCGCAACTTGTCTATTATTTTACTCCTGTTGACAATGAGGCTGGCTTGTTTGACATAGCGCGACTCTTGTACGCCGACCTATGTTCGCTCAGTGCGGGACAGCAATTGTCTTGTTTGGTGCGGGCGATATTATAGCCTAGCAGGGAATAGAAAAGAAAGGTAGAGATCACGACGTGTGTGCCCCTCTACGAATACCTTTATGGATCTGTCCTTGATCGCAGACAAAAATTTTTCCAGTTAATGTGTACTCTTAGGTTGTCTTTCTATGGCGGCAAGTGCTTGTCTCCATGATACTTTCGCGATGAAAGTTAAATTGACTATTAGGCTTTCTTTTTCAAAGGGCCTGTTCTGACGAAATGGTACCAACCGGTTGACGTTCTCCACACCCACAAAAGCTGTCCTTTACAGAGTACTTCTTTTCCATTGCATTCTGCTGCTAAGTTGTAACCGGATTTTGAAGGTTTGGGTTGATCAAGCCCTTTTTTCACCGCATGTGCATTTCGTGAGGTATTATTCAGCATAGGATTGGTGGCATTGCTCGTCCAGTTGTTGTTGGTTTCTTCTTTGGTTCGATGACCCTCCTTGAAGGCAAAGGAGTGGCAGAGGCACAGAACCGAATGAACATTGTAAGTCTCAAATGTTTTTATTCTCGGTGTGCTGAGTTGACGGTGCCGTATAGGCCTATGCACCAACACTACTTCGTAATTGGTGCGTCATACATCTCGAGCCTAGTCACCCACCTTATTCCTCGTAGGGGAGTCTTCATTCCGGCGCAAATAGTCAATTTTGCTTTCATCCCGTGTTTGTCAGCACAGTCAGTTTGTTCTGGAGTAAGTCCTCGTCCATTTATCTCAGTGCTGTGTCTTGGTTGATAAGTCGACCCTTCCTCAGATACGTAGCTTAGTGCAGTTGATGCGCAACATCTGACAAAGCCAAGAATCTGAATTGTCTGACCAAAAGATCAAAAGATCATTGTGTATGACACGAGGCGCACATAGAACATTGTATTTGCAGAGAGATTGCCTTCTAGAAATAACACAATTGCATACATCCTAAAATCAAAGCTATCATAGCATGTCTCCCTCCGTTCAGTTCTAGATACACAATGCGAAGGTCCGAGAACTACCTGGCTCAAGCCATTTCTTCGTCAGATTTTGCAGTCTTGTAGCTTCTGAAACAGTGTCAGATATCACAGATATGGATCAATTGTTACGGTTAAACTCACCGCATTGAGTCAGGTGTGAGAGGAAGTGAGAGGGTGAATAATTGGGTAGCACCCCAAACACGAAATGTCTGGCCCAGAAGGGGTAACACAAAGAAACTAATGAACAAAGTCGAAATCAGGACAGTCCCCACCAATTTAGTTGCAACCGGTTGAGTGGTCCAGATGAATGCAAGCAATGCACCAAGGAATGTAGCAATCCCCCAACGCATCCAGCCACTAGGCGCAGATAGCGCCATGACAAACCACACCCCTCCCTGATGCCAGGCCAAACGCATATAACGAGCGTTGGCAAAGCAACAAATGAGGGTGGTCCCCGAAATGGCGCTCCCGAGGTCACAGATAAGGCTTATGAGACAAAGCAGTGTCGGTATGGGGTGGTTGCTCATGGCTAAGATTGAAAGCAGAGTGGCAGCGGCAGCACTCAAAAACGTCGCCTGGTGAGAACAGAACTAAATGTTCAACGACGACATTGATGCCTGGTTGACTTACCATCAGTGCAGTGGCCTTCCATTCCTCTTTCTTGAGCTCAAAGCACTTCCTCCAGCTTTCCGTTGGACGCTTTATGTCTCTGACTTCGACGCCTTGAGCGTGCCAAAGATCGCGCAGAACAGAAGAAAAGGCCCCAAAACACATCACATTCATGATGTGAAAAATGCAAGGTTCTAAGCACAAGAGGGGTCGACTGCTCGCTGCACGCCTACAGGAGTCCTGGAGCATCCGATGGGTCAATGAAAATTGCACGAAGAACTCGGACACATACTTCCAATTCTCGATGAACGTTCTTGGCGAACTCGACTGGACAAGATTTCGTCTAGAAAACAGTCAGCCTATATTAGCAAGGCTACTTCAGAAAGTATAAGTTCACCGAGCATGCAACTCCCCCGACAACTTCTGCCATCAAAACGCGGCTCCTGAAGAGAAGGGCAGTTGGCAAACGTTCAACTTCTGCATAATCCATAATTTCCTGAAGGCGAATTCAAAGATGAGTCAATAAGCTCAAAACGAGCACTTACGCAGTTCGAACAGGTTTTACATGACCCATGATCACAAGCCTCTATAGCATAATATGTGATTGGATTGCAAGCCGACGAGGTGAAATTATTAAAATTGTTGATGGTTAGATCCCTATTTGTCAAAGGATCGTTAACTGGCGACTTGAAAAAAACGGGAAAAATACTTTGTTTTGTTGTAAAACAAAATTGCCGATTCCTCATTTTTCTCTATCTGCCAAGTCGTGAAGTCAACGGGATCACCACACAAGGGAGGTGCAACGCACTATATCCAGATAGTGCGCTAGGTTCGATATCATACCTTTCAAGATAACAGGATATCAGCAAAGCGTACTTGGCGCAACAAACAACTAACACCCACGAGCATCTGTGATGAAAAAGAAATGGGATGCAAGCTTAGCAAAACAATACGTAGCAACCAATAGGCTAGTACCAATCCTCTGCGACGAGAGAAAATGGCATGAACGAGTTACTCACCACCGGAATATTGCGCAGAAGACCCTTTGGAAGCCGTCGTTGATATTCCTCCAACCGATGAAGCTATATGCAAAAATGTGGGGGCCATTGCTGAGAGTTGGGGTCAGAAAAGTCGATCAATCCTGCTCACACTTTCCAGCTGGTGATCGCTCCACAATAATATGTATGTCTTTTTTATGCGGCGATGAGAAGTGTTCCGACAATTCATCCATAGGATGCAATTTCTTGGCAACTGAATTTTTTTGACAGCCAAAGGAGGTCGCCAGTTTCGCGCCAAAATCTGCAAAAGGAATAGACATAGAGAGCTTAAAGACATCGAGGGTATCGGCGTCAATGTCTCGAAATGCGTGTCCCTTCTCAGCCTTGATCACTTTCTTCAGAACGCCGACAGTTCTGATCCTCGCAATTTCAACCGGGAAGATACGGTCGGCTGCATCACCAAAGACCCAGCAGTTAAGTATGAGGGACTCCGAGTCGTCAGGCATTATGTAGGCTGAAGTGTGTTATTACTGATGGTGGTCAGAAGTAGCAACTTCACCGTAGCCCTAGACACACAGCCCTACTTATTAATATCTGGTTTGATGGTCTGGAAACCACGATCCGAACGTACCTGCCTCTGGCGTCTCTGCATCGGCGCTTAATTTCCAAATCTAGGTGCGTTTGCATATCGGCGTCTCGTTGTTTCCGAAGAGACTCTACGTACCATGAAGTGACCGATATTAATCGCCAATCAATGCTCCGAGTCATTCAGCCTCTCTGCACAATGTTAAGACGCTAATCCGCTGCATCAGACTCGGATGACCAACACGAGTTTCATGGATTCAGTTCGTAGAAGGGTGAGACCACGAGAGATCGGCAGCAATCCGAGCGTGAGAAGAGTGCATGGCGTCTGTCTATACGTTCCACCACTGCTGGCCATTCATGTCCGTGAATTTCCTTGAAGCTCTGCATCGCCACGAGACTTCAAATATTGTGCGAGAGCTCGAGTGTGGAGTCAACGAGATTACCACTATCTTCCATTCATACGAGCAGTGCCCAGGATTGGAGTTGAAGAGTTTATGAACCGCCCACATCTGAACAAACACCACTACATATTTGCAAGATACATAAAACATAATGTTCATGCGATGTACATAAATATCTCCAAAGTACTCGAACTCTGCAGAATTCTTCAACCTTCCTTCTTCAACCTGAGGAGATTGTTGTGTGCAGCCTGAGCAGCAGCGAGATCGTTCCTAAGCTGAGTCTTCTGTGCGGGTGTCATGGTAGACTCGTGAGCTCGGCGAGCAGTGACAGCAGCCAACTGCGCTGCAGCGGCAACTAGCTGTGCCTCTTGCGCACGTGTCCAGGCGCGGATTTCCTATTACGAGTGTCGTTTGCATCAGACATTATTATTAATAACTCATATAACTTGTCCGAATGGGAACACTCACCAAGGATCGGCCCTCAATGATTCGGTCGAGGACGTCGCGTGCCATTATCTGGTTATGTCAAGGTTCAGTTGCAGCGCGCGTTCAAAGCAAGTAAACGGGTGGAACTCACGAGAGACCTGGTGGTATGCACGTTTTCGGCAGTGGGTGCAGCCATCGCGCTCCCGGCGAGGGTCAAGAATGCGGCGATCGCGAAGTGAGTGACTACAAATCGGGTGGACTCATGAGATTGTAGCATCCCCAGATAGTCTCGATTGTGCTCACGTTGCATTTTGAGTAAGTTGGTTTAGAGAGATGTGAGTTGATTTTCGTAAGTTTATGGATAAACAAGAGCTATAAGGGTTATGACAGTCAGTGGTGTGCGCTCTGGTGTGTAGAATGACGCTGGGCGCACCGTCCAGCGCTTTGTATATGAAGGAGTAGAATATAAATGGAGTGAGCTCGGCTGAAGAACCAGTGGGGTAAATCCTGAGGTATTTATACGCCCAGGAAGTTGATAGCTCCCGTTCTTGATCATGTTTTATTTCTCGCATTGCGACCCCCTGAAGAAATCCAGGGATTATGTGGATCAAATGTACCTGGCCATGTGTTAGGAGTGGCACCCAGTGTCGTATCACATACATAGCATACTAATGCATTTGATGGGTGGACGGCAGCCGGAACAACGGGGAGTTCCCTCGATTGGGATGGCTAGCACATATACATTTTCATGGGTTCAGGTCGGATGGCCCAGCGAGACGGTGGGATGGTGACCGCGATGCTGAGGTGCGGTGCAAAATGAAGTTGCACCTCCTAACTCAGGCTGACGTGAAGGAAGTGGTTAGTCCATGAGTGTGAGCATTTTACTACCATTAAGCTGACTTGAACATACATGAAACCTGCCACAGTACTAGAATCGTCAATCAATGCTCCGAGTGATTCAGCCTCTCCTACACAATGTTAAGACGCTAATCCGCTGCATCAGACAACCGACACGAGTTTCATGGATTCAGTTGGTAGAAGGGTGAGACTAATCACAATCACAAAAGTGGTGGAGAAACTCGAGAGATCGGCCGCAATCCGAGGGATTCCGGCGTCGAGCCTTGAGCTTGAGCGCTTGAGCCCCGCAAGTACTAGTAACAGTTGGTAATTTCCTTTTCGAGATTTATCACCGGTGTCTCAGCAACGGCAACAGATTGTGCCTCAGCTTGGCAAGCACATAAGGCCTAAACGTCACAGCTGTCCGTCTCAAGTAGCACTATAGTGGCAACAGACTGGGTATCCAGCCTATACCTTCCGTTAATGTGGAGAAAAGATGGTCTTTCGCGATGGACCCGGCGCTGGTTACCCCAATTAACGCAATGACCGCTCCACTATTCGAATATTCGTATCATTGAAGAGTTGCCACCTGTGATCGACAGCCATGTGGTTTCTCACTGACCTGTCGACAGGGCTGGTGGGTAGCTCTGGTACTGATGCATTTATCAAGTTGGACAACGAATTTGACCTTGTGTCGACGCTCTTCCTCTGTCCTCCAAAGAATCATTTGCACATTCTAGTGCAGCTCCCGCCTGCTGGTGAGATCATGTCAATATGGTTCTACTTACCTTTAGTGCTGACACACGCCATTGATTCTATTCATCTCTCTCCGAATCTCTCCCTCCATACTGACATGTCGCAATCATGTCTGTTTCATTCGGTCCTAATTCGACTTGTCGTTGGCTCCTCCATGATGTCCTTGTCACCTCGCATCCAGCTGAAGAGAAGCGCGTTCGTAAGTATATTGCTTCTAGATGAATCCACTCTCTTGTGACCATGGATATTGCAGGTACTGCTGACGTTACTGCTGACATCCTTCTGCGTTGGTCTAAAAAGCCCAAACTTAGCCTTCCTTCGAGCTTCCTGGAGCCCTCAACGCGCCCCTACGAGAGGCTGAAAAGATCACTTTAAATTGCATTCAGTTTGACCACCTCATCTCGGGTTTGACTGAGAGGAGAGATTTCTGCAGCAAAGACGATGCGGAGAAGATATTCCGTGTCAATGATGTGGAAAGCAGCGAAACATTCACTTGCTCTTCTATAACGCTGTTGTACAGCCCGCACCGCCTGAGGATGGAACCGAGGCATCTTTCCATTCATTCTGGGATCACAACATCCGAAAGATCTTGGAGCTGCTACTACCTTCTGGGAAGAAAAACTAAGACTGGACAACGTTTGTCCTTTCCGGGGGGAAGAGAAATCCCCAACAATCCTAAGCCGAGCTATCGGACTTGGGTCTATAGCCTGCACCATTTTTGTTTGGTGAGCATAATTGCTCAAGCATATGCTTGCGTTGTCACCCTATTATGCTATAAACTCAAAATTTCAGTCAGTGCCAAGGTCGTTAAAAACAGCTGTAATAGGTCGACAATTCTCAGTTCCTCTGGGTGTCTCGTTGTCTCTGAAGTAGACGAGCTACTAAAATGGCTTTATTAACTGGGTCTTGCGCAAGAATGAGATTTTTGATCATTTGAGGATCCACATCCCCAGGACATCCACTGGAATCGACACAGGAAGTATCGTGTCCTCATCTCCCTCTCCAAGTCGATCCGTCTTTGCTAGCGAATTCGATATCCCGAGCACCTTCTCAAGGCCTGGTAGCATGTCTTGCAAATGCTATCCGCTCAGGACGTCAGTGGCCATTGAACCAGCCGGGACCTTCTACACGCCCCCTTCTCGAGATGCCGAAGCGACTCCACGTGCAGGTCTCCAGAGCTCAACAGCTGGTGGCGAAGCTGTGGGACGAACTATCCAAGAGGTACATGTTGCGATAGGAACGAAAACCTCACATACTCAACTGGATCCAGAGGAACGAGTTTCTCAGTGAGCCTTGACAGGTTCGAAGCGTTTGGAACAGAACTCGTCTCAGTTCCTATCTTATGTAGCCAGGTTCGTGCTGCATAGCATGATATCGATCATGTGTGACACTGAATGCACCGCCCGATCACCAATCCCATCAAGTCTGAAGGTTTCTTTTCGTCCCCGTTCTAGGATTTCAGTCCGGCTAGCACATACGACGACATCGTCATCTGTTGTATATATTGCACAGCTACCTCCAAGGCACTTGGCAAGAAACGCAAATTCATGTTGTGCGCCAGCTGTACATACAAGATGGATTTTCTCGTGCAATATTGTTCTCGGTAAGTCGTCACTAGTACATGTCCTCTTCAATTATGCAAGCCTCGCCTGCTCGCATAGGGAATGTCAGAAGGCAGACTTGGGACAACACAGAACCCATTGCGAAAAGACTAAATACCCGTTGGGCGTCACTCAGGATCGTTACTGGGCATTCACAGTCCCTGACATCCCAGATGGCATACTGGACACAATGCCGCCAGCACATGGTGACGTCATCCTCGACGGTGTCTTTTATGGGATCCGGACGCACCTACGTTCTCCAGCGCTCCTGCGACAGGTCACTCCCCTGAAAGCTGACAAAACTGCAGACTACTTCCTCTTCGACGAGATGGTTTGCCTGATCAAGTTCACGACGTCCGATGGACATGTGGACCCGCATGACATTCCGGATTTTTCGGGACGAAGCGGTACGATAGTCGTCAGGTTGAAGCGATGGCGGAGTATCTGATCAAGGTCATGGGTGACACCCGGATTGGGCCGGGAGAGGATTATTATAAGCACAGTTCAGTGGAGAGTATGAGGTGGATATAGAGCTGACGATGCGAGGGCTCAGAGAAAAAATCAAGTATGGGTTTCCGTTGGGGAAGGTGTTGTTGGAGTATGGGTAGGACCGAAGGCGGTAGCAAATCGTCCAGTATCTATATATAAAGCTCTCTAAAAGTTCCGTAAGTGGCCGTGTGTAAAATTAGCCGAGCCTGAGGTATCCAAACTGGTCTTGGTCTCCCACTCAGACCCAATCATTCTGTCTGCAGGTCGGCCACCTTCTTCGACGAGCACTCGCCATGGGAGGCCAGCAGCTGTACAAACGATTGGGTGTCGACATTCCTTTCGATCCTAAACATAAATTGGTCTCTTCTCCTACTTTTTCTTTAGGCTGGCTTGCATTGATTCGCTTGTCGCTGGCTTTCTACACTCTCTTTACGGCCCTTTTTGTTCTGATTTGGGAGGCTGTTGTCACTCACAACGCACAATCGTACGTCTTTTTACAGCAACTGGTCGCATTACTACTATATTCAATCTCCAATAGATATTTTTCTTATTTCACCGACCTGTCTTATCTGGGACTAGTCGCCTACTTCTGCGCTTCCGGCATTCAGACAATTTTTTATGCGAGGGGGTCAGGAAAGAGTTACCCTCTCCAAAAATGGCCGCGTTTTCTGCAATTTCTGCATCTCCTATTGCTCTCCACTATTCTCACTTACCGTACGTTTTCTCTCCTGAACATTGTGTTGTAGTACCCATCACCTCACATTTCGATACAGCAATCCTGGTGACCATTGTTTATTGGGCTCTACTGGCGTCTTCAAGCACCTTTGAAACCCCATATTCTGGCGAGTCAACCACACAACTTAGTTCTGCCGAAACCTGTAACTGATCCTGGCTACGGAATACTTACAGCATGGGCCAATATTTCCCGCCATGCTTTGAATACAGTCTTCGTTCTTTTCGAGATTGCGCTTACTCGCGTGGGACCGACGCCGTGGATACACATGCTTTTCCTCGTTATTATTTTGGGTGGTTATTTGGGCGTGGCGTATATCACCCACGCTACTCAAGGAATTTATCGTGCGTCTCCTTCCCAGCAGAAGGATATAGCATAAATTCATTTCTGTTCAGCGTACAATTTTCTCGACCCTTCCAAACAGGGTGCCGTTCTCGCAGCTTACATTGTGGGCATCGGAGTGGGGGAGTGTATCGTCTTCGCGATCGTCCAAGGCTTGTGCATTTTCCGGGAATGGCTTGTGACCCGATCTCAGCGCAGGCACATGCCTCCCCCTCCCCCTCCTCCACTGGAGGAATTGGATGACTGGCAGACAATCGAAAGACCAGCGACACCGATGGCGGTGTAAATAAATGTCCCATTGAAAATCTCCAACAATTTCATCATATTTTATTCTTTGTTCTATATGGGACTTTTTTAGTCTTCTGGATTACACAGTACATAACATACTTCTTTCGTAGGAGTTTCTTAAAGGCAACTGGTCCAAAAGAAATACACCATCTTTCGATATCCTTTCTATCGACGTCTCGATGACTTACTACTTACCTTACATGAATAGGAAAATGATTCAGGTTTATGCTTATTCAATGGTAAAAGGAAATGCTGGTTCACTCGTGCACTACTTACATGTGCTAGGAAATTTATCAAACTACTCAACATTACTTTCTCAGTACTCATCTTTCCGCACGAGATAAATATTGTATACTAAGAGCTATTGGACACAAATAGAAGTGTCCCATCTAAATTATACGTACTTTGTCTGAGCAAATGAAACATTTCATTGATCATCACTTCTCCACCCTGTCTCTGGCAAATGCGATGCAGCAAGAAGACAAACACACGACAGCATGACGAGGACGACAAATACTGCATAACCGCCCAACAGTTTGTATTCTGCTGAAAATGCAAACAGAAAAGTAGATATCACCGGTCCAATTATGCGAACGATGGAAGCAGTTGTCTGCGACAGGCCATTTGTTGCGCCAAGGGAACGAGCATTCGGAGCCGCTGCAGTGATGAACAGATATACGCAGCCTAGAGGAGGCAGTGATGACTTATGACATTTCCTGCAGTCTGGGGAGGTTGACACCTACCGAATGCCATACTCATAGCTAGCTTAAACGCGAGTTGGCACCACAGGACCGCCCATACCAGCCAATTGCATCCCCAAGTTCGGGCGAGAATGTTTGCAAGAGGGAATAACAAGAACGCGGGAATGAAGCTTAGCATCCCAGCGAAGAAGAGCTTCTTGGCACCCCATCGGTTTACAAACCTCGCGAAAAACATTGCTTGGAAGATGCCGTTGGGAAGACCCATTCCGGATAAGTAACGGCCGATCATGACAGGAGAAAACCCCAGTCCGCCAAATTCAATAGGTGTAGCTAGGAAGAGGGGCGTAATAGAAAAAAGTGCAGATTCAAGAAGCACCAAGGTTCCGTAGTTGATGATCGAAATGATAACAGGCCAAACAAACAGCCCTCGGAACGAGACTGGCGCCTCTGACTCTAGCTTATAGAGAGTTGGGACGGGGTGGGATATACTAGAGGGTGGCTCGTGCTTTCTTCGAGGTACAGTCTGGGATACTTTTAAGAAATATCAAACAATGTTGACATGGATACTTACCTCCTTCATGCAGATGAGTGCAATCACAAAACTCATGGCGACGAACCCAGCAGAACATGCACAAGGTAAGAAGTACGGGTAATTCATCCAAAAAGTGTTACCGAAGTAGCGTGGGAAGCGATCGTGAGGGCGCGAGAAGAATCCACCAAAAAAAGGGCTGCTCAACGACCTCAGTATAACAATTCTTGCCATCATCGTACGGCGTACCCAATAGAATACCCAACGGACCAGGTGATCGGGATCAGCGCGAAACCCTGTGCCCTATTCGTTGAATCGGTGACATCTCCCATCATACTTTTCATCACACCAATATTACCGTTAAGAAAACCAGCAAGACACCGGCTTCAATGACCTCTGTCAGTAGAGGTTTCACCGTAGAAAACTGCAAAAAGACAGGCCTCAGAATTAGGCCCCAAAGAGTTTTGGATAAACCAAAACATAGCATTGAAATGGCAGCCCCGAATAATCCTGTTAAGAGAATTGGTTTTCGACCGATCGAGTCCGAAAGACGGCTCCATTGAAACACCATGGTTGCCTCCGCTACGAAGAACAAAGAAATCTGGAATTCTCATGTTTGCGTACGGACTTTACTGCAGCAGACAAGGCTCACAATCAAACCGGCATAATAACCTGTCTTCCTCTCGTCACCCCCGTTGATGTTGAAATCAACTATCAACTAAAGAATGCCATTTAGATGGATAACAAGACCCTGCATGTATGAGGACGAACCTGGTTGATGAATGGCGAGATACACTACAAAAGAGTGTTGAGTAATACATCAGACTCGAGCGGTGACACCAACCTCTGAGCAAATTGGCTCGCACATCTGCATCAAGAGAAGATTCGAGAGCTGAATCTTGGGCAACGGAGTGGATGTAAGTGGGATCACAGTACTATCATCTGGCAACAGGGGAGTTTCTTCATCAAGCTCTCCTCTTCGTCTGGTCCCAGCCATGGCAGGAGAGTAGTTCTTCTGATAAGGCCCGAACGTTAGAAAACACTAATTTCAAGTTATATCAGTAAAGGGCCGGAATGTCGACGGAAACTAAATCGGAAGCGATTCAACTTGAAGTCTCTAAGTGCCGGAATATTGGAGTACATACAGCATGCTGTCAGACGGCAATCAATGGCACCGCGAGCAACGTTGACCATCGCATAGCAACTCAGTTTACTTTGTGCCATAGGGAACTGCAGGATGCTAAGATCTGGTGCAGGAGTGGATGTGCAACAAAGGTTCTGGTAGAGCCGTAGTGGTGGCTCTGCGTAACTTCCTGCTGAAAAAGTCTCTTCGAGCGAGCGCGTGATAACCACAGGAACGGTGATAAACTCGTACCATCCCGTCTCTCAAACCTACGCTACTTCGCCGTGGTCGGTACAGCATGAGCCTCAGGTCTGCCGGAGTGTGAAGCATTATTTCTACGAAGCATTATTTCTACCAACCTTTATTCCTTATGTAATAAAGGTACGATGCTCAGTTTGCCACGGTCAAATACCAAGTATTTGCCTGAAGAGATTCAGAGTATTGGCGGCTGCGGGTTTTGCCTATTCCTTTCAGTCTTTCCTTCCCAGTTATTCTACTTTCACCGATAGAAACTGCCACTCTTTTCCTTGGACCTTGCAAGACCTTTTCGCTGAGAATCTTGACCATTACGCGCTGGCATTACTTATACCTGGTTCCCATAGCTTGATTCTACGTGATTTATTTTCAGCAGTTCAGCAAGATGGAAGGGCCTGAACTTGCTCGTTGGACCAGGTTTGCAGCCAAGGGTGGGATTGGTAAATGTAAGGCGATTCAGGACTGCGTCGCCGAAGCACCGGAGGATTTGATGTTTTTGAAGGTGCATATGTCTGTTATTTATCCCGCTTTTATGTCTAACGTTAACAACAGGACGACAATATCACAGTCTTGATGCAGGTTCCCGATCACGATGGCTTATACCTAGTTCGTACCGTTCCCGCATATTCTACAACATCACTAATAGGCTTTCAGGGTTACTGCGAAGGCGTTGTGGGCCATTTCCGGGGAGCACATGTCCAGTTTCTCACAAGGCTCAAGAGACCTGTGATGACGAAGCGGTCCTCAGTCGTTAGTGCCAAATCGCCCCCGCCCGAGACCCCTTCTCCTGTCGCAGGAGCTCATACCTCGCGCGTCTCCACATCTCGTTCTCCACCTCCAATACTTCCTCGTTCCACACTCACTTATACTACACCTGAGTTGGGTCCAGGTCAGTCAGGTCTAGGTCATTCATCGGAACTGCCAGGAATCGAAAAGCCTCCCGTTGTTGGTTCGGTTGACCTTATTGTTCCCAACTCCCCAGCCTTTTCCTCCGCATCGTCGCCAGTGGATGACTCTTGGATGACACCATCAAGAAGCTATGCGTCTATCTCAACAGCTTCGGATTCTGTGCTCGCCACTCCATCTCCCCGGTCTCCTTCCCACCTGGAGAAAGGTCATCGTCATCTCAATGACACAGAGAAAACTCCTGATGTCATATCTGTCGAAAATACGTCTCATGGTCATCGCCCTGTCAAGATTGCGCAGTCGCATCCTGCAGAAATACTGCCTCAATCGTTGCAAGGAGATTCGTCTTCCCAGTCTCTGCACGAGCGTACTTATGATTCAGAACGTAATAACAGAACATCAGAGGCTATATCGGACGGTGAACTTGGGATTGGTCTTTCGCTGCTTCAGGATTTGGTGAACAACGCAGACGATTGGTCCTCTACGGAAGGTGACAGTTCGGAGATCTTTAACCTGCAATCAGGGAACCCTGAATCATCAATTTCCGTCGAACCTGGAGTCCCAATAACGACGGCAAAGCTATCCTCGACATCTGATCTACCACCCCCCCTTTCTCGATCTTCTTCCCATAGCATCTCGACCCGTACTTCTAATCAACGATCTCACTCAGGTCTCGGGGATTACTGGGAAGGAGCTTCTGATATATACGACAACTATCGGTACTCTGGACAGTCCATGGCGTCGAAAAACTCGCGTTTCTCACAGACTTCTTCACACAATACCAATACCATCTCCAAAGCGCCCCCATTACCAACAGATCTTCATTATAGCGCAGAGCGGAAGCAGTCGACTGAATCAGAATTGCCATTTCATGATCAGTCCTCCAACCTCTCCACTATCTCCAAGCAACCGGCCACACTTCAAAATGTCGCATCTTCCAATCACGTTCCAGCGGCTCTTGATCTGTCCTTCTCAACGCTTTATCCCGAAAAAAAGCGGCCTGCTGCACCACCTGCAGAACCTTCACCATTGATTCAAGCAAGCTTTGCATCGCCACCAACGTCGCCGGAGGCTAACTCAGCGTATTCAGGATCTTCTTACATCTCTTCAGCCCTTACTCCGGTGTCATTTGTGCCACCAGTGACTGGGGCAGCATCTGCCTTGCGCCACAGGTTGGAAAATGGTCGTGTCTCTCCAAATTTTTCTAGTGTTTCAACTAATCAGCCCGGTGAAGAGCGGGAAGGTCGAAGCATTGTCATTGATGATGACGAAGTTAACCAACCATCCCATCATCAACTTCCTGCCGACCCTGACGTAAACCCAGAATCCGCATCATCGTCTAGTTCACATTCTCCTGAACCGGACATCACCCTGTTCCCCTCAAACTTTTTCATCGCCAACCGCACCCCATCCCCACATCCTACCCTAGCCTCTGGTCCTTTGCAAAGCGAACCCGATCTGATTAATGTCTCTCAGCCTGACCCTCCAGCCCCCCCTCTCGTATCGCAACCTATTCAAGTTCCATCCCCAAACTCACCGCCTGTCACCTCGGACGCGCAAAGGGGATCGGGATCGCCCCGTAGAAGCCTGTTCCTTCCCCACCCAAACGCTCCAAAGCCTACTCCATCTTCTTCTGGACCTATGTATGCCCGCCGCGCTTCAATCCAGCCAATGCAGAATCCACCTCATTTTCCCAATGGTAGCGTCATTCATATAATCAATATGGCCGTCGCAGGCCAACGTGGGCCGCCTAGTCCAAGACACCCTCCTACTATTTACGGTAGGTGTGAACAAGATTTGGCGAACTCCGTTGGCCCAATTCCGATCACCTTTTCCCTTGAACCATCAGCCACCACACATCCCCAACAAGGAGTGGGCGGGGGCAACACGCCGAGAAATCTCAAACATCCTGCAACTCCCACAGTTATCACTCCTCCTGGGTTCACATCGAAAGCGGGCCCAAATCCAAATCCTGCGGTATCTTCTGCTCCGTCACCGTCGGCCACGCTTAGGCGGCCTGCTACCACGTCTTCTGTCAGCCCCCAAAGTGGATTCATGCGGGGTACTGATTCGGCATTAAAGTCAAATCCCGTGGCACCGACCAATACAACTGCCTTGAATGCTGCAGAGCACACCGGTTATGTTATTCCACGAGCCAATTTTGTTCCCAAGGCTCCAACTCTCCGTCCACGATCCAGATCGTTCTCAGGCTTTAACATTACCACCAGAGGCGTTAAAATGTCAGCTGAACATAGGTAAGTCCTGTCTCTATTTTGGACGAGTTTACATCTGATATCTCGTAGCCGAGAATCTGTGGGCAAGGGCCCAACCCCCAAGTCACCTCCCGAGAGTTCAGCGTCAACATCATCAACATCTTCGCTGTTCCAAAAGCTCAGTGGGGCGAAGCCCCCAACTATTCGGACTGCCCATGCTCCATCACCTCTTTCTTTACCCCAGAACAATAGTGTTGTCGATGCTCAACGACTTTCAAAGTCACCCGCCAGTGCCTCATTGCAGTCTCAGCCGGTACAGGTACCTGCCCCCACCCGTCTTTCTCCATTATCCTCCGCATTTCCTATTGACCGGCCTGCACCTCAATCAGCCATCAGACAAGTGAGATCAAATGCAACACTAAACGAGACTCGTTCCTCCATGTCGTCACGGTCCCGGCCCTCCCTATCGAAGAATTCAACTATTGAGAATGCCACCTTACCCATATCCGCTCTCTCCCCCGGAGATGCACCTGGTTCGTCGAATACCGAGCATTTTCGTTCCTCACCTCAACTCACAACACCCACAGTTCGGAGATCCTCTGAAATAGATTTATCGAAAAATAACGGCGAAAGCTCCCAGGAGTCACCTCCACTCGCCCGAACGTCTTCGTTGCGATCTAAACTGTCCTTGCCTAATCTTCGTGGAAAAAATGTGGGTAGGACTCGGCAAGGTGACGCATCAAGTATCTCTCCTGATGCGCAGCCCAATGACTTTGTTGCCTAGACAGTGAAACAGTCCAGATCAAAGATATGGACTTCGAACTTGTTCGCCCCGTCATTCCACAAATGACTTCAACTCGGCCGAGCGAAGACTCCTTGGTCATGTCTCGTTCGGCGTCACTGGATGTTAAGCCGGATTTTTCTAGCGGGCACCTAAGAGCAGATAGTCCTGCATTTTCAATCTCATCAGGAGGAGCCTCAAGCCAACGATCTCCGACAGTTCCAGAGGCTCCTTGGCATAAAAGCACGAAGGTTTCAGAATCAGAATCATCAATGGACGCCCATCGCCAACGGGAGCTCAAGTGGATGTCTGTCATATCTTCCGTTCCTGCCTCGCAGGCGAGAAAAAACAAGAAGATCAAGAAGTTGCTTTTGGATGGTGTCCCATCATCGGTTCGCTTCCTAGTTTGGGCTCACCTAACAGACAGCAAAGCAAGAGGGGTCCCGGGAGTTTATACCCAGCTTGGGCAACGAGGGAAGGCTTATGCATTCGCCGGTGTCGGAATGGACGTTGAAAGGTGTTTTGTGAATCAGCCTCAGCTGCAAAGCCTCCAAGGGTCGTCGCTCTCCCTTCTACATGCCTACCTGACAATGGTCCCCGATATCCAGTATCAACCGGGTAATGTGATCTAGATTTGTTATATCGTTCGCCTTTGTTAATCCCGTTGCTCAGCATTAACATATATTGTGGGCCATCTCCTACTATTATCGCCGGAAGAAGACGCATTCTGGATATTTGTATCCATGATGGATACACACCTGCGTCCCTATTTTGCGTCCAACGTCATTCAAGTCGAAGTCGACTCCTTACTTTTCAGTAAGGCTCTGGAAAGTCAAGATCCACCGCTGGCAAAAAAAATATTCTTCGACCTTGGTGTCACTCCTTCTTCTATTTGTAGACAATGGTGTGTTCATTATCACCTGATAAACCTATATTTTATACCTCATGTTTTTAGGTTCTGTTGTGTTTTTGCGGAAACTTTGCCTACTGAATACGTGCGCAGAGTGTGGGATCTCTTCTTATTTGAAGGTATTTCTGCAAACTCTTATATTATCATGATTTCTCAGGTCATGTTATTAGGCATACCATTTCTCTTTCGCGTTGGTCTGGCATTGATCTCTTGTTGTCGTCATCAATTACATCAGTCATCTAGTGGAGAGTCTCTGCTTTTTCATCTCTTGCGTCCGCCACCACATTGTCTTCCCCCCACCCCAGATGCATTCCTTGCATTTGTCTACTCTATGAAGCTCAAAGATGATGATATTCGCAAGCAACGGGTGAAGATGGAAGCACAAGTCAAACGACAGACCCAATCACGTTTGATTTCTCCTCCTGGTGCTTTCAGATTGTCGACAGATGCGCCTCCTATTTCTCTCCCAAGAAGTTGAAAAACTCGGGACCTACTTGTAGCATTCACTTCCCACTTTTTGATCCCTGTGCCAGATTTTGGGCCAGCTATATATGCTCATATTCATTCGGTTTCTGGTTGGTAATGTAATTGTCATTATACATGTCTCTGAATATTTGCTTTCATTGTGTTGTCATTGATAATGGTTGTACACTTTTTTTGACATTCAGCTATCTACCAGCCCCGCAGCCATATACCAGCCTCAGGTCTTCAAATTGCTCTCCTTTATGGGCTGTTTTAGTGAACGAGCTCCTTCCTTGACTTCCGATTACCGTGCTATCCAGAGTGGGAACAGTCTCGACTCCTATCCTCACATGGGCGTGGTCTTGATTGATATACATTTGGAACCTACAAAAGTGCTCATGTACATCTTGCAAGTTGGTCACTCCAATGAAAAGAAATCATCAAAGAGGACTGCGCCGAAAGTTGGCCATTGACAGGAAAGCATACTTAGAGCTACTCCACTCCTACTCTTCCCCACCCTCTTCCCCCCCTCTAGAATGATACGCGAACACAAGCCACCAGACCCGATGATGAAGAGAAGGTATGAGCGGTTTGAGGGTCTACATACTGCCCAAAGTTTTGGAATGTTTGCGTGCAAGGAAAATCTATGTAGGGAAAATAAACGAGCTCTTTGTCTGGCGTCAGGTTGGATACTGTGAAATTCAACATTGCTTGATTTGTTCCTCCACTTTGATATACGTATTCAGTCACGCCGGAGCTGCCATTCCATTGATAAAAATCGGAGTTCTCATTATACCCAGATATCAGATATGGGTACAAGGGAGTGGGGATCACAGTGGTGGTGGTCACAGTGGTGGTGGTGGGAGTGATGGTCACGGTGGGGATCACGGTGATGGTCACGGTGGGGATCACGGTGGTGATCACGGTGGTCACGGGGTCGGTCACGGTGTCAAAGGCCGCAAAGGCCACGTTGGTCACGGGGGTCACGGCGGGGACGGTCACGGTGGCTGTGATTGCCGGTATGGCCGCAGCAAGGACAAGGGCTGGTACAATCATCGTGAGTCCTGCTTTGTGTCGGTGAGTAGTCAAGCGGACTGAGGAAAGTGCACCGTACAAGTAAAAAATTTGATGAGAGTCGGTAAGTTCAGGGGAAGGTATTCAGACCACAGATTTTGTGGTCGCTAACTTGATGTGAACGCTGAGTGAATTGCGTGCATTTATACCCGAGACGAAATTCCAGTCGAATGTTATAGGGCATGCATGTATTAAATGTATCACCGTGATGGAAGAAGGTTCGTGTGCTTATAATATTATCTGGGATCAGTTAAATACAACTGTCAGCTCACCATGCACAGTGTAGTCCTTCATCAGCAGGGGTTCACGTTATCACCCATGGCTACGGAGGGTTACAGTCAGGGATAACAATCCCTGGATGTACTTGAGGGAATTGGATGTGATACGAGTCTCCAGGTAGTTATAGGACCGTTTTTCATGTGGTATTTTACGTCGAATGAGCTCTTTTTTTTTCTTTCTTTTCGATTCCAGGTGTTTTATATGTGAAAATGCATTTTCATCGCAAATACAAGTTCTCAGTTTGGTCCAGCATCGATCGCCGTCATATCCCCGAAGAGCAAAAGGGCTTTGGCATTCTCGGTGACCCCAGTCACACCTCCCTTTCGCGCTGGGTCAACTTGGGGGCGGTCACCACGCCCTTCGCTGGCGGGTCACGACCGTTCTCGCTCGCCAGGTCACCAGCCGTCGCCGTCGGCCCCTCAGACACCGCCCTCTCACAGTAGCGCGTCCCGCGCCCATCAATCCACTTTCCGACTTCTCTCTCGCCCTCTTTCGCCCTCTCTCGCCCTTAAACGCCCGACTTCCTCCCCAAACGCCCGACTTCTCCCACCCCGGTCTCTCGCATGCACGACGCCCCGTGCAGCCTCTCCTGCTCGCCAGGATGCCAACACCGCCCTCATGTGGTAGTATACTGCCCACGTTCTCCTCCTAACTTCTCCCACCCGGATGCCCCACCTGTCTTTTCTACCTCACACACAAGATGACCCATGTGCCACAGTGCCGCGCAGCCCCTCCCACTTGCCAACCAAGACGCCAACATAGCCCTCATGCGGTAGCACCCTCTTGATCATCTTCTCCTCCCGACTTCTCTCACACAAAGGCGTGGCAGCGGCCGAGAGGCGTATCCTGTTTGCGTAAGTGTGGTTATATATCTTGCTTTGCTTGCTGTGCGATGGCTGAACTTGCCTTGGCAGCACCACGAACCATCCGGAGCGACAAGATCCCGCTCTTGCGCATCCTGGGCGTATGGACGTGTGGGTAGAGTTCAAAAATGCATCCAAATGGCAGGCCGAAGCGTTGTTCCGCAACTTCTTCCCATCAATGGATGAGGGTGTCGAGCTGCCAGATCCTCCAACGTCTCCGCCTCAATCGCCAGCTACCTCATCTGGCACATCGTCGTTGGTCCACGATGCCACCGTTCTCTTCCTCAAGCACGTCTCTGTCATCGCCACCTTCCACCAAATCAATGTTGTCACCTGCCGCACGCCCACTGGGATCGGAGGACTTTGGGGTAAAGAATCAGGCTTACCTTCCACCACCAATCGAGGAGCACATTGCCGCGAGCCAGCGTTCGGCTAAGCCCACCCCCCGACCCTGTCCTTTCTCCCTCGCACGCACAATGCCCGTGCACCATGGCACATTGGACACCTCCCACCCCTTGCTCACTTCCATAAGCTCAGAATCACACATAGTTACAAAAAAGTTCTGACCATTCGATAGAATCACTATTACTGTACAGAAAGAGGAAAATACAATTCATTTTTCATCACCGTCAGAGTCTGATGAGGCTAAGTTACCAGGTTGCCGTCGTCAGACCCAGTCAAGTCAATGAGAGAAACTGTGAATGGTTTTCCGGGTGACGCATCAGACTCCGGTGAGGACAAATCAATCACCATTTTGTCGTTGTCAGAGGTGGCCGCAATTGGGATATTTCCTGGAGATGAGGACCTTTTCAGGTCAATAAGACGTGTGCTCGAGTCTGCGGGTGATGCTGTGTGTGTGGTCGAGTCGGCGATCGCATTGTCAAAAATGGGTTAGTTACGAGCAGGAACTGGCGGGAAAATCTGCCATAGTGTTACCCGATGTGTTAGTGATCAGCAAATGCCGAACGCACCGCAGTGTAAGGATGGTGGCTCGAGGCGAATGGGATTTTCTGAGAAGACTTCGAGCACCTGCTTGTCACTGTATCTCCTATTGGTCGTGTGCTCTTCGGGCCTCCGCGTCGGGATTCGTCTCCTCATCTTTGGTAATTAGACCGTACTTTCCGCCAATGTGCCATCGGAACGTTGCGGTCACTGGAGACGGTGACGGACTTTTGGGTGTTTATTCAGCTTTTTTGAGCACGAAAAGCAATAAGCATTAGCGGGGTCGATCAAGCTCGGCCAGCTTTTAAAAGCCTGAATAAGCCCGAATAACAAGTTCTGAAAGCACCTTAGATCGGCGACCGCTCCCTCTTATATGAGAGGTCAGATAGTAAAGAGGGGACCAACCTATCGCGGAGTCATGAGTCGACATCGTGCATAGACTTATGAGTATAGTAAATGGTGATAATCTACAGTCTTCAGGAAAGCTCTGCTAGAATCGAATTTACCGTCTCCGTTACAGTCGGTGGTGCTCTTACCCGTTTACGACTGTTCGTCGACGTGATTGATGACTCGCAGTCAACATCCATAGCATCCAAACCACGGGCGACATCGTTTTCCCTCTCCCGTTTTGTGGCAAGAAAGTGCAGATACTTTAAACTGTGTTTTGGCTTAGATGCACGCGCAACATTCATAGGAGGCGCCGAGAACCAAAGGACCTCATTCGTCTCCGGATCACGATCAAAATGCTTTGCTTTATATTATTTTTGTCCATAGAAAAAATTTGTCAAATGCGGGCCACCATTTTTTTTCAGGCAGAACTCACTAGTTTCTGCAGGTAGTTTCTCAATCAACACATTATTACCAACGTTGACCAACCCGCCGGCGGCGCCAATCATAGATCTATCCCTTGTGGCCTGTGAGCGATGGTGAGGTTGCATTGATTGCGATGTGTGGGCAGATTGATGTTGGTAGTGACCACCCGACGTGGCAGTGGTGATTGTGCCCGGGGCCGCCTGGCCAACATACATGCCCTTATTCGGGCCGGCATGGTCACCTGCGACAATGTTCGTACCGGCACCTACCCTCTTTAGCCTCTTCCTTCCAGACCCATTGCCCCCCTCTAGCTTATCCGCCCCCTCGACTACTTCCACGCTGCTCTCTTCGATCCCTCCTGGTCCTTTCACAGGCACGCTGCCGCCGCCGCTTTTACCTATTACTCCCCTGCCCAAAAACGGACTTCCAAACCTCCTCGGGAAAACCGTTCGTTCAAATGGATATATCGGCATGAACTCGGTGCTTTTGCGTACCTCCTCAGGCACACATGAGTTCCAGTTTTTTATCCTGACGAAGACGCGTTCACGGTCGTTGTAGCGCGAGTCGCAGACATACAAAGGCCAACCTGGGTACCAGAACGGTGGACGGGGACGCCCGCGAATGTGCCTTGCGGTGAATTGACAGGCTATTTTCTCGATGATGTCCTCGAGGGCATGATCGGCGAAATGACCTTGAAAACCAGTAAATAAAAGTCGTAGTACAATCATCAATGGAGAATGCGAACCAGTTTTGAAAACTTCCCCTTCCCAGAATTGTCTGTGTGCGGGATGGAATGTCTGATACAGGCATTTGTTAGCTCCGCAGAACAATTAATAAGGGTAGTCCCACCTGTTCAGGTCTATGGTACCAACAGACAGTCAAGCCCTGTTGGCCCTTCTTTGATCTTTAACGAGATCCAATCAACGCTATTCACATCATGAAAACAGAAAATGCGTACGGCTCTTCCGAAGTCCAGCACCTAAACACTTGGGCTACAATTGGACGACTAGGGTCATCTGCATTGCTCAAATGCAGCCAATCTGCAAGCTGTACCGTCCATCCCTTGTAGTGTACCTCGTCCACGAATACCCGGTCCTTGGTGGATATACGGAAAGTTGTAACACCTGGGATTCCCTCCGTTTCTGCGGAATGCAACGGTCTGGTATTCCCAGGGCCGCCACGCAATGATGCGAAGTTGGTGGTGGATATATATGGGGGACCAGACGGGGGCGTAGAAGACGTAAGCGCCTGGTATAGTCGCTGAAAGGGAAAGCGAAAGAGGTAAGGATAATGGTGTATTCCGATCGATGGTTACAAGGATACTTACTTGGAGGAGGAGAATGCGGCCATATGAGTCTGTGCTAGGTTCGTGCCATCTTCTTGCCTTCTCAAAGAGACGTGCCATTTCCAAGTCGAACTCTTTGGAGTTTGAATAACTTTTTGATCGTGCTCGACTCTGCGTGAAAACTACTTTATCATTTAAACAGGTATCAGGAATGGAAGCTGTACCTCTATGATTTTCAGAGACAAAGGAAACTGGATGGAATGAGTTCAGATGCAGGTTTAAGGAAGAGACAAAGACCAACTGAGTAAGATAAGTTGGGCACCGCGGATTCTTCTGGCACTGCTTCGAGAGCCACCGCAACTCGATTCCCACTTGGAATGAATTGAGCTACGGCAAGTAGTGGGGTTAACATGAACATACATAACATCCTTGTGACTTTTGATGGCATGTATAACCTCTACGTGTCGATCCTGCGGAACACAGTTGTCAAACGTCCAATTCAACAGGGCATAACTGCCGAACTCACAGGATCGACGTCAGCCATCCAACCAAACTCTCCGAAGCCTTCCCACCTAGGAAGACCTTTTTCAAGTTGTCTAACAATCTCTTCGCTGTCCACATCCCTCTCCATCCCCGCGATATCCTCGCCTTGGCCGTCTGGTTCTGGAGACATACCATTCATGTCCACGTCCACATCGGGGGATGTCTGTCGCAGAGTGGATCTGGGGAGAATCTGCACATGTTTTTGAGAATAAATGTGTGTGCTGGTGCTCGCAACGTGTGTTGTGGGATGGACGGTAGGAGTGGCGATGCGAGGTGGCGGTGGAATTGGAGTTGGAGATACTTTTATAGCTTGTTCTTGTACTGATGCCAGCACTGCTGCGTGCACTTTCTGCGGCGCAGATGGCGGTGGAGATGCGCGTGACGGTGGGAGGACGCTCCGTTTCTTCCACTCCACCTCGAGTACGCCCTGAGACATACATTAAACACCCAAGAAGAATGGAGACAGAACAGATACACAAGCCTTCAGCGTTTCAGCATCCTGTGCAATTTGGCTGTCTGATTCATTGTAAAACATTGCATTCCAAAATACAAGGGATAGATCGGTGTATGCGTCCGAAGCGTCTTTATATCTGTTCTTCTCTACGCTCGATCGTATGTTGTTCAAGCAACGCGGTTCTGGAATAAGCTGTATCCAACTGCCAGTGAGTATTGTAGTGGAGGTGCTGGAGAAGAAACGACTTGCCTCGTAATATTGAGGCCAATCAGTGCGGTCGACCAGCTCCAGAAACATGCCGGCAAGTTGTCGTTTGCTCCTGGGAGGCGTCATTATACATATTGTGTTGATTATTTCCTCGATGGCAGCCTTTTGAGCAGTGGTGAGCGTCATGTCGATTACTACTAGTACACGAATGGAAACTCCTGGTTTTGGTGGGTTCACGTGATTGTGAGACATTTGCAAACCATGAAATGTGAATTCCTTCATGGTGACAGCATACCGTGTTTTTGACACCGTCATCTGTCCCTCGCTGTATAGAGCTCTACAGCGAGCAGATGACGCCGAGTGGAGTGTCAAAAACACTTGCAACGGTAAGCTGTATAACACTACTGTTTTTGACAGTCCGATTCGGAATCCGACCAGTAGGAACGGCTGGTTCCGAGACGATCTTATAGAGACGATCTTATAGCTTCAACGCCAACATGAAGCTTTATCTATTCGGACTATTCCTCAATTATGTCGTGTCCGTTCTCTATCATGTTTCTCTGACCAGCGCCGCCTTCACTCTCAATACCTCCTTTTCTGCTGGTTACATACAGCTCAACCGCAATAGTACCTGGTGCTACTACCCATACTTAGAAACGACAGTCTCTTGTGAACCCGACTACACCTTTATCGTCGAATTGCACCTCAATCAAACGACTTCCATCGGGTATTATCAACCCGATGGTACGCGCTCTGGTGGACCTGAATGGTCGGTGCCGACGAACCCCGGAGAACTCTTTCTGTGTGGAAGTGGGAGGGCAGGAGACGGGACGTACCGGACATTCTGCGCTGCGCCGGTAACTGCCAATGACAGCGTCCCGAATCCGGGTTGTCTGGTGAATACAGCACAGACAGTAGTCACGGACGGCTGCTATACACCTGGGCAACCTCCTTACCCGAACTTGAACGGGACAGGAACTGCGTCGATTGTTTTTAGTACCATGGTTAGCAGTCATCGTACGTTTATTTGTTCTCCTCTGTTGCTTGCGCTAACAAGCGCTAACAGCGCGAGGGCCATACCCTCATTTTGTCGCCACTGCAACCCTCCTGAGTCTCCTCGTCACATTACTAATGATGTCCTAGTTCAGCGCTCGTGGTCATCACCTCCTTCATCGGCGGGTGACCGCCACACATTTTTCACATTGAGGACAAAGTCTGAAATAGACACGTCGTGATTTATACGGCTGCATGAAGTGGTGGGAGTAAAAACCCGAACCTCCCCAGACTGCTTACCAGTTTTCACTTGCACATGCTTTCCCAATCTTTAGTCTTTGGTAAATATCCGAGTAGCGATGCTCCTACGCGTATGCAACTCATTCGTGCCCTGATAGCAAATCTGATTGTGAGATTTGGAACTGCAATCATTGTTGGGCCGACGTCTTACTGCTAGTGCGTTATCAGTGGCTCTACCCAGGGTTTAACCTGTGTTCCAACTCTCAGCAAATCACACAACACCTCCCTCCCTCCCACCGGACCCCGTCCCGCTCTTCCCGCTGCCGTCTCTCCTGTGATGTCTGTCGTTGCTGTCACTAACACCATGCGTGGGGACGCCCTCCCTCATCAACATGCCGAGTCTTCGTCGCCCACACCCTCCTGGCTCCAATTGTAGCAACGCGTTCTGCGTCGGCTCGGGTGGGAAGTACGACAGGGACGATAGGACCGCAAATTTCTCGAACTTCCTCTATCCATTAAACGATTGGATACAGGAAAGATGGAAAAAAAATTGCTGTGCCAAGACCTCCGAGGGACCTGCCTTTGCTGATGAAGCAAGCTCTCAGTCGAGGATTTGGCCTTGCACCAACTTGGTATCCTGGGGAACATGACATACTTTAGTTGTGACATTGTCAAGAAGATCAGGTGTGTCAATTGCAGAAGCAATGAGAATAACTTGAGATTAATGGTTGTAAGCGCCAGAGGGAGAGGAGAGGGAGATGTGAACCACAACACAATTGAGCGCACGGAGAGCGAATCTCGCATTCTTCTCGAGCACTAATAAAGGGATGCGCTGTATCCCAATTTTCTCAAGGAGCCAAGAGTCGAGCTCGTCAGACATAGGTGAATCATGGAGGTGATAAGCCAGTGCTGACACCAAAATACCCATACTCATGCATATGCGGCTCAGTAGTGGGTCTAGACTCAGTAGCATATGGGGCTAAAAGCATGATACAGTAGTAGAGAGAGAAAGACAAAAACAACTTGTGTCATGGACCCTCAGTGGGTGAGAGGATTGGAACGGAAAAGGGATCTGGGACGTTGTGCTAGACAGGTGGAGACGAGACGCCCACGAGAGACAACGAAGATGTCTGACGGAGGCCAAGGCTGGCTGGAAAATCCAAAAACCCAACACTGAGGAGGAAACTAGAAAATCTAAGTCAGAGATATGATCTGAGTATGGAAACTAATGGGCAAGGAGTTCAGTGTAGATTGGTGCTAAGGTAGGGGCCATCCATCTGCGACAAAGATCACATGATATGACACTTTTTGTGACATCCTCAATCAAATTAGGCAAGAAATTGACGGAAAAACCATGGAATTTACTTTTCACAACATCGAGGAGGACATTAGAAAATTGGCTTCCTAGCAAATGTACTATATACTACTGAGGATTAAAATCCAGAATTATATGAAGATCAGTGAAGTGTGAGTTGAGTTATTCGACAAACAAGATCTGATTGAAATCATATGCTCGGAACTCTACCGGATACCCGCTCGTTCCAAGTCTTCCATGATATTTAGAGGCAGGACTCGATGCCCCCGGTATTTCCTCAATGCCCATGCCGCTTGCCGCCCATTCAGTCCTCACACATAGGCATCCATGAATCGAAGAGATCGATTAGTGAACTTGCGCATCATCCAAGGGGGTCCCGGCATTCAAACCCCGCACCCAAGGTAGGGGGGGGTGGCCTGGCCAGGCAAAAAAAAAAAGGAACACTTTGATATGTATAGCTTTATATAGTAATTTTTGACTTTCCTGCTACCCCTGAGTGCACGCAACACTTGTGTCATGGTGAAATCAAACAAAACGGCACGTCACAAGTCATCCATAGGTACAGGAAACTAATACAAATGACAGGCAGCACTGAAATTCCAAGCTGGAGACAAGCTTGAGTGCCCAGAATGCCACAAGATGATATTGGTGGGGACTGGTGGACAGGCAAGTCTGGGGCAACACACTGGCAAGTCCAAATGTCGTCAAACCGTGAAGAGGAACCAGCAAGCAAAAGGATGACATACGCTCTTTGATGTCGGTCTCACCCACTGTGTAGCTGGTCTAGTGCCACAGCCTCCACAAACCCATATCCCTCCCCTCGTTCAGGCCAATTTAATTCCTGAAGATGTAGAGCTGGATCTGTCAGATGAAGACATGATTCATTTGGATTGTCTAAACTTTGACTTTGTGCCTCGAAACTGGCGGTGTGAGGTGCATGCGAACACCAGGAAGGCTCAGCGGTAGATTGAATTGCCTTTTTGGTAGATTATGTAATTAAAAATGTCCGTATTAGGAAGGAGAGGGGGGGGGGGAGGTCCTGAAATCATTGAAAAAAAATATTCCGACCCACGTTCAGGTTTTTGAATGCCGGGACCCCCTTGGCATCATCGCCAAAGGGATGGACTCAAGTGCCATGACTGTATTGGCCTCAAGCTGGTCTTCTCGAGACGACTCCGGGTAAGTTTGGTATATGGTTTTAGCTCGTCCCCAACACTGCTCTATGAAGTTAAGCTCACAGTGAAATTTCGGCAGGAACAGAACTTGACAGCCATGGGAATTGCAAAGGACTTGGAGAAGAGAGTCAACATTGGAGAAGTTGGGCTGGTTATAGAGAATTCAACGGCAGCAGCAGTCTGTTGCTCCTGGCTGACACTTAAAGCCTTTGCATTCGGCGCGTTTCTTTGACAAGTCCCCGAACCCCTGTTCCTTGAGAATGATGGCCATTCCTTTAAACACTCCCTCACGCGCATGACCTGGTGGGAAGTACAACAATTGGGGTTCGCTGTCGGAAAATTGAGCGTCTCTCATTCTAATCTTCACCTTTTTGTATGACCCATCTGGTTTACAGATCGGTTTGCCTGTCGCCGGATCTCGTTTGGTAACCTCTATTCCCCAATTCGAGCCTTCCCTTGGTGTATTCTTTGGCATGTGACGAGCAGATAATGCATCATCAGACCTTTTCAAGTGAGTAGTGGCATTGTCATACACCAAGACATGGTCATGCTGAGGATAATATGTTTGTAGAATATCGATCGCCACGTTCGCCTGTTCCAGAATGTCTTCGTTCGTGAAATATCCATCCCAATTCTTGCCTGGTTTGAAGAGCCGCTGAGCTGACTGCTTCCGATCTGGAGATCTGAGCCACCCAAAGTCCTGTGAGACGTAATCGGCCACCATCAGCGAAGCACCTTCACCCTTCGCATATGGTTTTGCCGGCGCATCCTTGTGATACCAACCCTTTCTCCGACGGTCATGGGCATAAAATATTGACTCGTCATGAAACCATGTTACCACACGACGACCAGGTACAGTAGGAGGGGATTCTACTAAGTTTTCATCCCAGCTCGCCATTCTTTCTTGAATTCGGCACCACTGCGGCAAAAAAAACACTATTGCGATAATAGACAACATCTGCATGTTCGTGGCCGTCGACATATTGTCCTTTTGGAGCAGATCAATATCGGTATCCAAGGGCGTTAAGGTATCGGCGAGCAGTCCGAATGGAGATGTTTCTTTCGATGCCATACTTCTCCTTGATCTCTGGCCGATGCAGAAAATCCATGAGTTTCCTTGCCAATATCTCCTTGCCAATTGACATCAAATAGATGCTGATTTCATTTGACAGGTTCTTGTCGACATTCCAATCTCAATAAGGATTGATAGGCAAGATTTCCTGGTTCTCAATGAAGGCTCGGCAGAGCTCTCGAAGACAACGCGCACAGTGACAGCCGCATCCCATTCCAATTGCTGTCTGAAACGCAGATGCTCCCCAGCTGTTGTAAGTTTTTGAGTTTGAGTTTGAGTACATGTGCAGCATTGACGCCATCCCTTCTAGCCGTGCTCGTGTCCACAGATTGAGATTTGGATCTTTGTACCCAGCCCCTGTCTTCCGCTTTGGACAAAGGATCACTCCCACATCGTGGAGTGCCGCAATTGCATCATGCTGGGTTGGTGATGACTGTACGTGTCCCATCAGCTTTCTAGATTGTTCCTGTGGCTGAAATTTTGTGTATCCGTATCCTTTTGGTGGCCCAGGTTGATAACTCGGTCCAGGTCATCAGTAAGGTTACATATTTGCTTTTTCGAACTTATCAACTTATATAAGCGCAATAAGAATGAAAAGCTTTAAGCCCCCGGTGCTTAAATGGGCGGGGTGGGTCCGCTAATTTAAGAACTGGGGGCTTATCATAAGATGCAAAAGACACCGAAAGTGAAACAACTTTTTTGAAAAGTACTTCAACTTAATAGTCTTTGAACTGGGAGGGTTCAGGTTTTGCTTTGCAGGGCGACCGGGAGGAAGCAAAATTCAGTATATTTCAACCACAGCAGTAACAATGTATCAAATGAGAATGATTAACTATAAAAAACCTGGCAAGCACTTGATTTCCGAGTCAGTACTGCCTTCTTGAATGTCACGCCCGGCAGGCCTCGGCTGCCTCGTCAGAGTCAGTGTTGGATTGACAGAGTACAAATTCTTCGCCCTTGCTCTCGATAGTCTCAACCATCAGACCACGCTTGTGTTCAAAAGCGAATTGCTTGGCCAAGTCGGTGATGGCGTCCCAGTGTTTTTCTTTCAATCGCTTGATAGTGGGGAGAAGTGCCGAAGCACGTTTCTCATGCTTGACATTGCCATTGAGACCAATTACTTCCTGATCACCATAGTTTTCATGGGAGAAATGGCCAAGCTTGCTGGCCGGCACCCTCTCTTCGCCTGTTAACCAGTACGTAAATGCCCGAAGAGCCTGCCAACCAAAAAATGAATAAAGAAGTGACAAGACTACAAAAGGATCAAGTTTACCGCTTGAATGGAGAGAGTCAAGGCGCCGATGGGTTTTTTGGCCTGTGCTGCCTGGGTGGCATTTCTGATCTCCTTGTAGTGGGTTGACAAGGTGTACGTGATGACATCCGATTGAAAAAGCTGTTATGCGATCATTCAAAATATTGTCACCCCAAACAAATATTTGATTAGAAAACATACCAATTTTTTCCCATCTTCCTGATGCTTCCAGTAAAATGGCCGATTGGCTGCGCTTGTGCCAAGGGAATCTTCGGCGGCATCTGTGCTTTCCTCCTTCGTAATATACTGATTACCCATGAGTAGGGATTTGACAGCAAGCATCGTGCTTTGTGCAAATGCATTGTGCCAACACTCCAAACGGTAGCCAATCTAGTGAAGACAGGCTCGTTTTTAGATCATGTAATCCAACAAACCAGAACTTACCAGCAAAGGGACAATGTCGTTTTTTCCCCACTCACACTTGATGTCGTATCCATAAACATCCACCCATATACGCTTCAACGTTTCCACGTCAGGTTCAGCCCAAGCTGAGAGAGAGTCGACATACGCTTTGACGTTTGGAATAAAGAGCGCGCCAAACTTGATGGCAGTTTTGTCAGGGAGATCAGATAAGGTAACTTTGGACTTGCGACCCTTCTTAGGCTTCAACGTATCAGCAACGGTCGGCGGTTCCTTTATCATCGCGAGAGACTTGTACTGGTTAGTAAGTGAATGGTGATGATTGAGATTTGGATCAGATGGTTACTCACACGGTACTTGGGCTTACTACCATCAATCGTCGAGAAAGACTCAGAGGGAATTTCGAGAGAGTCTCGTCACGGTCACTGATGCCACCGTCTTCATAGTCACCGTTGCCACTGGTTGTGCTGGTATGGCTGGTATGGGAAGATTCCTGTGGGCTGCGCGTCTCCCAATTCTTGATTAAGCCAATGGCAGGTTTGGGACCCTTGATTTTTTTGGCAATGGATCTGAGGACATGAAAGAGGCATTGAAGTTTCGTGAGTATAAAGTTCATCAAGGGTACAAACACGCACTGTTATTTGGGTGAAGTGTGAATATCAGCTTTACGTTTACCGGCATGCGCGTGATCCGAGTCCACATTGACACGTTGAGCTGCCACACGTTCCCTTGCTTGGATTCCCTTCTCACGTTTCTTATCCTTCCCCTTCAACGTCGTCTCTTCCTCTGCACTGTACATCTCGTCCCTCCCTCCATTGTCGATGTCGGACTCAGGATCACTCTGCGGCGGAACATCTTGACCTGGCCCACTGCCCTCAATTGGGCCATCCAGCGTGTCATCGTCAAACACATCCAAGCTGGGCTTGGAACCTATGGATAACGAAGGTCAGCTGATAAATCTCCATCTCATGTTCATCATTGACCTTGGCTTTTTGAGCTAGTGGATACTTGACGCGCAACACGCTTGATATTATTGGACTTTGGATGGTCGGCGTTGGCGTCGATTTCAATATCCAAGTACTGCTGTGCATCCTCAAGTTCTGCAACCTTTTTCAAAGCCTGGAGGTTAGCCGCCTGTTTTGTAGCCTTCTCGAGCTCAGCTGTGGCTTTTCTAGCTGCGACTTCAGCCTTGGTCGCTCGTTTTGCTGGCATGTCGAGTAGACCGACAACCCGATTTTTGTTAGTTATACGAGTGGGCATGCGAGCCATGGGAGCAAAGTCCGTTGAAATTTGGGGCATTTTTTTGGGGGGCATGACCATGATGAAGAGGTGCAGGAAAAGAAGCCACGGAAATGGTTCGATATTTAATGTAGGTTTTTTTTGGCCAAGTCATAAGAGTCATCCTAAACTCGTACATCACTGCCAGTGTCTACTTCACCTCTTCACCTCGTACGCCGATTGGCGTGTTGAAACTTGACATGGAGAGGATCAAATGACTTTTTCGACCACGTATTTTAGGCTGCACATTTCCTGGCTGCGAAAAATCATTTCGGAGCAAATCTGGCCACACACAACATCTCAACACCCACACCAAACAACATGTTCCTCATCCACGTTCTCCCGACTCACTCCAGGCTTCGGATTTACCTAGTCTGGATCCATCTCCCCCTCCTGCTGACCGGTGGTCACCTAGCCCTTACAAGTGGACTGCAGATGGATGTTTTGTTGTAAAGCATCCCATAATGGATGGTACGGGTACTGAAGTTTCTTTTCACATGCTGATATTTATTTATCTTACCAGGTGTTCCTTGTGATGCGGACGGCAATGATCTCCCTCCCAACACCCTGCCACCTCCAATATCTGGCAAGACCCCTGACAACTTCTTGCCTTACAATTCACGTGCCGAGTTCGAAATGTCAGATTTCCTATTTCGCCATGTCCAGATGTCTGGAGGGAACATAAGCCGGCACATGGAATTACTCAGCGCACTATATCCAGGCCAGGAGCCACCCTTCGCAGATGCTGCCGACCTGTATTGTACCATTGACGCTACGCCTCTGGGTGACATGCCGTGGAAGAGTTTTGAAGTCATATATACTGGTGCCGTTGAGGAGGAGAACCCCCCTCCGTGGAAAACGGCTACTTATGAGGTCTGGCATCATGATATCGTGGATGTAATGGAAAGTCAGATTGGCAACCCGGACTTTGTGAAGGAGATGGATTTTGCACCAAAACAAGTTTACAAGAATGGAAAACGACAATATACGGACCTCTTCTCTGGTAATTGGGCCTGGTCGCAAGCGGTGAGCCCCCTTCATTCCAAATGTCTATTTTGCTTATAATTTATGTTTGATCTTTCAGGACAAAATTGCCAAGGATCCCGAAACACATGGTGCCATGTTTGCACCGGTCATTTTTGGCAGTGATAAGACTACGGTATCTATTGCCACTGGTCATAATGAATATTATCCGCTGTATGCATCACTGGGACCAGTGCATAACAATGTCTGACAGGCTCACCGTAATGCTGTGTCACTTGTTGGATTTCTTGCGATTCCAAAAAGTGTGTCATCCAATATTTGCTGCATTCTAAATTTACTCATGGTTCAATAGCTAATCACAAGTATCAAAATGATGCAAATTTTTGTGATTTCTGACGACAGTTATTTCATACATCCATTGCCAAGATTTTACTACCTCTACGACTACACATGGCTACTCCCCGTGTGACGCGCTGTGGAGATGGGCACTTCTGTCGTGTAATATATGGCATTGGTCCCTGTATAGCAGATTATCCTGAGCAGTGCCTACTTGCGGGCATTGTTCAGGGTTGGTGTCCCAAGTAAGTAGGATATATCTAACCTAAGTTCACAATGACTCACAACTTTTGTAGATGTACTGAGCCTTTCGATGAGCTTGATTCGGGGAAATTATGTGGCCTTCGAACACATATCCACTCTGATGCACTTCGTGACGCATTTGACTCAACGGAGTTGTGGCAAGGTTATGGTATAGTTGGGGATGTAATTGTATGTAACCTTGCTCTCTTTTGTATTGTATTTGTACTCACAAGACCCTGCGTAGCCCTTCACTGCACATTTCCCACGTGCCGATATTCATGAAGTCCTCACCCCTGACCTACTCCATCAACTCATTCAAGGAACCTTCAAAGACCATCTTGTGACTTGGGTTGTACAATACATAGAAGACGTTAACACTCCTGCCCAATCTTGCAAGATATTGGCTGATATTGACTGGAGGTAATTTCTCTAAATTTTCTGATGATTTTCATATTAAATTGTTCAAAATACCTTACAGAATTGCGGCGGCTCCTTCATTTCCAGGTCTACGACGTTTTCGTGAAGGCCGCAACTTCAAACAATGGACAGGAGACAACTCTAAAGCTCTAATGAAGGTATGTTCCTGAATGACTAAACATGGAGCGATACTTATTATTGGATTCAGGTTTTTCTCCCAGCCATTGTCGGCTATGTGCCTGAACAAATGGTGCAAGCCGTGAGAGCCCTTTTAGATTTTTGTTACTTGGTGCAGCGCTCTGTCATTGATGAAGACACTCTGCGTTCCATCGACACTTCCCTCTCCAATTTCTACCGTGACCGGCACATTTTCATTACAACTGGAGTCCGAGATGACTTCTTGGTGCCACGACAACATTCACTTATTCATTACCATCAATCTATCCAACTTTTTGGTGCTCCAAATGGTCTCTGTTCTTCCATAACAGAGTCAAAGCACATCAAAGCCGTCAAGCAACCATGGCAACGATCAAGCCGATGGAAGGCCCTTGGCCAGATGCTGCTAATAAATCAACGACTCGATAAACTTGCTGCCGCGCATGTGGATTTCAAGGCGCGAGGCATGCTCGAAGGTCCATGCACAGGCCTACCTCCACCTGAGCCTGAACCAGCCGTCACTGCGCCTAATGATGCTGATGCAGATGAGGGCCCTACGGATGGTGAGAGATTTGATGGCTGCGTAGAGCTGGCCAAAACACCAGGTACATTAGATTATTAGCTGCTGCGTAGGTTCTACCTCTGAATCAGTTCAACAGCGCGAGGCTATTCCCGTCACACCCTGACTTTAATGCAATCAGTGCGACAGCCACAACTTCATGAACATATTCGGCGATATCTTCATGATGTTATGAACCCTAATTCTGCTGTACTGGGGACCGATATTCCTCTTGCAAACTGTCCGCACTTCCAAGGTCGCATACGTATCGATCATTCTGCCACTGCCATTTATTATGCTCCCAGTGATATATCTGGTATTAGAGGGATGCACCGCGAACAGATTCGGGCAACTCCTGCCTGGTTCAATGGGCCAGGATGGTACGACACAGTTTTTATCAACAAGGATCTGGATTTGCCAGGGTTTCAGGGCCTGCACGTTGCCCGTGTGCGGTTGTTTTTTGACTTTCACTTTGCAGGGAGGCGCCATCAGTGTGCCCTCGTTGAGTGGTTCATTCCACGGGATGTACAACCTTGCCATCTAACAGGCATGTGGGTGGTTTCACCAGAGATGGTGAGGGGCAAACGTGTAACCTCTGTGGTACACCTGGATACCATCCTGCGTGGTGCCCATTTGATTGGTGAATATGGCCGTGATCCCTTACCCTCCCGTTTTCGTTTCCACAATTCCCTAAGCGCATTCCAGTCTTATTATGTTAACAAGTTTGCCGATCACCATAGCAATGAAATAGCGTTTTAATGCACACAATGTTATTAAAGTCTTTATGAAAAGCATAATATAGAATAAGCAAAAAGATTAAAAAGAACTTGCAAAAGTATATAAGTAGGTTCCAAAAAGCTGAAGCACGACTTGGTAAGCAAAAGTGCTGGTTAAGTCCCAATAAGGAATATGTAGATTTACTGATGGTGGTGGAGTAAGGTCTGTGTCCTCATCTGATGTGTCCTTGTCTGATTCTGCTTGATCCCCCTCATCCACTTCTGACACATGTTCCTCAGCTTCATCGTCCATATCAATTTCCCAGTGGTCCAGGACCCTTTCTGTGATTGTAGAGAATAATTCGAAGGTATGCCCAGTGTCTGGTGTTCCAGCTAAACTACCCCTTTTAATGTGGCACCGAAAGCTTGACTGCATGCTAGAGATGGATGGCGCAGGGGGGGTGATGGCCGGGGATACCTGTACATTGTCACATATAATTTTAATGGTTCAAATGGAAGAAACACACATTTTCCTTGTCGAAATTTGTATACAATTTAGTTTTTTTGAGGGCACAGTGGTGGATCTGTGTTGTAGATTTGCAATTGACGCCAATGTCTTCCTTTTTTTCCGGGGCATATTGACTGTGTAAGAGTGACCGACTGATTTAGCAAACTAGTCACACAATTCCTCATATTTTCGACATCTAATTCGATATTCTCGTGACATATATATATATTAATATTTGCTAGGGAGCGGATTTGCAATAAGTGCCCCCAATCAATCCAAAAGCGCGTTTAGTGGCGTGTCAGACCGTGTACTTTCCATATTCAGAGGTTGTCACGCTGGTCATGTGATCTTTGTCGCAGATGGATGGCCCCTACCTTACCAGTTCGAGTCACACTAACAGGTGAAGAATTCTGCATTTTCGCATTTTACACTAGTGCTATTGACTACCCGTCATTGATACTCAGACATCCAAGCAGCGACGAAGTCTCCGCTAAGTACTTGAGGGGTTGCATATGTCGATGGGCCATACCTTGAGGGGTAGAGGAGGAGGATGTCGTGATGCGGAGCAAGGTTTCAAACTCTTCGACTATATCTGCCTCCTTTAAAATGCCATAAGTGTCAGGGCATGCACCGCGAACAGATATAGAGTATCGGTTGTAGGAATCCATCGACAGCCGCTTCACCTTGACATCCTTTTGCAATTCCCGAACGCGTTCTTCATTCTTGGTGCTATCCTTTCGATATTGTGCAAGCTCGGCCACTGCAGACATCCACTCTTCTTCCGCTCGGTGGAACTGGCCATCATCACAGGGGAACTCCGGGGCGGTAACTTTAATTTTAGATCCGGTCGCTTGATGCTTGGACTCAGCGCCGAGTTCCATCAGTAGGACAAGATAAGGAAGTCCGCCATCAGTTGGAATTGCGCCGTGTCGCATTTTCTGTTCTGCATTCGTATCTGCTGCCTCTCGGAAGTTGATCTGCACAACGCAGTCTGAAAGCAGATCAGGATCAAAGATAGCATCAGCTGACACAGAGCCGTAGTATACCACCCAAAAACAATCAATTGACGATTGGTTGAAACAGCATTGTACTGCCGCTCCCCGACCCCACAGGTTTGCAAGTAATTTCCTGATCAACTCCAGTCAACAGCAATGTGAGCTGTGATAAAAAAACAAGCCTGACCGAGTGGGTTTCTCAGGTAAACGGTCGTTCGTGACAGTCCAATGCGTAAAATTGACATACGCATTGGCGAAGGCCTTGTCAAACTTTTTTTGGTTTGGGCCAGCCCATGTTGTCGTGCCGAAGAGCTTGCCGAGGAGGTCAAGGAGGCGCACTGGCTTGACCAAATTCCGGCGAAACTGTTCCTTTGGAGCTGCGTAGTCACGCGCAGTGAGCAGGAGTAGCCGGGCACTAAGTTCACCTAAAAGGCCTTTGCCGACCAAGCCTGCGCCACATAGGTCGGCACTTAGCGTGTTCAAGACTTTCCCCAAGCGTTTTGGATCGGAAGTATTGTACAATATATCAATAGCCCCCAAGACGAGGATGGGTTCCGATGGAGAATGCGTGTAAAACACTGAATGATCGTCGGAGAAGCCGGTTAGCAATCTCATGTGGTGGGTAACACTTTGGTCTGCCAATTGAATCGCTTCAGCACCGGTTAAAACAGGATCAAGGCACAAGCGCCGCGAAACTACCGCAAATACGTGGTGCTCGTTTCTTGCATCAAACGGCCGGCCACTGGTAAGCTTCAGGGAGGCGAAGCGGACAACGTCATCCGGTTCCTCTGTTAGCAGTTGTGCAACCCATCTGATAGAAGGATGAATGTGGGCACGAGGGACGAGCAAGGGACATACAAAGGTCGCCCGTATTGGGCGAGGTGTTGAATGGTTTCGAAAGTACCAACGTGAAAATCCATTGCCGTTTGATGATGAGCAATCGCATATTGGTCGAAATCGAGGGCGATGTAAGGGGGTACTGGTTTGAGAAGTTCCTCTCGTAGTTTTAGCCAAAGCACTAACAGTACATCAGGCGTGGATGCGTTGGCATAGGGCAAAGACTCACTGCCTTTAGGAGCAGGGGCATAATACGAGATGGTCAACTTTGTTCCCATGAACACGTGCCACATCCTCGTCGAGATCGCAATAAACTCAACAAAACCCAAAAACACAGTCCAAGCTCAGGAGCTTCATCGAAGTACGTGACGCACAAAGGCGTTTCGCCGGGAAATTGGGCCTGCACAAATTGCATGAGGTCTTCGACGGCCTTCTTCGCCAACTTCTCGTAACACTGCTGAGCGAATTTTGTTGCATCCCATTCTGGGTTAGATTCCCCGGCAATGCGTTCAGGGCTTTCGACACAAATTGACATTCTTGCCTGTCAACAAGCGATTAGTCTACTACACATGAGAAAAATAACGACTTGCATTCCTCGCTTCTTGGACCACGTGTTCAAAAAATTCCTGTCGGTATGGACGATCTGTCTCCATGAGTTTATGCCAGGCATGACGTAGGTCTGGTCCATTGAGACCACGCTCGGCTTGTAGAGACTTAAGCCTGCCATGCATAGCCACATGCGCAGCACCAAGGAAACTGGCGGCGTACACATGAGCGTCAAAGTTCAGGTCATTGTCCAATGGTAACTTCTTGAAATAACGAAAGACGACATCATCGGAGAGAGGGTAACCCAGAGCTTCGGGATTGCGGAGGCAGACAGGAAGAGTGAAAATGTGATTACCAGCCTGGCACGAAAAATCATCACACAAAAAAATCCAGCCATGCATCATCAGCTAACCTCTGTGAGCATGCGTGATTTCCCTGTTCCAGAACTTTGGACCACAGAGATCACTTTGGCATAAAATTGTCCTTCATTGGTGCTCTCCGCCACGTCAAGACGTTCAAGATGGCCAATGAATTCCTGGGCGGCATTGCCAACAAATTCGGTATTGTATGCTTCAGCCAGAACTATTGGCAGTAGAAATGAGCGGGTAGATAATCAATACTAGTATCACTCGTATTCCGAAAGAGGCTGCGACTAGTACATTCGACATGAGTCCGGCGGCAATGACAACGGAAAACAACGTACCGGTGTTCAGCCATGAGCAAAGCTCCACCAGGGAAAGGGACTGAGAATATGCGGGATCCACAGGAGCCGGAAAAAGAGATGCGAACACGAAAGAGGAGGACGGCGATACGATGCGGGAGGCGGCAGACACGAGGCAACCGGACGTGGGTTCAAAATAGCACAATGGTCAATATTCATATTCATGAGCGATGGGGCCTACTTACCAGGAGCTGGTGATGGGCGGAGGATCTCTGTATATGCGTTAGACATCATGTAACCTTCATTTAAACGCGGACATCGCACTCAAGCTCCGTATCTTTCTGCACGATCTGGTCAGTCGCACCGAATTCAACATAATTGTCAACTCCGGATGCTTATTGAGCAAATCCGTCGCGGTCAGGATCCCATTATAGGACGGATCGAGTAGTCCCTCTGAGGTTGCTACAATGATCGTGAGAAGACCAGCAGCGAAAAAGCGTTCGGCAGGGTCGGTTAATACAGGGAGTAGAGCCAAGGGAATTACATTGAAGAACTTGGCATCCATACGGGCATGGGTGGCATCGTCAAGTTCGTCTGGCACCATTTCCAGACTTGTTTCAGGGGAACGTTGAGCAGAGGACCAAGGCGTCTGAGGCTCGCTTTCGGTATCTCGAATGGGCTCAACAGGAGCAGCATCAAGCACCATATGCTCCGCATCACCAGGAGAATCAGCGACGAGCGCAGATGGCGTTGCTAATTTTGGCCTACTAGAAGAGGTATCCATTGTTGGGGAGCGTTGTCGCTTGGGAGTTTGACCTCTCGGGGGCATCTACAATGTGGGAAGCTCGTCGAAAGGGGCTCGTAGTACCGTGACTATCAACCGTCGGCTTTTCTTTAAATCCTACGTTCCATTCCCCTCTTACGAGTCTCACTCCAAGGTTCAGCTAGGTTCAGGAATCAGGATCACCGTTGTTCAGCAATTGACCAGCCCGGCACTGTGAAACATGACAAGGCTGGAGAATGTAAGCTCGTTTTAGGCTTTATTTAATCAAGTCGACCGGTGACGTCTCTGCCAAGATAACAGAACAAGTCACGAGGCTGTTAATTAAGGCCCTTTTTATGTAATACTGTTCGGACAGGACGCCACAGCCGCCCAGGACATCTGAATCATGGCCTAGACTGCTAACACTCTGGCGATATGTACCATACCATGCTGGCGTAAGGACCTCGACGGCTACAGCTGTTCTCATTATCGGCGGATACACTTGCCACGGTGTATTCGGTGTAGTATATAGTACATACGGATCTGGTCACCCCGATTTTCTGGATCGACGTTCGCAGCATCACACAAAAAAGGCGCTTGTTCGTGGGACCTCAGGGGCAGGTCGTGCCATCCAGTCTGGACCGTCAAGTTACTTACTGTCGTCAAGACTGGCTTCCCCAATACGTCCGTGAGCACCGAAAGGCTACCTTCTCTGCTAATCTGATGGCGAGGCCCAAAGTGTGTTCCAATACTGATTCTCGTAGAGGTGCTGGCTGTATACTTATCCAGCTTGACCTTGCGCATCGATCATCAGGGATTGTTCCTGAACCTTAAGTACGTGGTCTAGCCATTATTCCATTATTACAAGTCCGTCAATATAAATGCCTTGCCGCATTGGTGTGGCATTTGGAGCTCTTCCGAGTCGACACCGCTCTTCCAGATGCTCGTATACTTGGGTCTCTCTCTCCTTGTCGCGGCTTCCGTTGTAGTGCCACGACATTTGGCTGGAAATATCAATAATGGCACTTCCGAGTTGTCGACTGACTTTTTCGACTCTCTGTTCTTTAGTGTCGCGACATTTGCACAACCTGGAATGATTCCTGAATTACTTGGTCATCTCCACATCCGCCAAACGGGTTGTTCGTCTGGAACTCTATGTCCGTCGGGGGTCGTCTGTTGTAATATCGGCGACAGTTGCTGCTCAGGTTTGCTTCATTGCTTCCATTCGACTCGCCTCTGATTCTGTTACCCAGATAACACTTGCTGTCCTTTCGGGTGAGTCTCATTATTGTATACGTTCAAACGACCACATTAATGTGACTGCATGCAGCTATTATTGTGTCAGCAACGGATGCTGTCCTACCGGGGAGACTTGCTCGGGACCTACTTCTGGTTGCATTGACCCTTCAGATATTCCTTGCCCTGGTGATGATTTCTGTTGTCGTGAGTAATGGAGTAATTCGTTGGAAGGATTCACCATGATGCATTCTTTAAGCCCCTGGGGAAGCATGCTCCCGTGTCAATAATGTACCGCAATGCGGCCCTGCTGTTTCTACTACAACGCCGCCTCCTCCGCCTCCTATCACTGTCACGACTCCACGGACGACTTCTACACCACCACCACCTCCCCCGATCACGACTTCTAGACCACCTCCGCCTCCGACCACGACCTCAGTACCGCCTCCACCTCCGCCCACAACTTCAGCGCCGCCGCCGCCCACGACTTCGACACCCCCTCCTCCGCCTACGAGCTCCGCACCCACACCGATCTCGTTGGCGTCGTCTACGGCTTTACCAACCACGTCCGTTAGCAACCCTGTTGTTACTGTTCCCATTGTTACTGCCCCTCCCACCTCAACCTCAAGTCCCACGACCCCGGTGCCGAGGAATACAACTGTCAGCGCCTTGGATCAAAATATCGTCTATTCCGGCAATTGGGCAACGAAGAATTCGAGTTGCAGCTCAAATTCTCAATCGAAACAATGCACTGGCGCGGGGAATTCATTTTCTTATAGTTTTACAGGTCAGTGGTCATGTTGATCCAGACTTTTCGTGTTGGATGTACTGTGTTTCTGATATGCAGGAACCGCGATATATATGACTATCGCGGAGAACCCGGACGCCGGAATGTACTCGGTCACATTCGATCAAGCAACGACACAAATGGATGCCAAATCAAGTAGCGCCACATGCACCGTCGGTTTTCAACTGCAGAACCTCAACAACGGCAAGCACACTATTGTCGTGAAATCCCTCGGCCAGGCATCTTTGAGTAACGCAGGCAACTTTAACTTGGATCACTTCGTGTAAGACCTCAAAAGCATACACATATTTTATTGCTTTGCCTCATGGTTGGAAAACTTTCGCAGAATCACGACGCAACAAGACAGTAGTCCCACTAGCACCATCAGCTCGGCAATAACGGCTGGCTCGCCCTCGACTTTCAGTGTCCCCATGAAGACAATGATGTATATGATGATTGGAATGATGTTGTGGATGATTTTTAGTAAGTGGGCACATCACTCCCTCACGATCTGGACCCTGATTGTCTTCTGCGCTCCAGAATGATATATATCTCGATGACGGAGATCTGAACATTTGATGTTTGTTGGAACATTTACGTTCTTGGACGTTTATAGTTTCTTGTGACTGGCTTGTGACTTGATGAAAGGTTGTTATATGTCGTATGTGTGTCCGAGAATCTTAGCGGTACGGAGGAAAAGCTGTGTGGTACACGTGATCTCAACCTCAGACAATTCCTCGTCACCATCATGTCCACGACCTGGCCAGCTTGAGCGGTGATCACGCTGACTTCATGCGCCTTTGTATGAAGTATTACTCTATGCAAGAAGATGATGTTTTTGCTGCAGCTTTGAGGCCGCGTTTGAAAAAGGGTACACCGTGCTCTCCGCTGTCCATAGGGAGCAGGAGGAGTTGTTGCAGAAAGCGCGTGATATGCTTCCTGCCCCCTCCTGTGATGTTACCTGTCTCACATTATTCAATTCCCCAGCGCAAGCCTCACTCGGGTGACAATGTGACTTACGCAGTTCTTGGCCCCAATCTGAAGGTCCGTGTTTGGGAAGCAGATGAACTAGCTCCCTACGGCATCGTTTCTTTCGACTTTGTGGACAAGAACAATCAATACATCCTCACACCTTGCGACATCAAAATTTACTCTGTTTCCAACAGGTTTACTCCCACCAGTCCAGTTTATTCCATGGAGAAATCAGCAGCGTTGACCACCCCACACAACTCTCTAGCCTTCCTCGGAAACTATGGCCAAGCCAAGAGTTGGGACCCCAATTGGGAGACATGTCATACGGGAGGGGATTCTTCTTCGCATTGATCAACATGGCCATCGGGATCGCTTTCTCCAACCCACTCGAAGTGTCACCAGTGCCATGCTCACACTCCAGCCCATGTAACGTTGATGCTGCCAGGTCTTTGTTCTGTTTCGTATATGCTTTCCACTCCAGGAAAGTTTTTCTGATGTCATTGTACACGTATTAATATTACTAGTTCAAGCCAAGGTTTACTACGTCGTCGATCTTTCCATAACTTTATCAATGAGGGTCAGCCTTTTCACCATGATATATCACACGTCACAAGCGAAGCAAGCCTCCCCAAGACGGACATCATGTAAAGGGGACTTGGACCGTTGTGGGGATGCACATCATTGTCATGTTTGCCTCGAACATATCTCGTCACCTTCCATGACAATCGACAATCCAGACATTCTTGCTTGTTTCGCACGCATGGATAGATGAGAGTTAGGGAGCCTGAAAACACCAAAATCCCAACGGCCAGGCAATCGGGGTCGGTGTATCACCACTATTAGTGAGCCATTATCTCTATGCTTGATTGGAATGTTGCGTTCCCACATTCACAGCATCACTCGGTACATGCAAGTCCTACCAGACAAGGCTCCACGTGTCGTCCTCAATATCCATCGCCGTTGTTTGTGTCACGTCGCAAGCCCCTTGCGGCACCGTTGCGTTTGTTGGAGTTTCTGCTACCAGGATTGCACACTCCGCGATGCGTTGGATGTTAGCACCGGAGGATGGGAAGCAATCGTTACTGGCACAAAGCAGCATACTTTTCGAAAAGCAAAACTCTGCAGAATAAACTTGGCCATACAGTCGTTGACGACTTTCCCTTCGTCCGGCAGGAAACTAGAATGCTGACGTCAGAACGCGGATCCTTGACACACGTCCATCACATATCAAGGGTCTCAACTAAAGTGTTTGCAAAAGGTAATGATGTCATGGAAAGTATAGCATCTGGAGACCCTTGATGCATGCAGGTATTGGCAAGCTTCGACGGAGCCTTACACCGATCTCTTGACGCCCACGAAATGCCATGGATACAAGAACTTGATACGCAGTCCTACAGCGATCCCTATTTTACCAACCTGGCCTCAACATTTCAACGCTATCAACGAAACCGTAAGCCAAACTTGAACGTTAGCTCTTTACCACCTCTTCACAAATTCACGAACAAAGGTCGTTATCACTCTACGTCTTTCGATTAATTATGAAAAGCGTTGCGGACTTCGTTACGCATGCTCAGCGCCTCCAGACTGTGAATGTAAGTACGGTCAGCCTGCACTTGCCCTGGCTTTATTTGTCCTCATCTACTTCAGTATGTCATCGGTGAGCGCTTTGCATGGATGCACTGGCACGAAACCGTGGTTCTAACAGCATACCGTTCATCAAGTTGCCACTATGACCATAATGGTAGGAGCTTTGCTACCCGATGCCCTATACATCTGCTGATACCACTTGTCAGATTTATGATTACTGCCTTACACTGGTTGATGAGGTTTGGAAATGAAATCTCGGAACTCATCCTTATCTAAAGCCGTTGTTCAATAAAGGTCTGTTTGATCTGGAACGCAAAGCTTAACCTTGGGGGCATCCTGTATTTGCTATCCCGGTACCCTACTTTCCTCGACGTGGCTCTGACGGTGTATGGTGAGTAGATATGCGAAAATTTAATCATAAGCTAATGTGCCCTATACTCTCTTCAGTTGACGTCACCCCTCACATACCAATGAGTGTGAGTATGACGTTAGGCTAGTTGCAATAGTCTGATTCAAGCGCTCGATCTGGTCCAGCACTGTGTGCCTGCTGTTAAAGTCACATGTTGTTCGTAAATATTCTTGCTGTTAGTATGCATGTTCCCGGCTAATATGTAGTTGCATGAACATGCAGGGTTAATCACAGTCGGCATTAGTGTTGCAGAGTGTCAGCAAGTCCCTGCCTCTTCAGCTTCTCAGGTCTCAGGATTCCTTTCCTTTCAGTGATCTTGGTATTACGTACCTTTGTATTGTGGGCTAATAGCCTCAAAGTCCTGTGTGTGTTGATGTCTCTATTCATGGTATGCATTTCGACCACCCCTCAACCACTTCATTCAATAACCTCTGGCAGATTATCTTTGTTTCTTCTCTCACTATTATGGGGATTTTTCTACATCCACTCACAGGCAAGCATTTTATATAACATTTTCATTGAGGAATACCTCAACTGGTGATCAAATTCTGGAAGTGATTCCCCCTCCATATCCGTCATTCACCGGTTGCAATATCAGCGGTGGCACTTCAATCATATTCATCAATTTCATGTTGCTGATTCTGTTGGAGACTGGTATGATCTCATGCCTTTCTGCACCCCAAGTCATCCTTACAAGAATTGATTCTCCAAAGTCATCATGGGCATGACAGCTTTCCAAGTGTACAGGTTACTCAGAAGTGCCACAGACCGATTAATTGCCACCATATACAGAGATGGAATACTGTTTTTCCTCTGTCTATTCTGTGAGTCAAACTGTATGGATCAAATAGTTTTATCCCCAATACCCTACAGTCATATCCCTTTCTAATGTCTTTGTTTTGAGTTTGGGTCCAGTGAGTTGTTGCTGTCTGCAGGCAAATTTCTGAAAACTAACATTTGGGTCATTCAGTCTGAATTTCAGAATCTCATCACCACGTATGTTTCTAGAACTAATAAAGAAAAATCCCCTTCTCACCATTTCTTGCTGTGTCTTGCAGTTTTCAACGAGTGATGCATAGCCTGTTCTCATGCTGAATCATCATCCATGCCAGGCGAACTAATCGGAAGTACCCTGCCACATCACAGCAACTTGAGCCATGTGAATCACCATCTGAGCCTGCTGTCTTCACATCAGTAATGGAACCGGATGTCACTGTTCTGTGTGACCACAGAGGGGCTGCTACAGCATCTGAGATGGTGAGCAGTTAGGTTAGACAATGCCATTCCTGCATATTTAGCACCAACTTGTCAGCAGTCCGCTTGGTACTAAACTCAGGCCACTGGTGGGTTCAATCTTGCTTTGGTTAATATTGTTTTCTTCTTTTGCTAAATTGCACTCTTATCTCTTGTAATTCCAGGTTATTTGCTATGACGCTATGACATTTTAAAAATGAAGGTATGAACCAATGAGGAACCACTTCTTCGTAATGCTCGTGACAGCTCCCGCAAATAGTGTACCGTAACAATGTATTCCAACATTTATTTAATGAAATTGTAGGGGGCCACACTGTGCAAATAATATGCTGAATATCTGATTGAATACACATTAATCCCATGGAAAACAACCCCATCGCGCGGCCTGGAAAAAACAAACCTCACCATTGCTTATGTGTTTTCAAAATTCAATCCTAAACCCGCCAGTCCGGTCCATGACTTTATGGGGATCATACACTGAACGGATCCTAGCAAGCTCATCGTAGTGATCACGATAGATGTCAGACGTCAAGGTCCCGTCAAGGGCCAAATTGTAATACACCGGCGTTACCGGCGTCGTGAGGCCTTGTGCCAAAGCCTTCTCTTCGAGAACGGTAGTGACATTGCCGATCGCATGGAGCCAGAACTCATCATCTTCTGGGTTTAGCCACTTGAAATTGATGACTAGTGGCCCGTTGGGTTGTCCCCTTTTGTGAGGCCAGGCAGCTGGAGAACTATTGTCAAACATGACAGGGAGGAAGGGCCATATGTCGACATAGATCTGAAGGCCGCGATGAGCGATAAGCTGATTTGCATAGAACTAGAGGAGATGATCATGTGTTATCTATATTATTCAACAGATACAAGCTCGTGGAAGGTGTACCCACCGAAGTCACATCGAGGGCAGCTTGAATGAGAGCCTCAGAGTAGTGAGATATCATGACACAACTGAACCGACCGCTGAGGTGGAAGAAAGATATTCCATTTAAATAAATATCTAGAGCTAAGTCATGGGGCATACCGGAAGGCCGGAAGGTCATCCTTGCCACTTGGCAACCCCACTCTATAAGACTGGCGATTCCGAGGAAGGGCACGATGTCGATCCATCCAGGTTTTGGTATGATTCAACTTGTGGTGAGGGATGGAAAGGAACCCATCAAAGACACCTGGTGGCCATTGTGGTCCATCAAAGAAACATTCAACACTGGCTATGGACTATTTTGATAAAATACATGAGTGCAGTCATGTAGGCCAGAGACTGTAACATACAGCAGGTTGTCCTTCAGCGTGAGTGTGTTCAAAGATGGCTTCAACATTGCATTTTGGCAATTCATTCTTCTGAAACTCGATGATGATGGGGATGAGGGCCTCAAAGTATTCAGGGTCATATTGCAATACCATCGACTGCAAGGGGTAAACAAAGATGAGTCAATATGAAGTACAGATATTGTGAAAGTGAGGGTAGCAGACCTGTATTCCACCTTGTATGCGGGTGACCATAGTCCAGTTTGTGACAATACCAAAGTTGTTCCCACCCCCCTGCGCAAATGTGAGAAAGTGGAGCAACTGTTTACGAGAAAAAAAGCACCTTCAGAGCCCAGAATAGTTCTTTGTTGCTTTCGGCATCGACTTTAAGAAGATCGCCAGAGGGTAAGACAACATCTAGGGCTTGGATAGAGTCGATGGCCAATCCAAATTGATTGGTTAAATTGGAGAAACCGCCTCCCAGGTTGAATCCTGCGACTCCAACCTTCGGGCAGGTAGTTGCGCCAGGGATGTTACGTGGTGGTTTAAGATCCTGCAGAACCACATAAACATCTTCCCAGAATAATCCAGGACCAACATCAACAAGCGACCCGTCGTCAGTGGGTATGACTTGTCGGAAGAGCGCCATATCGACTAGTATACCTGGGGTAGAATTGAATCCTGGCGGAGCAATATGACCGCCTCCCTTGATCTGATTCAGGTTAGAGATGTTTGGTGCGTCACTAACAAAGCGAATAACACACACCGCAAAGCAAACATCTGGGTCAGCCTTAGATATTGTTGAGCTAATACAGTAAGCTCATCGTCATCAGGGACAAATGCTTGAATGAAAAATTCCGCTTACGATGATTATGACATCTTGCGGGTTGGCAGGCTGAAAGACACAAGCAGGACTCTGCTCGCTGCTAAGCCAATAGTAAGAGGTCGTACTCTTGATGTAACCGGGAGATCCTGAGAGGAATGAGATCCATGAGCGACGAAGATCACACCTAGACAATAATGAATTCCAACCCCTCTTAAAATAATTGGCGTCAGGCGAAATATGGCTTGCTATGTAGTCGATAGTCTCCTCAAGACTCTTCGAAAAAGATCTGTTGATGTTGAAGCAAAGGAATGAGGAGCAGATGCACTTACCATGACTGTGGGATTGGAAACGAGAATGATGGGATGGTGCCGACTCTCTTATTGACATCGAACGACGCTAGCCTATTCTTACCACCCTTTGATCCCTACTACTTATGAGGAAGCCGCTGTTAGTATAGCTCCGGTAGCCCACCTGGACCGCTGCCTGGAGGCTAGAGCCCCTGCACTAGCATGGGACCTGGACCTGAGCTGTTTGGATCCCTCGTCAGTCTAGCTTTGGTCAAGAGAAGTGCAAAACGAAATTGACGGTTATTACTAAGTGCCTTGCTCGGATATGCCAAACCTGGATAACTTGTCCCGGATATGTAACGTGTGCCATATTGTACAAACAGATACAACATTGTAACAAATAGGGTAACGACTTCGTGTTGAAAAGTGGTAACAGCGGGCTGTAACTTGCCTCGACGGTCTGCCTACACCTTCCACCTCATCAGTATGGATGGTCCCCACAAACCTTAACATCAGACAAGGTGTGTGTGAACCGTCCAGTTGGTGCTGTCCAACTCGGCCATCGCCATCGCCATCGCCATCGCCATCGCCATCATCACCGCCTTGATCTCTCTTCATCAACAGTGTTGAGTGAAGTCAATGCTACGCAGGCTCAAATGGATCCTCTGAACAGTGTCGGGGACATCATTAGGGGGTCACCAATGGCACGGTTTTCTGGTACCAACCATATCACCACGGTATGTACAAACCCTCATATGCCCGATGGTTCTATCTGACCATGGAGAACTCGTAGGAGTCGCCGACGGTCTCTAGGTACCATACCCTAGCACGGATGGTTTATGGGAACTATAACTGACAGTCCGATGGTATGTACAAACCCTCATATGCCTGATGGTTCTATCTGACCATGGAGAACTTGTAGGAGTCGCCGACGGTCTCTAGGTACCATACCCTAGCACGGATGGTTTATGGGAACTGTCACCAACAGTCCGATGGTACGTACAAACCCTCTTACACCTGATGGTTCTATCTGACCATGGATAACTTGTAGGAGTTGCTGACGGTCTCTGGGTACCATACCCTAGCACGGATGGTTTATGGGAACTGTCACCAACAGTCCAATGGTACGCACAAACCCTCTTATGCCTGATGGTTCTATCTGACCATGGATAACTCACAGGAGTCGCCGATGGTCTCTGGGTACCATCCCCAGCATGGATGGTTTATGGGAACTGTCACCAACAGTCCAATGGTATGTACAAACCCTCTTACGCCTGATGGTTCTATCTGACCATGGAGAACTCACAGGAGTCGCCGACGGTCTCTGGGTACCAACTTTGGTGGGGAAATATCAAAACCTTCACTAAGAGGTTATCACAGTTTACATGAACAATATGTTTCACCAGATCCCTTGGATTGTATGAACCGCCTCAAATGAACCAAGTCATAAATGTCATTACTACCAAAACAAATTTCTGCCGTTGGTATCAATCTAAAAGAGAACCATCTCCCGTCGATTCCAGCAACTCTTCCAGCTCCCGAATTTTTTGCAAAACATCTACCCTCCCCTGCAAAATGGAGATCTGCAATTTCAGTCGGTGTTCCTGGCCTCGTTGCTTGCCATTAATATCTGTATCCACGGAGTACAGGTCATTGATATTCAAACCAGACATTTCGTGAAAGAGCTTTGCCATGAAGGCACGAGGACGTGGTTCCAAGGCATCAGATAGCCAACCTTCAGTCAAGCCATTGAACGGTGATGTTATCTTTCCTGTTTTAAACCACCAGAAATCGAGCAGTGCGTCGTCCTCCAAGCACCCGCAGTGTAATATCCCCAGCGGCATGGTTATCGGTGGATTTCCTTGACCAGCAATCTTTCTGGTAAATGCGACACCAGTAACCCGGAACTTGGGTTCTTTCTGTTCGGGTTTCTTTTCTGCATCGCTGTGTTTCAAGGCCACGGATTCGTCAGAGACGCGTTGCCCCTTGTCAAGCCTATGATGGTATAAGCAAATGATGTTTCCTCTGTTTGTCGTAAGACAATGGATGGCCAGAGCTCGGCTGCTTGTAGCAGCATGGGGGCAAAACGAGTCATTGGAACGTATGCGTTTACGCAGGTCAAAAGGTAATCCAGCCTTTTGATCGTCAGGATGGGCAAGAAATTTGATAATGGCTTTTTCCGCTTTTGCTAGCGCGAGATGAGTACAGTGTCATGGATATAACCTGTCACACACCCTTGTATTTGTGGTCATCAGCTTGATCGTACTTGTTTTCTGTCGATGTTCCCACTGTCGACTCGGCACCCTCCTCTGATGCACCAGGTGCTTCACTACCAGCGCCACTACTCAATTCTCCTTGGGTGCTGTTAGCACGTTTTCTTTTCTTGGCAGCAGCCTCATCTGCCTGCTCGGCGCTAGTCATACTGCTACCATCGATGGTGGATAGAGATACGGTTGTTGGTACATCCGTCGGATAGGTCCACGTGCCATAATCAGATGGAGGGGGAAGCAATGTCATGGATGCGGGCAAGTGACCGGTCCACCCATCATCGTGATCGGTTGGGATCAATGGCATCTGGATGTCATCTGGAAAAGTCCACATGCCGCCACCATCAGTTGAGGAAGTCATTGGAACTGTCCAACCACCGTCGTTAGGGATCAAGGACTCCATTGATTCCGTCCACCTGCCATCACTGGCAGGCAAGTTGGTTGAAGCATCTGGAAAGGTCCATGGGCCGACCTTGGCAGTTGGAGCACAATTGGCCAGGATGTGAATAGGTATCGCCGTGGACGTGTTAACAGGGCCAAAAATCTCACTGTCATCAGCAGGTGTAGATGGAGTTGATTTGGTTGCAGAAGTCGTTGTCAATGGCGTATTGGCAGAGCTGGACCTCTCCCTGTCACCGGAAGTGGACGTCTCACTGTCAACAGAAGTTGACATCGCATCAGTGGAAGCGGCCCTCTTGCCATGGTTGGAAGTGGACCTCTCGCTGTTATCGGAAAGTTCCCCCATGATCACTGGGGTGGTAGTAGGGAAGGAATATGTGTCGTCATTAGAAATCTGGCTGCCAAAGACAGTTATGCTAGTATCTGTGGTAGAAGGTTCACTCTTGTTGGTGGTGGGTGGTGGGGCATCCACGAGACGGTCGAAAGGTCGCCGATCATTGGGTTGGACGAGTTGTAGGCTCAGGAGACATGATTCTGCCATTTGTAACTTCATTTCAGCCTCCTTCCTTGCTTTCGCTGCTGAGTCATACTCCCTTTTTGCGGCCTTCAGTGCGCCTATCGAATTTCAGCACCAGAACGATTGTAAGATGTGGAGGAACATACCTATGCCGCCGCCTCCTGTTTTGGCCTTGTTTTTCTTCTGGATGGTTGTATAAACCTCCTTTGTCTCTTTGCACAACTGGCGCTGGGTGGTGACTACTTTCTTTAAGTCTTTAACATCATTTTCCGCCTGGAGGATATCTGTATGCGGTCAGTTTGTAAGATATGCCTAACAGCGTTGTATTTGTCCACTAACCTTCCAATGGTGACATGACAGGGACAAAATACTGGGTGGTATGATTTGGCAAAGACGAGAATCCACAACTTGTTCGGAAGACGATGCTTCGATGGTTTTGACATACCATCGGCTGTTGAACCCATCAGAAATCTACAACATGTTGTGCCGCCAACACGTAAACTATCGGTAGCGCATTTCAAACTCCCATCCCCACCGGATCACAGTTCTATTGGTGATCTGTAAGGTACCAAACAAAACGCTATTCCACTTGCTCCCGGACATAGTAAGTCTGACCGTCTGTGCAAAACAATACCTAAAATTTCTGCCACAGACAGATCGTGCAAGTGCAAGACTGTGTGAAGGCTGTCATATCCACATGGCTAGTTCAACCAGGAAAGTTTGTGGTAATTGTCGGATCACATCATACTGTGTAAGTTGATTTTTACTGTACTCATTCCAAACTGACAAAATGTCGTTAATTAGAGTCGCGAGTGCCAAAAGGTGGATTGGGCTGCACATCGTGTAATTTGTGGATCACTCAGTGGCTCAAGGACTCGGGTTTTCGGTTTGGTGTACTATAGCGCACTCAAAACCCTGGCGGCCATTGGACTGGGTGCAGATGTAATTCAACAACTGCCAGATCCGTCAGCCGCTTGGGCCGATCACGTTCGAGGCAAGGGTTACCGTGTCGACGTTCAACTGGCCAGAGTCGGTGCAGAGCCACCCTACAGATCCCTTGACTTCATTGCCTCAGGTCCGATCGAGTTAGCAACTCTGGAGGAATTGCAACCTGATATAGTCGAAGCTGTTGCAACCCAAATATGAAACAGGGCGAGGGGAGGGGATGCCATCCCTATGATTGTTCTGACCTCAGATGCGAGTGGTAACCCAGTTGATCTCACGACCATTCTGTATTCATTTGATATCCCGGTGTAGAGGGTACAACCTCTGTGGCCACGGAATCCCATCAAAAGACGCACTTTACTACTCGTCCACGAACCCGTCCATCACTCCATCCTAATCCGGCGCACTCTATCCTAAAACCGACAACAATCACACGTCAATTCCGGACAAGTCCGCACTCAAACCCAGACCCGAATCCCGAGCCCCTCTCTTACCGATCACAATGGCACCAATATACGTCGGAACCCTCTGCCCTCGGAACCCTCTACCCTCCAAGTCCGATCCAAAACCCGACCACTCCCACAGTAGTATAAAGAGGACTCCCGCATACCCGTAATAAGTAGATACCTAGAACCCCAGAATCGATCCCTCGTAGTTCCCTTAGACTTGTACTTCCCATATCCACAATCACAAATCCTTAACCTCTTATATCGTTTCCCGTCGTTCCCGCCTCGTCTCCTCACCGTTACGTTCACTGAGTTGAAACCCGACGTCAGATTACGTCGGATAACTCCAGACTTCACCGGAAACTATCTCTTTATCTCTATTTACCCTCGGATTTCTATCCTCTTTGACTAGTCAATACTGACGACGCCCTTGTCACTTTTACGCTGACCTCTATCTAGTATCCCTTTCGGAGCTAGACCTGAACTACGCATCACAACTGGAGCCCACCGCGAGGGGTCAGTCAGTATCAAAACCACCTAGTCCGCCAATCGCATCCTGCCTCCGGTCCAGTGTCGTCCGCAACCTACGAGAAGAAATATCTCTTACGGTTCACGACCCGACCATCGAAGATAACATCGAAGAGGCACCTTCCCATCTAACCATACAGACTAATCTACCTTTAGTTTCTGACTACAGCTCACCGCTTTCCACACCACCCAACAGTCCCGACAGCGCTCTTACCAATCTCATCGATCTCCCGACCATCGACATCTCATCCGACGAATCATCTGAATTAAGCTCACCACCGCCTACTCCGACATCCTTATCCGATAACCCGAACTATATAACCGACAATCCAATGCCCGCATTAGAAACCAAATCACAATCTGTTCCGATAACAGACATATCATCATCGTCACTCGAATCGTCAGAGTCCGTTGCAGTAAACGGCGACTCACCCCCAGTAGTCTCACAAGCAGTCTTAACAACCGTTCAATTACCGCCTTCATCCTTCGCAGCCGCACAGCTTGTTCCGTCAACAAGCTTTTTGTTATATCCGTCTTTTATCATACCGTCAACCGTTACCGCTCCGCCGCCACCCGTTACCACACCACTCCCACACATTTCCACCACCACCCCGCTCACTAAAATGACCGCCTCACGCCAAATGCCCGCTCGTGGCCACTCCACAGCTCCTACCTTTGACGGCAACGCCCTCAACCTAAACCGATTCTTTGACGAGGTCGACCTTCTGGCTGAGGAAGCCAAAGTTGACGACAAAGGAAAAATAAAGCACAGTCTCCGGTATGCCAGCATTAGCGACTACGAGCTCTGGACCCGACTCCCATCAGCTGCCCACTCCGACTTCACCGCCTTTCGCAAAGAAGTCCTCGAACTCTACCCCAGAGCCGAGGACGACCGCCGGTACGCCATCTCGGACTTAACTCGCTTAACCTCGACTCAGGCCAACTACGGAATCCGATCGCGCGCGGAATTGGGAGAGTATTACAGGGAGTTCTTCCAGATTGCGGACTTCCTCAAAGAGAAAAACCGTTTATCAGCACGTGAGTTAAACGTCGCCTACGAGGCCGGGTTCGACCCTGAACTCCGAACACAGGTTAAAACCCGCATGCAATACAGCGAGCCCAACCACTTCCACGATGACCCCTACGACTTCAAGGCTTTCCACAAATGTGCTCACTTTCTCCTTGCCGGGACCACCGCTGAACCATTCGCCACCGCCACACCTCGTCTAGCCACCCCTATTAGGTCTACTCCGGAGCCCGTCACCATCAAAACCAAGTCCAGCGACCCCGCCGTCCTCGAACTATTAAAAGTCTTAACACAATCGATGTCGGCTCTTGCGCAAACCGTCAGCCAACAACAGAGTCAACAGGCTCCTCCACCACCCGTTCGCACCTACGCCACCGGTCCATACAATCCCGGTAACCCGTCTGGTAATCCATTCGGCCCTATGACCTGCCGTTTCTGCGACGACCCTGCCCACCGTATCAGGGACTGTCAGCAGGTCTCACAATACGAGAAGGACGGCAAATGCATCCGGGATCAGTACAACCGCGTCGTCCTGCCCAACGGCTACAACATTCCCCGACAGTTCATAGGCCGTACCCTTCGGGAACGCTTTGACATCTGGCACGCACAAAATCCTGGCCATCGCACCAACACCGAGCAAACCCGGCACGAGACTCCGCCACACATTAAATCCAACCTCGTCGAAGTAGTTGAAATACCCGACGAAGAAGCCGACTCCTCCCATGTGACCCTCCAATCATCGGTAGCAAGCCTCAGCCTCGAAGAGGAAGAGAGAATCCGGACTTTTGAGGCGGAGATTAACAGAATCCGGAATAAGAAGGTCCGCTTTGATGGGGTTGAGATACCTCAGCGTCCCTCTTACAAAGACAAGGGGAAGGGACCGGCTTCCGCTAATCCGAACATGCCAGGACCATCTAATCCAAAACCCACTCCTAAACCGTCCACCCCGCCAAAACCGACACAGCCCAATCCGTTCACCGCCTCTCTACCCCGTACGCTTCCTACAACCTTCCCACTTCCGCAGACGGCCCCACAATACTGGTACCAGGCACCTATCGAGGATCCCAACATCGCGAAAGACGTAGCCAAACGAGTCCTCGACGCCACACTTGCCATGACCACCCACGACATACTTGCAATATCTCCGGACGTACGAAAACACACTAGGGATTCCCTCACACTGAAGAAGATCACAACGGACACCAGCATCATCGAAGCCTTTCACCAGGAAGGCTTACCAACCCGGACCTGCGACCATTGCGACACGGACATACCCCTGATCGTCGGAGACAACGCGGTCCCACTTCGGGCAATCTACCCCACCATCGACGGCAAGTACTCCTTTGAATGCGTAGTCGACGCGGGTTCAATGATCGTTGGAATGAACCGCACCGTATGGAACAAACTCGGACTCGGACTTCAAAACCGCAAGATGCGACTCACCTCCGCCAACGCATCCAACAATGACTCCCTCGGCTGCCTCGCAAACCTATGCTTCACCATTGGCGAAATCGACATCTACTTGCAGGTCCAAGTGATGGAAGACACCGCCTACGAAATCCTACTCGGCCGCCCCTTCATGAAGCTCACCAATTGCATCACCCAGGACTACCCCGACAGCAACCAGACCCTCACAATCACCGATCCAAACTCCGGCAAAACCGTCATTGTACCCACGGTTGAACATTGCGAGAGAGAATGTCGCGAACGGTCTGACACCAGACGGCCGGGTTTTTAGTGATCGAGGAATCGGACACAATCCGACGAGATAAGAGTCCTGTAACAGTATGCCCAGACATTCCTCTTGATACCCCGCTTTCCGAATTCTCCCTAGAAGAAGACTTATACTTCGAGGTCGAGCTAGATTTCTCCGACAACCCTCCGGCTTCCAAAGCCGAGGCCATATCCATGCTTTCCCACATTGAATCCTATTACACCTCTCTCGATAAAGCAGCTACCGCTAAATCTTTTAAAGTTAATGCAGATCCCCTGAAACGCGACCTGAAGGGAGTAGTCTCGAGGAAAAAGTACAAGAAAGTAGCCGACCGCGTCAAACCCGTTTCCACCACCCTTCCCGATCAATTCCGGATCACCCGCGACATCACCGGTAACCCGCTAGCCGACTTACCCGAATTACCGACACATCCACCCGAGTTCACACCCGGAATCCAATACACGCAAGAGCGACACGATAAAATGAAGATCAACCCCGACGGATTCCTCACAGCCGAAGAAGTGAAGCTCGGCCATTTCGTCGTCAAAGCACAAGAAGCCGCCTTCGCATGGAACGAATCCGAGAAAGGCCAATTCAACACCGAGTATTTCCCACCCATTCACATTCCGACCGTTCCCCACACACCCTGGGCTCACAGGAACATCCCAGTTCCACCCGGCATCATGGCAGAAGTCATTCGCATTATCAAAGACAAGATAGCCGCCGGTACTTATGAATCCTCCAACTCCTCCTACCGATCCCAATGGTTTTGCATCTTAAAGAAGGACGGACTCAGTCTCCGCATCATCCACGACCTTCAACCACTCAATGCCGTCACAATCCGAGACACCGCCGTACCCCCTATGACCGACCAACTCGCAGAATCCTTTGGCGGTCACTCTTGTTATGGTTCCCTCGACCTCTTCGTATCATTTGACCAACGCCTCGTACATCCCGACTCCCGCGACTTCATGACGTTCCAGTCGCCTCTTGGCACACTCCGACTCACCCGCATCGCCATGGGTTACACCAACTCACCCCAAATCCTACACGGCGACACCACCTACATACTCCGCGACGAGATTCCCCACATCACCATTCCCTTCGTCAACGACATCGCAGTCAAGGGCCCCCGTTCGAGATATGAATTGCCTGGGGGAGGATACGAGACGATACCCGAGAATCCGGGAATCCGACGCTTCATCTGGGAATATTTCCAAGGTCTCAACCGCATCCTACAGCGCTTCAGATACATAGGTGGTACATTCAACGGCACCAAAACCGAACTCTGCCGACCCACCATCATCATCGTCGGACACAAGTGCACATATGAAGGCCGCGTTGTTGACGACTCCAGAATCCAGAAAATCCGCCACTGGCCCATACCCGAAAACGCCACCGATGTCCGGGCCTTCCTCGGCACCTGCGGACTCATGCGCATCTTCATCAAGAACTTCGCACAACACTCCAGACCTCTCGTCCAACTAACCCGGAAAGGAGTCCCTTTCGAATTCGAGACATCAGTACAAACCGCCATCGACTACCTCAAGAACGTGGTCATCACATCTTCGGCTTTACGCGGAATAGACTACGAAAGCGACTGGGAAGTCATCCTTGCTGTCAACTCATCCATCATCGGAGTCGGCTTTGTCTTAATGCAAATCCGCGACGACGGACGACGATATCCGAGCCGTTTTGGATCCATAGCCTGGTCAGAGCGCGAATCCCGATACTCACAAGCTAAGTTAGAGCTATACGGTCTATTCCGCTCCCTCCGCTACTTTCGGATTTTCATCATTGGAGTCCGCAATCTCACCGTAGAAGTCGACGCCAAGTACATCAAAGGAATGCTCAACAATCCCGACATCCAGCCAAACGCGACAATCAACAGATGGATAGCCGGCATCCTCCTCTTCAACTTCAAGCTTGTCCACGTACCCGCTGCCAACCATTCCGCTGCAGACGGACTTTCTCGTCGCCAACGATCAGACCAAGACCCCCTCGAAACCGACGACTATGAAGATTGGATCGACCAGTCCTACGGCTTTTACATGCAAGTTGCAAATGGACGAACCACCAGACAAGGAGTCCGACAACTACTCACTTGCTCCAACTGCCAACAGCTCGACCTACCAAATCCGGACACGATGGTCGCAGCGGTCTACAACCAGAAAATGTCTGACACCGACATACCCCGATCCGAGAAAGCCGTCCTTGCCGACAAACGTCTCATCGCAGTACAGAAGTTCTTGCAGGACATGGAACGACCCACGGACATGACTGACGACAAGTATAGGCAGTTTATCCGGTATGCCACTGAGTTCTTTGTCAGGGACAGCAAGCTCTGGCGCAAACATCGAGACGGAAAACACAAAATCGTCATATCTCCAACAAACCGCTACCGCCTCATCAAAGAAGCCCACGACGCTCTTGGCCACAAGGGCCTCTTCTCAGTACGAATCCGCCTACTCGACCGCTTTTGGTGGCCTTTCCTCGACGACGACATCAAGTGGTACATACAGTCCTGTCACCAGTGCCAAGTCCGACAAATGCGCTATCATCACATTCCCCCAACTGTCGCAACACCCGCCTCTCTATTCCGCAAAGCATACATCGACACTATGTTCATGCCACGCGCTGGCGGATTCCGATACATCATCCAAGCCCGCTGTTCTCTATCGTCTTATCCGGAGTTTCGGAGTTTACGGAGAGAAACCGGTCAAACCATTGGCGCGTTTATTTTTGAAGAAATCCAATGCCGCTGGGGCGCTCTTGAGGAAATCGTCACCGACAACTCAAAGCCGTTCATTGACGTGCTTGACTACCTTGCTACTAAATACGGAATCCGACATATCCGCATATCGCCCTACAACTCCCAAGCCAACGGTCCCGTCGAACGCAGACACCTAGATGTCCGGGAGGCCATCATGAAAACTTGTGAGGGAGACGAAATGAAATGGCACACAGTCGTAGCATCGGTCTTCTGGGCAGAACGAGTCACTACACACAAATCCCTCGGATATTCCTCATACTACATCGCCCACGGAGTTGAGCCCCTCTTCCCTTTCGACCTTTCCGAAGCCACATACATGGTACCGACACAAGACGCAATGTCCACGGCCGACCTCATCGCACTCCGCGCCCGACAGCTCCAAAAGCGACCTGAAGACCTCGAGCTTATCAAGCAAAGAGTCATGAAAGCCCGCTTCGACTCAATCCGGCACTACGAGACAAAATTCGCTAACACCATCAAGACGTACAACTTCAAACCTGGTAATCTAGTCTTAATCCGAAACTCACGCATCGAGATGTCTCTAGATCGCAAAGCAAAGCCGCGTTGGTTTGGACCCATGGTCATCGTATCCAAATCAAAAGGCAACTCCTACACCCTCACCGAACTCGACGGAGCCATCTCCAAAACCTGATATGCCGCCTTTCGCATAATACCCTACTATCCCCGCCATAGTATTTCGATCATGCTTGACGACTTCCTCCAACAACCCGAACCCACAGAATCCGACACCTCAGACACGGACAGCAGTGACGACGACGAATCCGGCGATGAGTCCGAGAAAGAAGAATAACGGATGCGTCTCTTTCCTCTATTATTTTTATCTTATCACATTTTATCTGCATCTTATCTTATCAAAGCCACAGACACTCGTATATAGACTCAAACACGACTCTTATGATGCAAACAAATCCGACATAGCGGATAACGGACAACGGCTTACGCTGAAATCCGCCCGCTCGGACTTAGCTGATCGAGTCTTTTCCTTTCGGTTTTCTTTTCTTTCCTTTTCTCTGATTGAATCCGTTTTTTTATCTTATCTTATCCTCACTATCTTCGAGAGCACAAAAAGAAAAATATATTCAAAACAAAACAAAACAAAAAGTCCGCGCTGTACAAAAAAGAATTTATTTCGACCCGAGGAGCCGCGTGGAGATGACGTCGAGGCGGGAGAGGATGTGGACTTGGTTGTGCCGAATCCGGTTCAGCTGCTGCACGAACCAAATATGTTCGCGGTTTACCTGCACCCCGAACTCCCCCAACTTTTCCGCGACCGTGAATATGTCCATGTCCATGGACCCGACCTGACCACGGACGAAGTTGATCTGCTCCGGCAAACCCGCATCGAAAGCCGGCCGGTCTCCTGCATCGATTAGGCTTCCACGCTCCCCGTCCGACAACTCCTCGTAGTCCGACAACATCCGCTGACTCGTCGATGGCCGACTAGGTGAAAGCCGGGCTTCTTGGTAGTGACCTTGGGTGCGAGTTTGCGCTTTGCTGGTCTGGTTGGACTTCTCGCGCGTTTCTTCCCCTTGGGATCAACCTTGTGCCCGGCACTTGTGGCCGTCTTCGTCGACAACGTACACCTTTTCTTCATACCCTTACACCAGTCGCACGCGTATCCCTCGACTCCTCGGCAGGCGATACCCGCGGTCTCGCAAGAGTCGCACTGGAAAATCTGAAACGGCCGCATTAGCTGCGCCGGTTAATCCGAAAAGTCTTGGATGCAAAGACGTTTACTTACCCGAATCTCGTGCTCCACCACCTCCCCCTTTTCTCTCGACTTTCCCTTCGGCGCCTCGAACTCCTCAGTACCCGCTCGGAACCCCTGGGGTACGTCCTCGTCGGAATCCATGGCCGAATTCATCCTTGTCTGCCGGTACTCCATACCTAGGCCCCATCCACCCACCTCTACGCCCTTAGCCGGAGACGGCAGCCTGCTGCCTAATCCATCGAAGGCCGGCCCCAAGTACAGCCCCTTCATACGAGCCTCCTCCCGTTCCCTCGCCTTCCGGGCCCGCGTCTCCTCTTCCATCAACTTCCAGTGCTCCTCCTCCCTCGCCTTTCGGACTCGCTCTTCCTCCTCCCTCCTCGCGGATTCCTCCTCCTGTAACCTCCGGACCCGTGCTTCCTCCTCCCTCCTCGCAGACTCCTCCTGCTGTCTCCTCACCTCCTCCGCCCGCTGTCTCTCCTCCTCCTCGAGCCTCCTCTGCGCCGCCTGTTCCACCTCTCGCCGCTTGAACTCCGCCCTATTCGCCAACCACTTCTCCACCTCAGCGATCTGCTCCGCGGCCGTCCCAAGGATCGGTGGCTGCACCACGGGATCAATCCCGGCCTCCCTCAGCTCGGTTAAGACGGCCCGTAGGTTCCTCTAAAATAGTAGTGTGGCGCAGCCAGATCAGAATGCCGACATGATGCGAACGTAAAAACTTACCACGGCTCATCGGTATTGGATGAGCCACGCTGCGGTGTCGTCCTCATAGCCGTCCCAGATTAGATCCACAGTCGCCAAGCCGAGTCTCCGGAGATCAGTCACGGCCGCAGTAAGCTCCTCGCGCATGTCAGCACGGAGCGCGTCTTGGAAGGCGAGAAAGTCATTAGACGAGGACGAGGGAGAAGACATGATGGGATGGTGTTGACAGTAGAGTGGAAAGAAGAACGACGTTGCTAGGCGCCACGGCGGAGCCCTTAAAAGTTTTTCGTGTTTGCCTCTATTTATCCGCCCCCGTGACTTTGGTTCGAAATTTTCGACAAGTCCAGCCCAGCACCGGCCATACAGCTTCCGGATTTGCACGAATTCCCTCCCGCTTACACACGGCTTTCACGTGGATCAATGAGACGATTCGAACCCGACGGTCGACCAGGGATGGTCTCTATTAGAACTCCCGGGGAGATGTAGAGGGTACAACCTCTGTGGCCACGGAATCCCATCAAAAGACGCACTTTACTACTCGTCCACGAACCCGTCCATCACTCCATCCTAATCCGGCGCACTCTATCCTAAAACCGACAACAATCACACGTCAATTCCGGACAAGTCCGCACTCAAACCCGGACCCGAATCCCGAGCCCCTCTCTTACCAATCACAATGGCACCAATATACGTCGGAACCCTCTGCCCTCGGAACCCTCTACCCTCCAAGTCCGATCCAAAACCCGACCACTCCCACAGTAGTATAAAGAGGACTCCCGCATACCCGTAATAAGTAGATACCTAGAACCCCAGAATCGATCCCTCATAGTTCCCTTAGACTTGTACTTCCCATATCCACAATCACAAATCCTTAACCTCTTATATCGTTTCCCGTCGTTCCCGCCTCGTCTCCTCACCGTTACGTTCACCGAGTTGAAACCCGACGTCGGATTACGTTGGATAACTCCGGACTTCACCGGAAACTATCTCTTTATCTCTATTTACCCTCGGATTTCTATCCTCTTTGACTAGTCAATACTGACGACGCCCTTGTCACTTTTACGCTGACCTCTATCTAGTATCCCTTTCGGAGCTAGACCTGAACTACGCATCACAACGGCGCCATTACCTGATGCCACTGTCCAAGATATGGAACACACACTTCATTCCCAGATCCGCGACGTAGGGCGACATAGGTTATTTGTGTAGGTAGTTCCAACTAAAATTGCACAGACTTTCGCTTTTACTATTGTAAAATTGCATTATGGTTGTGCTTGCATGATACAATCCCAACTAGGCCTGAGATGGGCACTGTGCGACTGCTCTCATTGTTGGAAATGGTGCTCTGTGTGAAGCTCGTGGATAATGTGGCCGAAAAGGCCGATTTTCCTAAATGGGAGAACATTGAGACGACAGAGAATCTCAATGTCATTGCCGGCAGCACACTTTATATGCAACACATTTGACATTGTAGAAACACAGAATTAAGTGCTTTATACTTGTACAGAAACTACTAGATTTTATTTCAATTTATACAATGAAATATTCGTGTTCTGCCATTGGCCCCTGCAAAATTTAGATCCTTAAATGTAGATTTCTCAGCCACGTCGTCGACAATGTTCATAAAAATCTGAAAATGATTCCTAAATCAGCCTTGGTAGGGTGTAGTGTATCAGTGATAGGTACCTTGCAGTTTATAGAGGTTTCGTGTTGAAGGGAGGTTTGAAAGTCTTGGTGAAGCTTCAAACTTTGCCGCCGTGCCGCCGTATTAATATGGAAGTTGAGCATTGTCAATTGTGACTCTGAGTTTTATTGTGAATGTTCAACTCGATAAAATCTAGCAGTTTCTGTACGAGTAATAAATCACTTAATTCTGTGTTTCTACAATGTCAAACATGTTGCATATAGAGTGTGCTGCCAGCAATGACATTGAGAATGTCGTCTCAATGTTCTCCCATTTAGGAAAATCGGCCTTGGTGAATTCACTTTAGCACCACCAACGTCGTCACTTTTCTGCCTCATCCATCTTCCAATAGTCCAATAGAATCAATAGATCACTGGTATATTTATGAAGGATGTTTACGATATTCATGATACTATGAATGTAAGGAAGAAGCCGCAATCATCATCTGAAGTTTTGCAATAAACGAGTCCTTTGCCGCTGCAGAAGCACGCTCTTCCATAAGCGCAAGATGTGACTGTTTGGCTTCCACAGTCACATCTGCTAACTGGGCCTGAGTTGTTGCCAAATTTAATGCCAGCATCTTTGCATCCTGACGTCGAGAAGCTAAAAGGGCAACAGTTGTCCTGCTGAGCTGGTCATGGATGCTATTTAGCTCGTCTAATGCCTCCCGCCGGAGTCGTGGAGATGCATAATGTGTGAATGGAGTGGTCGCTGTAACATGTTGAGCCCCAATGTAGAGCCAACAACCTGTTTCAATGGATATCGCTTCGCACTAGGATCAATGTTAATGAAGAGTTGCCGTTATCAATGAATCAGTACACATACCCGTCGCACGATGTCTGAGATCAGACGCGAGAATCACTTTGATGCCCTAGCAGCTTCATCTATCGGGGGCCTCAGTGGTCGAGTGCGATGTAAAACTTAGGCGGGTTCAGTTTGCAAGTAGCCCTTGATTAACCGGAATACTCACTAAACGGCGCATTTCCTTTCCCAGCCCCTTCCACAAAACCAAATGAAGCCGCATTCGCACTGACACACTGTGTCTGGGTTACATTGGTGGCTTCGCCAGACAACGGAGCATCCTCTGCAAGTGCTTCAGAATCGGAGTTGTCTGGATCATCCATGAGCGTATTCTCATGATTGGCCGCCAAAGGCAGGAAGTCCCCAGCATCCAGAGTAAGGAGCTGGGGATCGATATTGTGGTTCTGCGAAAACAAGTTAGAAAAGCACACAATTAGTGATGGGGAGCTGTGTACCGGGGTTGGGGTCGGTGCAAGGCATGATACATCTATGGTATGGTTAGTGTTGTCGGCTTGCATGGTAGCTGGCAGAGCTTGGGTAGCTCGCAAAGCAGGCTGTAATGTTTCGAGAGGTTGCTGTGGCAAATATTCAGCATCCGTCCCAGTAAAGTAACGAGGCTCACTGATGTTAGAAATGCCTTTCCATGAATTGTATGTCGACATTCCGTGAGCAGTGGTTTGCCCGGGCACCTGTGACAGTGGCAAGGATGAGTCACCCTTTTCTTTGGGGAGGACCGCCGAGCAGCTTTGCCCATGATGGAGGCGCAGTTCAACTTTTTTGTTTGCAGTTGTTGCGTTCTCTGGTGATTCACATTTGAGGGTTGCAGAGAACGGTGGCGTCTGCAGGAAAATACACAAACCAGGGCCACGTGTAACATTGGTCAATGTATCACCCACCAACTCCTGAAGCTTTAAAAATCCCGCCGTTCCTGGAATCTCCTACTATAGTGCGGTACACATCTTCCCCAGCTGCGTGGGAGCCAGGAGGGTCATCACTGAGTCCTATTCGGGCATCTAAAGGTGGACGTCAATATAAAAGAAAGAGGGCTGACCCAGGAACGCCGACACTACACCAGAAAATTGATTTGATTCATAGGCCCCACAGCCAAGCATTACCCCAGTCCAGTCCTGAGCCTGTACCTTCTGTCAGCCAGATTCACCAAGAAACATTAGCAGACGACCTACCCATTGAAAAGAGCCAGGGTTACATGGCCTATTTGGATTATGTGTTGGCCGACTGTGCAGGTTTCTATCAGATATCAGAATGGCTCTGTGTTGTGCAGGGGTGGGATGGACAAAGACAGCGCATAACTGTGATTAAAAAATTCACATTTACTTGGGCCGCCGGCAGCTAATCATCGATACATAGAAATATTGGTATCACCTTCATTTCGCATGGATTGGCGACATAATGACTGTGGCGTGCTTGTGTCCCAACAAGGGTGCAGGTTGCGTCCATGAACTGTTCCTCCAGGAGTTTTACTGTGAACGATTCCCTAACGATGGTACATTTCAGTTTACTGGTGAGCGGTGACATAAATATTGTCTAGAACGTAACTCTGATGTGGTCATGGATAGACGAAAGTGTAATATTATTCTCACGTGAATCGTCCAACAATGGGAGGTTCCTGAATCGCTTCTCTGTCGGACTCGGAAGTGAAAGTAGTCGTCAGACAAACAGCCGTGCAATCGTCTCTCATGAGGGTAATAACTGTGGGGAAGGGGAGTGGACATGCACAAAGGATAGTAACGGGATGTGTTTGCACATCAAAGTTGCATGCAATCACCTACAAAAATTATTGCAAGGGAATCCACATGCAAGCACTGACGTATTGGATGACGTGGTAATTGAGAACATTGGTCGGTCTTCACAATATTGGCAGTATTTTAACAACTGAAAGCAATATGTTAGTCGCTCCAGTCCGCAAAGGTGCCCAAGAAAATCTATCCATATCTTATCTTCCAATCCTTCCGCCTGCGTGGGCAGCATTACCTTCCGACACCAATCTTTATCCCCATCCTGTTCCAGTGCGCAAAGCACCACCGCTAATCTGTCTCGATTCATCCTCCTCTTGTCCATGCACCACTGGTCGAACAATGTATAATCCAACATTGGCCTGCCAAGAGCAGCTTTGCACAATCTACTCATTGTTAGAAAAGCTCGAGACCCGCATCCAGGTGCAAAAGTGCCCAACTTGCCCTCCAGCTCGGCAGCGGTTCATCGGCCCTGACGGAAGAGAAGCAGGCATATTTAACTATAATAACTCGATAATGTTCACTCACGAGCTTTTGGACGAGTATACGTGCTTGTTTACAACATCTGAAACACCCTTTGTCGCATGGGCAGCCGTTGTATCCCGCCGTTACGCCCTCACTGGCCACGAGTTTGTCAGTGACCCCTTGCTTCGGTCAGTTTGGTTTGCATATGTTCGGATCCAGCACTTCAAAAATGACATGCTGTGCATTCGGTGTGGACCTACCCCAGAAGATGTGATATGGGATGGCGTAACACTGGCGTTTGGACGTAAGCATATCTTGGATTCTCTGAAGCCACCGACAGCAACAGAGGACAATTCACCAGTTCGCCAAAATCGCAAATATGTGTATAATCAACAGATCTTGCCTGATCGACAGTTACGGGACTTGGTGCGAAAGGTTATCGCAATGCCAATGTTGCCAGCCCTCTTAAAAATCAGCGAAGAGGATAATAATCTGACAGAGAATGGCACCGGGTGTGGTACACAGGGAGAAGAGGATAGCACGGTCAGAGAACGGAGGAAGGCAGAGGAAGCAAAAGCGGCCGCAGCGGCTCTTGATCACATTGGTAGAATCGAGCTTGCAACCGAAAAGCTGAGAGGGTTGAACACAGGATTAGGAACACTCTTCGTGTCGCACTATGGTGTAGATGCATATCAGTGCCAACATCAACCTCCATCCTCATATCGCCAGCTATTTCAGCAGGTACGTAGACTTACCTAGGTCCTCATCATGAGCTGACGTTGAGGTCAGCTATGTGCAGAAGAGTCAGTTCTGCAGCTTGCAACAGCCCCAGCATTAGAAGACCTGAGGTTGTTTAACGAGAATCCTTCCCGGCATAATGCATCACGGTTGCTCAGCATCCCGGTGATTTTCGGTATCCTAAAGGAGGTAGGTATGAGGGAGCCATATCCCGAAGCATTATTGAGTTTCTGCATGTGGATATATGACCGAGGACAATGCATCTTGCGTACATTGTTGGGACAGGATGACGCATTGAGCACGATTGTGGAGGCTTCGCAAGATGACTGGATTACGGTCAGTCCAGTGAACTATAGCTTGCCCCCATATTGACACGTACTTTGTTGCAGTCGGGATGCTGCTATAGCATGCCAAAGATCCGCGCCCGCCCCATTTACCCGCGTCTTAGATATGATCAACAGAAGGAACAAGAGCGGCAACGTGGAGGAAAGTGTTCCAAGTATTATTCAAAATATGGTCAGCAACGTCTCACAGGGGGGATTATGTGCGCATGGTGCACTCATAGTGTGTGTTATGGATTCCATTGCATCCCACGGAGTGAAGGCCGAGACGACATCTTCTCAGCAATGGTGACGCGTTGGCCCAAGGCTCCAAAAAGAGTGATCTATGATTTTGCTTGCGCACTGGGGCCGTACTGCTTGACCCGGTGATACGCACCATACGATCCTGGCCTCCGATTCGATATATCTCACGATTCTATGCGATTCACATCAATCCGACACTCTTCGACCTTGCGATCAAGTTGCGACTATTGCGATCATCTGCGACTTCGGAGATCTTTAGTTATCGCATTTCGAAGTATTTCCTTTGTTTCCTTTGTTCTACTTTCTTATGCATCGTCCCCTATACTCTTCCTTTATGATACATATGCCCCTCTCTCTTATATCCCCATATAGTATACTCTTTCATCCCTCTTCCTTTGTCCTTACAGCTTATATACCTGCATGTATGAGCCACTAGACAGAGACCCCAGAGAACCCCCAGACAATCCAGATACACCGTCCTTCCCCCTTCATCTCAGAGCCTATCCTTAGTCCTAGACCCAGTCCCTTCGCTTTATATTACCTTCTCTCACTGTCCGACCCTTCCATTTCACTGCGACTTTCTTATTTTTATCGCACCTCTTCGATTTTTATCGCAACTCTCTTATTTTTATCGCACCACTTCGACTTTTATCACAGCATTTATATTGAGTGTCTCACACCCTTCTCTTCCTTTACTTTCCTCCTCTATCCTAGTGTAGGCTTTCCGAAACTTCCTCGCACCTTTCTTAGCAGTTCCTAGTTAGATTCCCTTCTTACTACCCCCACCTGCGCATCACCAGGAACCCGCCTTCTTTGCAGATACATTGTTTATGGTGGACGCATTCCATGCTAGTGGCCATACCAAATGTGCACCCGCAGCATTCTTGACCACATACTCCTGTGTAGACCCTCGCTTATCGCACATCAATTCGAGTGCTGCTGAGTGTGGAAATGGTGGTCTCAGTCGTATTCGCAAGTCCGTCAGTTACATGGGGCAGCAGCGTGCTATACTTTACACAAAGACATTTGTCTCAGTCTGGAACCGTATGATTACTAGAAAAATGCTTGGATTGTAGAGTTGAATACATGCCGCGCAGAGGGTTCATACTGTTGCCCTATCAGGCAAAGTTCTAAGAAACCGTTGATGATGCCTGTGAGTTCTCCATGGTCAGATAGAACCATCAGGTGAAAGAGGGTTTGTACGTACCATCGGACTGTCGGTGACAGTTCCCATAAACCATCCGTGCTAGGGTATGGTACCTAGAGACCGTCGGCGACTCCTACAAGTTCTCCATGGTCAGATAGAACCATCAGGCATATGAGGGTTTGTACATACCATCGGACTGTCAGTTATAGTTCCCATAAACCATCCGTGCTAGGGTATGGTACCTAGAGACCGTCGGCGACTCCTACGAGTTCTCCATGGTCAGATAGAACCATCGGGCATATGAGGGTTTGTACATACCATGGTGATATGGTTGGTACCAGAAAACCGTGCCATTGGTGACCCCCTAATGATGTCCCCGACACTGTTCAGAGGATCCATTTGAGCCCGCGTAGCATTGACTTCACTCAACACTGTTGATGAAGAGAGATCAAGGCGGTGATGATGGCGATGGCGATGGCGATGGGGATGGCCGAGTTGGACAGCACCAACTGGACGGTTCACACACACCTTGTCTGATGTTAAGGTTTGTGGGGACCATCCATACTGATGAGGTGGAAGGTGTAGGCAGACCGTCGAGGCAAGTTACAGCCCGCTGTTACCACTTTTCAACACGAAGTCGTTATCCTATTTGTTACAATGTTGTATCTGTTTGTACAATATGGCACACGTTACATGCCCCACTTGTCCCAGGCACGCATGTGTTCAAGTGAATCCCACGACCTGGGACCACCTCGCTGCACCTTTTCGTCCAGCAGGATGCGCTCCGTCGTCATGGCTGTACGAGATACTACGAGAGTGATCACGGCAAGCGGCTTGTTGGGCATAGGAGCCGCTGATATGTGGCCACGCGCATGCTGGACGAGCGATAATGGGGGAGACGTTGCATTTTGCTTCCGGAAATTTGTCTCGTATATGGCAAGATCAATTTGAATTTAGCCAAGGCCAACTTTTACCAGACAACTGCAAAACTTTTGCATGACTTTACTCTTCCCCGGACCATTCGTCCAGCTTCTACTTCGATCGCCTGATTCATATATAGTCTTGTTTACTCTTACCACTTACTTACCCCTTCCCTCCCCTCCTAGATTCTTCCCTCCTATCCCCCTCACATCCTCGAATGGCTGCCGTCCATGGTCCGCCAGGCCGCTCTGTAGGTGAGGTCCACACAACCCTCGCAAGTCCGACCTCGCACGGTGCGGCGCACGCTTCACCCGACCTCTTCGTTTTTATTATCACATGATTTGTAAGCGCATGCAATATTGAATCTGGACAAAAAATCGTAAAAATGGCTCGTGATGTGGTGATTCTGGCCTTATCGTGGTGTACTAAAAGAAAGGGGGAAGATAGTATCTCTTGGTGATAGGAGTTGCCATTCCGTTCATCAATACACAGCACAAAGCGTCAAAATCACCATTAGAGAGTATTTTATGTAAATCTTAGATTTTGTCACATTGTTCTCACATTATCCTAGGGGAGCATTTTCCCCCGAGGATATTGTCGGATAACCTAGAAATATATCACATTATGCTTGCAGCATATTCTTACCAGATTTCCCTTGAGGGGCAATGTTAAACAATATATAATCATTGTTCATTACTCTCCAAGGACAATGCTACGTGACTTATCCACTTTTGCTAAGGCCTTAAACGCAGTAAATTCTCAGCACGTGTCAACATACACGCGAAGCATATGCATGATGTCATTAAAATGCTAAGCTCTCGTTCTTGATTCCGCCTTGTCCCCAGCTTTCCTGCTAGCCTAGGAACTACAAATGCCAGCCTTATGCATACCCTGTCAATGTGCAAGATGTTCAGTGAACCTGGAAGGATTCAAATACCAGACGAAGCAGCTGCAGAACAAGCACATGAAGTCTTACCCACCTCGAGCTCAGGCTGTCGATGTTCCTGTCCAGGCTGCTCCACGTGAACCTCCCGAGGATCCAAACCCTTTGCCTCTTCAAGTTGATGTTGAGAAAATGCCTGGAATTCAAAACCCTGTTCCTGCCGATTGCGATCTGGAACACCCTGTTGCTGTTGATTTCTTTGCAGACGATGTATATGAGCCTTATCATGATATCGATGTAGGCTTCTGGGCAGACGACTACGGACTGGATCACGAAGACCAATCTCCTACGCACTCAAGATCACCATCTCGAGAACAATCTGAACCAGCAGAGCCGAGGCTGCCAGTGGTACCAGTTGCCCCGGCACCGGATCTGAATGAGATATTCTATGCAGTCAACCCTCCACTTGAACCAGATCCTGGGCTGGATTGAGACATTGCAGATCGGCCATCCATTGTTATCCCAGCATTTCAAGAAAAGTCTTATATTCGTATGGCCTACCTCCAGGCAGTCATGGGGAATGTCTTTGGACATCTCACTTGGGAACGTGCTACTAGCCAGCTTAACGGTACACTGGATGTTCTTTTCATGGCAGAACAGCTTCCTATACACCCTCGACCTGTCCGAACTCTTATTAGCGCCAGGAGAAGACTCGGAATGGACCCTGACCAGTGGATAATCCAATATGCGGTCTGCCCTGTATGCTGGAAGCATCACTTGCCAAACGAGCTTCAACTGCTTCCATCACCCAACTGTCATGTTACAAACTGTACTGGAGTGATCTACACGGTCAAAGACGGCAAGCGCATTGCAAACCTGATTGTTCCTCATGTTTCTATTATAGAGAGCCTTCGCCGAATGTTTATGCGACCCGGATTTGCAAAGATGGTTGCCAAGAAAGCCGATCATCAGCCAGGACGCAACAACAATGAAGAATTTATCATGCGAGACGTGTATGATGGCGATATGTGGTACAAGAACACAACCAAAACAAGACGCAAACTTGGAACTGCCGGAACTGTGCGCGATGTCCCCAATGGCGACGAACCAGAACCTATCAAATTGTCTTCACATCGGTTCGGACTGCAAATGACGATAAATCTTGACTGGTTTACCTTATTTTCAATTGCATTATCATGCATGCTGATTGGCTTCGTTTCACAGGTTTGGGGTGACAAACGGAAGGCCGCATTCCACAGGTCCAGTATACATTTCTATCAACAATCTGCCTCGCGATCACCGTAATCTTCAAGTTAACGTCATATGCCCTGTTATCACACCTGGACCATCGGAGCCCACACAACAGCAACTTAATAACACTATGGAACCAGTCATTCTAGAAGTAATTCAGCTCAATAATGGTAACGACTTGCTCTACCATGTACACCATAATCTACTCTCATGATTACATCAGGGATAGAAATGGAAATACATGGCGAAGATCCTGCAGATGTATATGCCGATTTTCTATGCGCCAACTGCGACACACTGGCCGCTCGGAAAATCAATGGTACAGCTGGACACTCACACGATTTCCATCCTTGTTCATACTGTGATACTAATATCTTGGCTGTCGACGGGCCTGAAGGGTTCGACAACCGTATATTTACTCTTCATTCTGTTTCGAATTTGAGCTAAATTGTATTCTTAGATTGGAATGAGAAAGATGACTACGAGATGCCCAAACAAGCTTTCCGATCCCGGGCTGCCACTCCTCCACGGCAACACGTACTCCTCCGAGACTTTGGCGTACGATGGACCATATTTAATCTGCTTTCTGGTTGGCTTACAGTATCGAAAACTGTCCTAGACTTTATGCACAATATGTTTCTCGGTCAGTTTGTTTTGTATACCACATTTCATATCATTGATATTGCACAGGTCTCATTTCCCATCTCTTCATGGAAGTTCTCTTCAAGTCATACATGTTCTCGGGTGTGGGAGGCGAAAACTCATCAAAGCATCGATTTGAAGACGTTATCAATAAGGTTGTATGGCCAAGTCACATCACACGGCTCCCAAAGAATGTGCGTACTATAGCTCATGTGCATTAGTTATAACTGTAGCTTTACATTAATCGGTTTCTTGATTCAAGTTAGGTGAAAATCAGTCTCTCAAGAAGGCAGACGAATGGCGACGCATTTTAACTATTTCTCCCGTTGTGCTTTGGTATGCCTGGAAGGACGAGAATGATTGTATTCCAGATGGTGAACCGCCAATTCCTCCCAATGCAAAAACGATTCCTCAACACTCGCGCAACTTTCGATTGATATATTCGGCTGTTCTATCACTTTGCGCAGGTGTGCGCATCCTTGCTTGCCACCAGATCTCTCTCGCCCAGGCTCGTGTCGGACAAGCCTTTATTTCACAATACTGTCGAGCATTGAAAGCCCTTCGAATTCATACAACAATCAACCACCATTTATCCATGCACTACCTCCAGTTCATCAAGCTATTCGGGCCTGTTTATGGCTGGTGGCTATTCGCATTTGAGCGTTTCAATGGCATGCTTAAAAAGGTTCATCACAACGGACACGACGGGGGACGAATCGAGTTGACATTGATGCGTCATTGGGTTATGACCCACCTGATATATGAGTATCTTCTTGCACTTCCTGTCGATGCTCATCCAAAAGAGCGGGAATACATTGACCAGATTGTTCGCAATGAGGCCCTGGAAAATCAAGGAGGAATTATGACAGAGCTTGCCATCTATCGGTCTGAGGCAGAAACCGACTCTGTCAAGCTTCCTCGACACTTGGGCAAGCCTATCAATCTTTGCGAACATTCCCCAGTTGGCCTTGTATACGCACTCCTTCTAGAATACTCCCAACGATGCTGGCCCGATCTAAACCTCATTGCCGATTCATCTCTCGAGGACGGAACACCCTTCTATCGCTCAGAGGTCTGCCGAGTTCTCACTTACATTCGCAAGCAAGGGATTCGATATGGTTCGACCTCCAATAAACAATCACGGGTAGATTGCTACGCATTTCTTTCAGAAGATGAGCATCATGAACGCTTTCCTGTCGAGATCTCATCATTGCTTTGTGTAAAAGTTAGCGGCAAACCTCCTCACGTCTGCGCATTAGTTCGGCGGATGCGTTCAGATGCAAATATTCCAGAGATGCCTTGGGATCTTTAGTACGTGCCTGTTTTCCACACTGGGGTGTGTGCTGAAAATTTAATTGGTAGCTCATCTATCTTAGGCATTCATGTATCATATGCAAATGAATTTCAAGACTACGAGATTATTCCGGCATCGAAGATTGATTGTTCTCTAGGACTTATTCCCGTGTATTCACGACGTCTCCAGCGAGAACTCTGGATCTCAATTTCATTTGATCACGTACATACGCAACAGCAAGATTTCAACTCGGTAATACATAACTAACTTTACTTTCACAGGAAGGAAACGAACCCGACGAGGTAGAAGATGACAACAATGAACCCTAATCATCGTCGCTATCCATCTCCTCTGAGGCTTCATCGGAAGACTCAACAGCCTTTTCCTTCCCTTTCGCGCTCGTTGCTCTGATGCTCGTCGCCTTAACGCTCTTGCTAGTGCCCGGCTTCTTCCTCTTCAATCTCGATCCCGATTTGCTCTTTCCTTTAGACTCTTCCGCCATTCGCATCTTTTTGCTCTCTCGAATCTCTTTTTTCTGTTGTTTAAATCGCTTACGTTTCTCTGCAGACACTTCAGGGTCCTCAGCGTCTCCCCATGCTATACCGCTTGGGATTATTCGGTTTTCTGTGTCGTACTGCAAGTTGTTGGGTAAGCTGAGCCATGCTTCATCTACCATCCATCTTCGTGCTTTGTTCGCTAACTTTGTGGATACCTTTGGAGGGACATCAACGTTTTCGCCCCGGACACGAATGATAAAGCGATGCTGCGGCTCCGGATCTGGTACTGCATCTACGGCAAGGAGCAGTTCTTTCATCTGTTTGCGTCATAAGTCTTCTCTTCTTCATATCCATGCAAGAAAACTAACCTCTTCGCTTCGATAGATTGGCGTGTGTGAAATGTACCTTCCTGTCCATTCACCACCCCCCGCCTTCTCATCTTCATCCTCAGACATCAAGTTGGGAACAAATGCGGCATTGTACTTCACATGGCGAAACTTTGAGTCGTTTGGTAGGTTTTCCCGCTTTCTGATTCTGACAGCAAGTTTCTGCTGAAGATGTCAGACAGCTCACAAAGACAACAGACACACTTATGCCTTTGGCTCGGCTAATCAAGACGGCCAGTTTTTTCTTCTTTTCTATCCCTGCGCCTTGAACAACAGGTGCGGCAGCCACATCTCTGGCGCCAACGTCATCCGCCACCTCCGGTAATACTTCAACTGGCGCAGGTTGAACAACCTTTCTATTCTGCGCATCAAGAAGGCCCTCCATCCGCAACTCTTTCTGCAAAGCTGTAAACTTGGCCACAACCCGAGCCTGCAAGTCCTCCTCGCTGATGTTATTGAGACATGTAGCGGCACTAGGTACGAGTCGTGCCCCGTGTCGTCTCATGTGGGATATGATCATGCGAATGACATAGAAGTTGTCGTCGTGGTCCCAAGGCTCATCCCATCGAAAGCGCAAGAGTTTTTCATTTGTTCCGTCCTCTCGCGGCCACTCAGGTGATTCGGATGGTACATTTGGGTGCCAGGGAAGCCGGGAGGCCTTGAGTTTAGCGATGCCGAGCCGTTGACGGAAAACATATCGAGTAAGTTCCTGTTTGTGTCGTATTACTATATGTGCTCAAAAAACATGTCGTGAGGTTACACTTACTAGCAGGTTGGTGTCAGAGAATGCTGCAATACTTGCTTCGACAGCAATCTGCTCCTTCTTTGTCATTATCGGCACCTCTCCACCGGAATCGCTTTCAGAACCTGTAGTGGACACAGATCTCCTCGTATGTGCCATCTTAGCCTCTAATCTATCCATTCTTTTATTCATTTCGGCAAATTTTGAAGAGGTTATCGACGTCGCTTCTTCGTATCTCGTTTTATAGGAATTGCACCATTTTTTTATTCGGTCTACATCGGATTTGCAGTGTGCGTTTTCATTCTCTAGTTGTGCTATTCGAAGATTTTGTTCATTGATGCTCGCAATTAGGGCAGCAGCTTTAGGTGGAGCCCCTGCACTTGATATCGACATCGACACACTAGCAGACGTTGCCGAGGTTGTACCACTAGCACCTGTGACCGATCCAAACCCGGACGTCGACGCAGATGTTCCTGACAAATGGCTAGAGGACATTTGCAGCCAATGGGACGACCGAGGTCAATCTGCAATATGCACCATGGTTATTGAGGCGAGCTCGAGGTAGAGGTGGTGAGATTCGAGGCAGGCTCAAGCTCAGATGGGACCGGCCACGGCTTCGGACATTTTGACGTTTGATATTGCAGTAGCGTGCACGCACATAGTTCATTCTATCCTACCGCTTGATGTGCCAATCATTGGCAGCTATAGCTATAGCGTGGCGGCGCCGGTAATATATCCAAATTAAATAATTCGTTTAGTTTGATAACATTACATAATTTGTAATTATTGTTAATAATTACAAATTAAATAATCCATTCCTGCCCTCAAAAAATGATCAGGGAAATGCGAGGAAACCCTGGGTACAATGTGAGAGAAATAAAGGAAAATCATGTAATTATCTCAATATTCCCTGAGGGGATAATATCACAATGTCAGTACAACTTCGGAAAACCTAAAATAGTTCTTGCATTTTCCCAACGTTACAATTTGACTCTTTGTCCTGTGATAGCAGTTGATGTGTTTCCACATTCGACAAGGTTCTACCAGAGTACCTATCACTGCATTGACCGCAAGCTTGTCTGCTGAAGGACACCCAGCATGGTTGACTGGAAGTCTCCTGAAGTGATTGCTGCAACTGGTGGTGCGTATGTCTTTCGCTGCCAGAGGGAGATACGATTTGCTGATAACCTTGTTCCTCTGCAGTGAGTTTGATGAAGTCTGAATATGCTTTTTCTGGAGTGTACTTGTAAGCCTTGCAATTCTTCTCGCCGCATTGACCATCGATATCGATTGCGTTGTTCATACAGTTGGGAATGGTTCACCAGTCTCGACTTCGAATGGCAATACATCACTAGGAAAAGGGCATTTCGGTGGCCTCTCGTAAGTGTGGCATTCCGATTAGAAAGAAGGCTGGCTGAACGAAGTCCTGTAGATCTTCTACTTCTTGCACAGATACGCGCTTTTGTTCTCCCTTATTGCAACGCAAGTCCCCGATTGTGCCGTTTGAATGCAGTGGCTGATGGCTCGTCCTTTAGCGTTGCCGTCGTGAGCTTCACAAGGTATGTTAAAAAACACTCCTTGCACACCCAGTTTATCGAACCGCAACAGGGAAATAAACTGCCAGGCTCTGTGGGGCTTTGCCCAGGTAATTCGCATGTGCGGGTCAGGCTCAAATTTTACTGAAGTGATCTTTCTTCAGGTGATAGGCAGCATGAGTACCGGATTTGTGAGCATCAATCTTGGTATCCGCACGTAAGTTTCTGATATCTTGTTTGAGTGGATGAAGTCTTGCCTGACTAAGGATGTATAGCATGGCGGTTTGGGGCCAAAAATTATACATTGTTGTCCCCTTGGTTGTATTGATCATTGGTCACTGGGCGGTCTATAATCATGGTGAGCACTGCCTCTTCCTTCCTTTCCATACACCGCCGTCACATCAAATCTTACCGTAGGTGTCCTAATGAGGGCCAAATGGGACCCAGTGGTTGGATCATGCGTCATTACAGGGAGTGACCAGAAGTTCATAACAGCGGGATTCATCTATGCGATGAGCTATGACTTCATTGTACTATGCCTGATGTGGTATAAGCTCCGAGTTCGCTCTTCAGGGAGATCGCGTATCGGCAACTTGATGTTTAGAGACGGCCTGATATATTTCGTTGTTGCGTCAGTTACCTCATTTGTGCGTTCCTTGTGTGAGTTGAACTGAAATGTCTTTGTAGATTCATGGCCTACCTGATTGCGGTGGTAAGTTTCGGGCCTGTCGCGTGCACTACTTCCGCAACCACTCCCCATAGGTTTTTATGCTTCTGGACCTCAACCCTCCCATGCAACTCGTAGGGGCTGCTCCCGCATCTGTTGCGTCCAGCGTGAGTGTGAACTCCATACATACCGACATACCGACCGACTTATTCCATTCATCAACCAGGTTGTCACTCTCAGAGCCATCCGCCGACTAGTTAAGTATGGGTCGGAAGGCTCGCACGTATACCAGTATGTAATCATCATCTTCATTGTTCATTACGAAAGGGCTCAGATACGTCCGTTCAGAGGGACTTCGATGTGCACTATGGCCTTTACACAGCCGGGATTATCAGTTGCTTCCCAGAAAGAGAGCGTATGCGTCCAGGTGAGTTTCGCCCGAAAAACCTCGGAGCTGATTGTTCAACATCCCATTTTATTCAGGTACAGACATTCCAGCAAACCGATGCTATAGAATCAAAGGACGTGGAAATCAAGGAGTCGCAAACCATTTACTAAGTACACAAATCGGCTGTGACTTCTTCACTGCTCGATCTGAGGTTCATTGATTTTTGTGCATTCTATTATGGAAAAAACATATTTTCATTTACTTGGTTAGGGAGCCAGTCTCCTGTTACGTTGTCTGCAACAGCGAAATCCGTGTTTTGCATTATCTAGTGGATGCAGCAGGAACCAACTTGAAAGAAGTAGCGGAAAGCCCCAGGCTTCTTAAAGCTTTTATGTCAGTAGATAAGCCGGGACCATAACGCTAATCAGATGGCATGAACTCCTTACCCTCGTATTTCCTTTGGGACACACAAGCAGTTGCTTTCACAGCCCAGCCTGAAACGGGAACGCAGCTCTAGCAGTGTTGCATGAAATGAGACAACAGGATACAATATGATAATGCAAGTCCACCTCTAGGTACGCGTCATCACCACCACACATAGAACGGCATTGAAAATTGTGCGAATGGTGGAGAGCATATCATCCGTCTGTTGTACTCTGCAGTGGTAATTCGCTGCCTGGTCTGATTCGGAATAAACAGGAATGCAATTAGTGCGTGCCTATCTCTCGGGTTCAACCGTGCACGAGCGATTACAACCAGGACGTCAGTAGCTACAAGATCGTCCTGTGGGTGTTTGTCTGTCGATAACTGGGCCGTGACATCTGGACGTCCGTCTGTACCAGTGGTGATGACACCTACAATCGAATCGGCAGAAGCATTCAGGCGTTCAGGTGCTACATCCGTCATTGGGTTGGTCAAGCAAAGCAAAGCTGAAGCCAAGTCAGCCCAACGCTCTCTGGATCTACGGGTCGACTGTTCAGGCGGAGGATGGCATGATAAAGCGATATCATGGGAAGCTAGGCCAGAATGATGTCACGTCGGTGTCCCTGCATCTGGGTGATAGTTTGAAAATATGAACGGTTATGCAAGAACTGTTTTTGTTAACACCGAATTCACCTCCACGATGTACGGCATCCGTTGAATATGTGTAAGAGGGTAATGTAGTGGTCAAGAGGAAACGCACCCGGGCCCGAATTTGAGCGGCCAAATAAGACCGTGACCGATAGAGTGACTCCAGGGCTGTGCTTATCATGATCACTATTTATTATAACTGCGCGTTGGCTGATTTTCATCTTTTACTTCCTTAGCCCATATGGACAAACTAGTACGTCGTTGCACCTTGTCCCTGTATCTCTTGCGTTAACCTGTCGTAGCCTTCCCACTTTCGCGAAAAATGGACTTCTTTGTGTCTCACAATGTTCGTCGTCTCTGCTTCTCTCGTTTTGGGAGTCCCTGAATTCCTTCCATTCCTTCAGCGATCCCACCCAACAAACGTTCGCCAAAATTGTAGGTGAAGCCTCCGGCCTCTCTGACAACCCCGACCAAGGCCAGACGTTCTCATTTGCAAATGGCGCTCTCATATCGTATAGCACTATTGCTCAGCCATTTCTTGTGTACGGCGATATTTACGAACATTGGAAATCCATGGGTGGCTTGCAAAGTGGCTATGGTTATCCTATCGCTGATCCACAGTTCCTTCCCGATGGCTCAGTCTGCACCATCTTCCAGGGTGGGCATGCGCATAAACGTCCGGGTGGAAATGAAGTACAAGTAGAAGTGTAAGTGCCTCTCTGGTTATTTTTCACGTAATTTTTTAGCATTAGCTCCGTAGGTTTCCTTCGGACCAATGCCCAGCCCCTCACAAGCCTCCCTTGCCGGCACCTCTGTCACAGGGTTCACTCAATTGGGTGCGTTGTTTGATTGCGACGCTCGCCATCTCTCACATCGTTTGTTAGCCTAACAATTTTAGAGAGCGGTGGACCTTTCTCTCCGTACAACGGTGAGTGATTGTTCGACATGTTGGTTATTGTCGACTAATTCGATGGATGTCAGTGATCCATACGGCAAGCAGCTCATTGGGCTCATAGGAGCCGCTGACACGTGGCCGTACACGTGGCCTGGACTCACTGAGAACGATAATGGGGGCAAGACGTTGCATTTTGCTTCTGGAAAACTTGTCTCGTATGATTTTCGATCAGCCCCCGTCCTCATCTATGGCAAGATCCATAGTCTCTGGGACGAACTGAATGGCGTCAAGTCCGGCTTTGGACATCCTCTCGCCGATCCTCAGATACTGGAGGATGGGTCGATCTGCAGCATTTTCGAGGGTGGACACATTCATCAGGTTGGAACGAGGGATGCTGAAATGTACGTCGTTGCATGCGATCTTCTTCCTAGGTACAATCCGCGACGCTATCGCTATACAGATTTCCTGCGCACCAATGTACTGCCCAGAACCAGCCAGCATTGCCACCAATTTTAGCCAATGCCACGCCATATTGGGTGCGTAAGGTTTTCGTCGTTCTCCGCCTGTCGCTCAGACGCATTATTCAGCCGCAACACTTCCGTCAGAAATGGACTGCGCTGTCCCTGGAACGGTGCGTTCCCGTCTCTCTTCCTCACCACCCTTTCTTTGGCCTTAAGGTGTCACGATTTGCAGTGATCCTTATAGCAAGCAACTCGCTGGTCTTCTCGGCCCCACAGATTGCTGGCCTTATGGCTGGCCTGGGCTCACTGATAATGAAAATGGTGGCAAGACTCTTCATTTTCGTCACGGCAGACTTATTTCCAACACCTTTCAATCTCCGCCTTTGCTTATTTACGGCGGGATATTCGATCTCTGGAAGGACCTCAACGAACTCAACTCTGGTTTCGGATATCCTCTTGCCGATCCTCAGATCTTAGAGGACGGGTCGGTTTGTAGCATCTTCGAGGGTGGACACATCCATAAGTTCGGGTCAAAGGATGCTGAAATGTGGGTTCTCAGTTATACGTGATAGTGAGGGTTCTCATAACATCGTTCTGTCATAGTGTCCCTGAAAGTGAATGCACTGCTGCGATCAAGCCGATTGTGTCTGGTACAGTCAACATTAACAAATACTGGGTTCGCCAGCCTTAGTGATTCCAAATGTAATTTACTCATGTTATCATGCAGCCCGTGCTTTTCCGGAATAAATGGGCGTCCTTGGCTTGGAAACGGTATTTATATATTCTATATAGATCTGGCACGAAATGACATTATTTCATTCTTAGTGACGCCAGCGGTAAGCAGCTGGCTGGTCTCCTTGGCCCCACGGATAACTGGCCTTATGGCTGGGCTGGCTTCACCGATAACGAGGACGGTGGCAAGACGTTGCATTTCCGTAATGGCGTGCTCATTTCGTACGATAATCAGACACCTCCTTACCTCCTGTACGGCAACATTTATGAAGTCTGGAAGAAGCTTGGCGAGACCAAGTCCCAATTGAAATACCCATTAGCTGATCCACAATTCCTTCCTGATGAGTCCATTTGTAGTGTTTTTGAGGGTGGTCATATCCATCAACCGCGAGGGGCGCAGGATGCAGACATGTTAGTCCAACTCTGTTTTTTTTTGACGCGAATTCCCTATTGACACAACTTTCACGTCCAAGGTTCCCTGCAGACCAGTGCACGGCACCTTATAAGCCGACTGATCGTACTTCCCAGCCCCCTGGTCCTGTTATTTCCACTATCCAAGCTTTTCCGTCTGTAACGCCGGTTTATCAACCGCCTGCTCCACCTCTTTCCCCTGTTCAAACTTCTCAGGCCCCTGGACCTATTGTTTCCCCTATCCAAGCTTCTCCGTCTGTGACGCCAGTTTATCAACCACCTGCTCCAGCTCTTCCACCAGTTCAGACTTTTCAGGCTTATGATCCTGTCCAATCTCCTATCCAAGCTTCTCCATCCGTGACGCCAGCTTATCAATCGCCCACTTATCCTCAGAGCATTCCGCCCCCGGATCCCTATTTTCAAACCGCTGTTCAGAACGTTCAGCCTCCCATTCCGCCGTATTCGCCTCACGTTCCAAGTCCATATCAAGATCCCTATTCCTCCGGATCCTCATCCACACCACCTGAAGTTCCTCCTAACCCTCCTCAAGGTTCCCACACCTATATCGGCATTCATTCTCAAGTAACGCAACAGTTCACTCAACCCCCTGTTCAACAACAACAGCAACAATATTTTGCCCCCCATGCAGGGTTGCATCACGGTAGTAAAAGGAAAATGGTCGGTGCAGGAATACGGATGCTTGGGACTGGGATAAATCGCTTCGCAGATGCTATTGACAAGCAACTCCAGAAGTAACCGTCTTACTGGTTTCGTTTTTTTTTTTTTGGTTTTTGGGAGGGGGAAAGGCTTGTGTATATATTAGGTGTACTTCTAGTGTAAGTAAGTAGGAGTGTAAACCCGGATATAATCGTGTTTCAAAGTAGGTACGAATGAATTTCTTCGTATCCCATCATTCAATGCATCTTTCTTGAATATTTTCTATCTAGTATTAGGCATCTCTACGGACCGTAATAAGCTTATCTACGACAGCTTACCGTACATGCTCAGAACATTATTCAACGTTCCTTGTTCTGAAAGATCCTTTCACTGTTCAATGAAACCTCTTAAAAACGTACTCACAGTCTCCTCGAGGCCACCAGGAACTAAACCGCAATATTAATGGTACCGACATACGTGTGCATTGCAGATCTGACCGAAGCAATGGCCGACCAGAAAATGCTTACGTAGCTCGGTGTTGCCTTTTTTGCTCGTACATGACCGAGTCCGATCTGTCATTATCTCGACGTCGGAAGACAAACGATCGCGTAAAACCAGTCAGCACAATGACTCACAGTCCAATCAATGCCTATACCTTGAGTACTCGACTATGTCACCGGCCGTTCCTGTCAATCATTGTGGACCAACTCCATCTATCAAATATTTCAATATTAATGCCGCTCCTCCTTTCGTTTTCGTCACCCAACGGCGTGCTTCGGCCCTGCTTTCGTGGCCCTGTCAGAACCTGCCTTTATAACTCCCCGCAACATGCACATTCTACCAGAGCCATCGCAACCTTTTCACCGTCTACACCATGTCTTCTCCTGAAAACGACCAGCCAAACACAACTGCCTCCGTAGCTGCATCCTCTGCCACCACCATACCTACCACCAATGATACCTCTCTCCCCAAAAGGGATCTCCGATTCTGGCTCGTATTCTTGGCCATATGCATGTCGACCCTATTAAGCGCACTTGACTTGGTCAGTGTACATGGTGCATTTTATCTACAAGCGTTACTCACCCCTGCCCAGACATCGGTTTCCACGGCCCTGCCGACTATCATCCACGACCTTAATGGCTCCGATTTTGTCTGGGTCGGAAGCGCATATGCACTTTCTTCGACGGCTTTCCTCCCTATGTCTGGCGGCTTGGCACAAATATTTGGACGGAGACCAGTTATGCTAGCCTCATTGGTATTTTTCGCACTCGGTTCCGCCGTCTCTGGCGCTGCACAAAGCATGGGCATGCTCATTGCCGGTCGAAGTATGTCTTGCCTTTCTCTTCCTTCTCGCGTGGCTTTAACCCTCTACTTTTGAATCTTGCAGCTATTCAAGGCATAGGCATGTCCTTTTGCTAGCTCTACTCTTGATCGTTAAGCCTAACCTAACGCGTTCAAGGTGGCGGAGGGATTTTATCCTTGACTGAAATTATCGTGGCGGACTTGGTCCCCCTGCGCGAGCGTGGAAGCTTCATGGGCATTATTGGAACGTATGTGTATCCATACTTTTTTATTACTGAATTTCTCGCTGAACTCATGGGCTTTCCTGTTGAAAAAGCGTTTGGGCAATCTCGAGTGCCCTGGGACCTCCTATTGGTGGCGCTCTCGCAACCGGGGGACACTGGCGTTGGCTGTTCTGTGAGTCATGTCCTCCATGTCACATACATATCTCATCTTCCGTGGTGCTAGATTTGAACCTTCCCCTCTCTGGAATCGCCATCGTTCTCGTTTTCTTCTTCCTGACCCTTCGCACTCCCCAGGACAGTCTCCGTGAGAAGCTCGCTCGAATGGACTGGATGTGAGTTAGATCTGGTTCAACCCAAGACAACAATGTCGTTAACCGTCCGTTCTCTTGTCTAGCGGCAACCTTATCATCATTCTCAGCACCACACTCTGCGTCATTGCACTCAGCTGGGCGGGAACCAAGTATCCTTGGTCTAGTTACAAAATTCTGGTCCCACTTGTGCTGGGTTTGGTTGGAATAGGCCTTTTCCTGGTATATGAACGTTACTATGCGCAGGAACCTGTCGTCCCGTTCGTCCTCCTTTCAAATCGCTCCAGCTTAAGCGGGTAAGTCTTTCGCGCTCATATTCATCTAATTTTTTTCAACACTAATCCCGAATGAATAGCTACGCAGCAACTTTCCTGCATGGCATAACCAGCATGTCCGTCATTTGTAAGCACACCATGAGCCTTTTTTTCTTTCTAGAGCGATCTCTTTTACTCATCCGCTCGCTCGCTCGCCCTAGACTTCCTCCCGGCCTACTTTCAAGCTGTCAAAGACGCCTCCCCAATTCGCTCGGGCGTTGACATCTTCGGGGCCACATTCACCATTGCTCCGTTTGCCATCATCAACGGCATCAGCGTCCTGCTCCTCAATCGGTACCGCCCTCAAAATTATCTGGGGTGGATTCTCGCCATCATAGGGATGGGCCTCTTCAGCTCGCTCAAAGCCGATTCATCCCAAGGCGTTAATATCGGATTCCAGATCGTCGAAGGTGCCGGCCTCGGCATCCTTTTCACCTCGACGACGTTCCCGATCTTGGCTTCTGTCAAAGTCACCGAAGCTGCTCACGCGCTTGCGTTCTTTACTTTTGTACGCGCCTTTGCTCAGGTTCGTCAAACAAATTCCTTTTCCTTTCCCTTTTTTATTACAACCGCCAACCGCCAACCGCTAAACTAACGTGTATACCAGACTTGGGGAGTGTCCATCGGGTCCACCATCCTCCAAAATCAATTAAAACAGCACCTGACACCCGAATTTGTCGCCCAGTTCCCACGGGGCCAAGACATCACGTACGCCATCATCCCGCAAATCCCACATCTCCCCGAACCGCTCCGCGACGAGATCCACGTGGCTTTCGCCGGGAGCCTGAGCGTGCTGTGGAAAACGATGGCGGGGCTCTCTGCGGTCGGGCTAGTGACGGTCCTTGCGATGAGGGAGTTGCCGATGCATACTACTACGGATGAGAACTTTGGGTTTGAGGAGAAGCAGAGGCCGGGGGGTGATGAGGAGAAACCGTCTGAAGGATCGAGTTGATGGCGTGGTGGAGAAGCCGTCTGCGTGATGGAAGAAGATTCTGTCTGGCATACTATGGGGATGGACGTCACGGTGTATGGAACAAAACGTGTTATTATAGTATAGACGAACTGTCCGTTTGTTTGTTTTCTTTCTTTCTCTCTCAGATCTCAACTCTCATATCCAGGCATATTCAGCATTTATATACGACTGCTTTTTGCGATAATGGACTACACTACTAATCGGATTAGAGCGCAATGATTTGGATGTAGTATTACGGTGCTTAATGTTATTTGATGATTTTCGAGGTCACAGAAGATGAAGTCACATTGTACAATCTCACAGCTGATTTCAGCGAGTGTCGAAGAACATGATTTTTCCAAATCATTCACCAAGCGAATAGCTCCGTGAGGAGGTGCGCCTGAAAATACTCTATACTTGGTCATTGACCACAACAGTCACGGTCCATGTATAGCGTCAAGAAAACACTAGCGACGTGCAACAAAACTTTTGCCGTCCTAAATTCGTCAACACATGCATCATCACTTCCGGTCGCTGCGCCCTATTTACACGACAACAAAGTCTTAGACGCCTACCATGGACCATTGCCTACTGGATGCAGCAAGGCTCCACGTTTGACTCTTGCAAATCCAAGAATTTGAGCTTGTCAGCCTCGATATCCAACCATACGACATGCCTCGACCTGTATAAAACTCAGCAATCGACCTTGGAGCACGAAAAAATAAAAAAATAAAAAATAAAAAACACCAACCAACTGGTATTTTGGTAATTACATTGCGTCTCGCGCCATTGATCGCCCCAACTGTACATCTCTTCATACAGGCTGGTAAGGAAGAGATTGTGGGCGACCAGAACAACGTGTGGCAGTCCATCCACAAGCATTTCAGGTGACGTCGTGATGGGCTCCTGGTTGCGGGGCTTGACAGCAAGTCCGGGGCCCCAAGGACCTGGGAGATCAGGAGGCGCTTCCATGTCTTTACCCTGGCGTTTCACGAGTACGACCAAGCCGGCATGAGCCCGAGCGGCCACCATGTTCAAGCTTTCACCCCCACCCGGAGGCTGGTAGGTGCGATCAAACTTGTTCTCGCCGTAGACACAGCGCGCCACGTTTGTAGTATCATCGATCCGGGCAAACTCGTGGGCATCTTCGCCAATATCGCGCTCGACGAACATATAAGAGGGAGCGGTCACCAATCTATAGGCCATGGACCAAGATGACCACTCATCTCCCCGCTACGTCTTCTTTGGTGCTGGTAAGATGGGTGGATGGAAAATGAAAGAAAAAACCGGGCGCTAAAGGGATGAACCGTGGTATGGGTGCTAGGGGTGGTAGCGGGAAAGGCAAGAACAGGGCTCGTCGTGAGATCGAGGAAGATCTTGAAATCCGCGAATGGGATGATGAACTCGTCGAGCGGGAATTTGCGTGATGAGGTGTACGAGTGCGTCTGGAATTTGTCTTCAGCTGCTCTCTTTGTTCCTTATTCCTCTTTTGTTTTTTCAGGAGGGATTATATTTTGGATGAACTCGATTGAACGTATCTGGTTTTACAAATATCCGCTCGTACTTGCTAATAGTCCGTCACCGATAACACATTCTCCAGTGACCGCATCGTTCGGAAGGCACATCGGCGGAAAGTACGGTCTAATTACCAAAGCTGATGAGGAGACGCGGAGGCCAAGAGTACACGACCAATAGGAGATACAGTGACGAGCCGTAGACGACGCCAACATCCAGTTTTTTTTTGCACTGTTGCCATCTAACTTTTACTGGTATCGGTCACTGGTCAGACCATCGTTCGGTTGGGATCTCGGCTTGTTCTTGGACCTGGATGCTGCCCGCTGTACCATTATTGTCCATTCAGTGTGATTTCCGTTGATAATGACGAAAAAGAATCTGGAGTTGCAGACGTGGTGCCATAGATTAATCGATTACGGGACAACATGATGATATCAGTATACAGGAGGACGTGGAGTACCTAGCTCGGATCCATCTGGGCAGCAAGCAAGATGACAAAACAAAAACATAACACCAAATCAAACGAAGGGAAAAAATTAGAAAATACACGATGAAAACTTCCAAATTTGCCATACATCATTATCCCGCATACAGTGGTGGTAAATTCCCTGTCGTCGCGTCAGCTGGTGTCGCTTGGTCTGGCACGAGCAGAGTATTGAGGGACGCAACCATTGCATGCCTTTCCCTCGTGCTCAACCGTGCGCGAGAGATGACAGTCAGAATATTTGCAATATCTGGGAGATCATCCTGTGGGGCCTCGATCGTAGATGATTGAGGCGATGCCGTTGGCATTTGAACGTCCCCCAGTGCTGATGATGCCAGTGGTGGTGAGGCCTCAGGGGTGGTTGGATCGGCCAGGAGTGCTTGCCGTTGGCTGGTGGTCAAGGAGGCCATGAATGCCTGCTGTCGGCTGGCCGAAAGACGGGTGAAAGCATCAAAGGCTGGGGCCAAGTCGACCCCCGAATTCCTGGAATTGCTAGTCGACTGCTCGGATCCACGATGTGATAAGACGATATTCTCCGGTTTGGGCAGTACTGGAGGGGCAATGTGAGCAAAGGATGAGATGGTTTCCATAGTTTCAGAATTGTACGTCGCGGGTGGCCCTGCATCTGGTTACAGTTTGAATAAAGAAGAAAATTCACAACGGCAGAGCAATACATACCCAGAAGTGTTGCGAATGGAACACGTGTGGGCGCTACAGCCATTAGAGTGTCGGGCGTGAATTCATTCTCATGGCGTACTGGATCAATCGAACCCACATGTGAGAAGTGGGAGGTAGGCACTACACGGAAAAACAATAGGTGAATGTGCTTACCCGAAATTGGCGAGACTGGATCAGGGATATATGCGGGCCCAGGCTGGGCTGCCATCAGTTGAGAATAATCCTTGGGCTCGGATTCGACGGTCAGAGAGTTTAGGGCTGCATCATTATGCCCATTTCTACGTTTCCGTAGAAAGACGAATGTGATGGTCGCAATCAGGAGAAGGAGTATAACCCCACCAATGACTCCACCGGCAATAACAGCTTTATTTGATTTGTGGTGAGATGCCGGGATTGAGCTATGGGAAGTGAGCATATTGCATGGATGAGAAAAGAGGTAATCGCACTTGGCAGTGATTGTGGAGAACGAGCTTGTTGGAAATGCAACAGTAGGCCTAACATGTTATAGTTGAGTCCAAGATACCTGTAGGCTTGCAAAGACTCACAGTTGAAGCGATGTAGATAAAGAGGGGTCAGCAGATGGAGATTGTTGGGTGTAGGATTGAAAATACGATGATTGATAGGATGCGTATGAATAGGTGGTGTTGATATCACCCAAGCAAGCGTTCGACGATCCAGGTTGGACAGTGTAATATTGACCAAAGTCCGAGTCATATCGTGCGATGAAGCTGTAACCTGTGGGAATGTTGCAAATCCAATCGAAATAGCCAACACCTCGAGGGAGGGCAAGTTCGAGAAGGTAGTAATGGTAGGATGCGTCAAAAAAGAACAGTGCAAAATCATTGACCGACTTGTTGTAGTAGATGAGGACGGGATCACATTGAGTGACTGTCAATGGAAGGATGATGTCATAGCCTTTCGAAGGATCACCGAGTTGATGACCTTGTGTTGGTCGTTGAACGTCTCCCAGCGCTGGGAGGATGGCGGCGAACAACACGACCACGATGGTTGCTGGGATCATCGTTATTGGCAGACTTACTGGCAGAGCACAGCTGAACTTAATTCCTGCGACACTGTCCTCATGTCAGGCACAACTGTCTTGGTGTCAAAATCTAGATCATCAGGTACGGAGTGGACATTGATGGAATGGTGAGTCTAGATCTGCAAAGAGTCGGTCAATGACAGTGATGGACTTTTACATCCTGGGCTCTCGTGGAAGAACATTTTCTTTGACGGTTTGCGACACGCAATCGATGTGTAGCGATGGCACGGTACTTGGTACTTGGGATGAGGTCGCTGTCGAATAGAAGGACCTTGTCAATACCCACACGATAGCCGCGCCGACGGTCCCAGACGACACCTGGAAGGATACCTTGCACCAATGATAAGCACACAGTGCCAGGAGAGACGTGATTTCAGACAGCTTCGCAAATTTGTTTTCTCACTCATTCTTATTTCATCAGATATTGGTTTGAAATGAACCAGATTGGCGTCCGCACGATCGTGAGGGAGTTGTGTAGTGGCAAGAACGCCTGCCAGTTGGATTATCCATGTTCCTAGAGGACTCGGAGGCCTAGGTCGGAACAGTCAAGTACTTTTTCTCACTCAACCTTCCTGCTGCTTCAAGATTACTTGCTTTGATCAATATTCAGCAGCTTTTTGAATTCATCGTTACTCAACCTTGAATGAACAGGTGGGCCTGATAGACGTGCACACCACAAAGTGAAGATTCAGCAACGACAATATGGTTAGTAATTATAACTCTTGTCCTGTGTAAAGGGCATCCGGTTTCCTTCGTTTATGCAGCGCCTGGAACGCAGCAAGTAATAACAAAACATTATGAATAGGGATATGTATTTTGAAACCGTAGACGCAAATATACCCGTCGTTGTTCATCTATCAAACCAACCAGCAACAGTCCGTCGCTCCCCGTCTAACGTAACCGTTTTGACGCTCGGACGAGCCTCAGATATTAGTTTGATGAGCGAAACCCTCGCAGACCACTCCGTCGACGCAAACCACACACCACAGAACGACACATGTTCCACCATCGGCGGGAAACCCACCAACCAAGATGAAATGAAATGGAGCGCATCGCCCCCAAAAACAAACGGCAACGCTGCCACCAACTCCAGCTCAAGGTTGGTCACACGACGTAGGCAGCTGTCTGGTGAGCCATCAATTGTAGCCATTTCAGCATATGCGGGCTCCGTGTTGTCGGATACGATTAGAAGGCGAATGGATATGATGACAGCTTGTAGGCAATGTGCGACAGGTGCGATTGTGCGACTAATGCCAGTGATGTCAAAAGACGGCCCAATTGGGATGTAGGACAGTATGCAGATCGACATAAGACTCGGCAACGCATGGGAAGACCTGAGAAGAAACACGATATACTCTGGTGTCGCCGTAAGGGTCTGTAATGCGGGAAGAGAGCACCGCACAAGGTAGCGAGAAACAATGGGACGATGTACCTCAGTCCCTATTGTCAAGGTGGTTATGCTTCGATGACGATTGAGGAAAGCTGCGAGAATCGGGAAAGAGACCCTGCAATCTATTGAAAAATGTTGCAGGGTGGAAATGTGTACGTCTGGAAAAATGCTGTCCAGGACTGGTTGAAGCGTATTCGTCGCGTTGATTGTCAAGGATACTATCGGGGATCCGTTGAGTGTGTCTACAGTCCACTGGCGAAGAATCGGATGTTCAACGGCCATCGCAGTACTGATGGTCAAATTTTCGACTGCATACCGTTTTGGACTCGATGTATGTAGCATTCCCGCAACATATTGCTGAACGGCGCGCAGAAGTCTGTCAGCGAAGGACATATAAGAGTCGTTTGGAATTTGGATCGTGTAGTCTGACTGGCATATCGAAGGACCATCACAGAATCGTTCTGTGAAGCGTAGATCGCTCTTTACCATCAAATTCATGCAAATCCTCGAAACGGCTTCCAAAACCCGCCGAATCTGCAACGCATTTTCGTTTTTCCCATACCAGCATCTGATATTCGCGAGGTCGAAGGTTGCCTCGTCGATGCTGGAACACCTCGATACAAGGGACCGAACGCCATTGATATCTGCCTCAAGCTGAGGATCAGTTACCGGTGCCAGTGACCTGCGAATACTACATCCGACATTGAACAAGGGTTTGTTGAATCTGCATGACAGGCGCTTGATCGATGTTATGAAGATCGATCTTTGGAGGAAGGGAAGTGCGGTAAATGTATACCCAGACAAAACGAGTTCCCCAGAGGACAGATTCGTTGCATCCGGGATTCCCATGCGAGCAAGCAGGGTTGAAAGCGCGATGTGGTGGAGGCGGTGACATAGGAATGACAGACTGCGCAGGTCGAGGTCATTGAGATCTTGTGTTACCTGGATCAAGAGTTCAGTGGGCAAATGAAGGAGCTCAGCTGAAGCCTTTTGAGTATGGTCGAGAGGTCCATGAGCATGAGGGGTAGGCTTGGCGTTCTCGTGGACCATTTGTCCAACGCTCAACCCTGAGTTTATTAATAAGTGGTGGATGCAGTGGTACGTTGGAATTATGAGGGCAACAAGTTGATTCAAGTGGGCATGCGCAGTACTTGAGTCGATCAAAGTTTTGGTACGGTTCGAGTCAAATGGTGCAGAGGCTTCGGGACCACTTGGCACTGAAAGGGAAATGGTGGTTTTCGCTGCTACAAGCCCGCGAGTAAGTGAGGGTTCAACTGGGAGTGAAAATATCAAGTATCTTTTTACATAGCTGGTTATGCTTATGTACTTGCAGCGTCGAAGGGGAAGTCTAGGACTATTGCAGTTTCACTGGGTAGCGACGGGTCAGTGGGTTTGAACGCTTGAATTCCCAAGGAATTCGATTTCGATTATGGCGAGGTTGTACAGGTGCGCATCCAACCGTAACGTACTCGTCACATGCTGGCGACTTGGAGCAAGTTTCTATAGAGTCTTTCTCTTACAGGGGGAATGGTTACCAGTACGCTTACCGGAATGGGAGACGACTCTCATGCGACTCGTTCAGCCCTGCGAAATTGATTGTATCCTGGAGCATTTGGCATTCCGGCTACACCTATACCTGGAGTCCTCCACCTCTCACCCATTCCTCGCAAGAAAACCCAAGGTCATCCATCGCATTCGTCGATCTCCTTCGAGTCGAACAAGCGGCGTTGGGTTGTTGGGGGGCCGCATAGGTCTACGACCATCCCGCCGGTGCAGCAGGTCGAGCAGGATACTTTGCAGGCTTCAACCTCTTCCCAAGCATCGTCAACGATCCGGCGGGGGTACCCCCCACTCTGGCAAGCCTTTCGGTCTCTGTATTCTTTTTGGTTCCCAATCTTTATCAGCCGCCGCACTCAATCGCTTTAGAAAAAGTTGTGAGGCAGACCAGAAACACTAGATGAACACGATAATGTGAGCGACGCTCACAAAATATTCTTCCCTTATGTCAAATCTCCGTTTGTTTTTGTCCAAGCCGAGAGCCGTCTGCTTTGTGACCTACAGAGAAAAGAAATAAAGACATGGAATTCTAGTCGCACTCGTAATGTTGATATTGACCTGTGTCACTTTCTGGTTATGCAAGTCATACCGCGTTTGTGTGAAGGTTTGAAGAGCGAACGATGCGCCGACTATAATGAGAATAAAAGGTACTCCAAAATATGCTGGATGTTTGCTGAGCGTTTGATGGAGCAAAGAAGAATTGAGAGGGTTGGAAGGGAAGAGCATGATGTGGCACCGATAAGTCGCCGCGCCTCACCAGCAAAAGTGCGCGAAACTTATAAGCTACATAACGCTGGGGGTTTGCTGATGGTGTTGGAACCCTTGCCATGGGATTGTTTTGATTCTCGACCTAGGACAGGTTTCGTTCAACTTCCTTGGATTCGGCGTGGCATTTCTTCTGTCGCGTTCTGCATTTTATCATGAACTCACCGACCCGTTTCTTCCACCGCGCAATGTCTACCACCGTATCACAAAACTGGATTGAAATCCAACCTCACCATTTTCTTCGTGACCCCAGCCTCTCTGACTTCAAACATTCCTTGAACGGAACACAACCTCTTCATGTCCGTGCAGTCTTGCCCAATGACACGAATTGTGAAAGCGGACTCAAGGAGGTTGCGGAGGCCCTCAGCAAACATAAAGACCATCTGCTCATGCTCCATGTCCGCGCAGTTACCCCTTCCCTTGTCGGACCCTTCATCCAAGGATCACTCCTCTCAGGTACTCGTCGAGTCTCTGTGCTGGAAGAGCTAGATATCAGTGTCCACGAGGACATGATCTATAACGAACACACGGTTACATTACCGAGTTCTGTCCTCACATAGCCAATGCATTCCCCACACTCAGGACGCTCACACTGCCGGGTTTCCATAAGTTCATCCCAATTCCCTCTACTTCAACTCTGCTCAATAATCTCACAAGCCTACACATCAACGGTGCAGGAATAGGCGTGGGATCACCGCTTTACACCATTTTTGCCTCTTACACTGCGAACCTGAAATCATTATTCTACAAAACGACGGACCAATTCTCATATCAGATGAGCTGTTGCCCTCCAGAGGGGCGATGGAGTCCAACCCAAAAGGTCCAGCCCGTGATGCTGCCTGTCCCACTCCCTCACGAATGAATAGTTACGCAGCAACTTTCCTGCATGGCATAATCAGCATGTCTGTCATTTGTAAGCCATCATGATCTTTTCTTCCAGAACGATCTCTCACCCATTCGCTCGCCCTAGACTTCCTCCCGGCCTACTTTCAGGCTGTCAAAGACGCTTCCCCAATTTGCTCAGGCGTTGACATCTTCGGGGCAACATTCACCATTGCTCTGTTCGCCATCATCAACGGTATTATTGTCCTGCTTCTCAATCGATACCACCCTCAAAATTATCTTGGATGGATTCTCGCCATCATAGGGATAGGCCTCTTCAGCTCGCTCAAAGCCGATTCATCCCAAGGCGTCAATATCGGATTCCAGATTGTCGAAGGTGCCGGCCTCGGCATCCTTTTCACCTCGACGACGTTCCCGATCTTGGCTTCTGTCAAAGTCACCGAAGCAGCTCACGCACTTGCGTTTTTTACTTTTGTACGCGCCTTTGCTCAGGTTCGTCAACAAATTCCTTTCCTTTTTTATATATTATAACCGGCTCACCGCTAACCGGTAACTAACGTGTATACCAGACTTGGGGAGTGTCCATCGGGTCCACCATCCTCCAGAATCAATTAAAGCAGCATCTGACACCCGAATTTGTTGCCCAATTCCCGCGGGGCCAAGACATCACGTACGCCATCATCCCGCAAATCCCACATCTCCCCCAACCGCTCCGCGACGAGATCCATGTGGCTTTCGCTGGGAGCTTGAGCGTGCTGTGGAAAACGATGGCGGGGCTCTCTGCGGTCGGGCTACTCACGGTCCTTGCGATGAAGGAGTTGCCGATGCACACCACTACGGATGAGAACTTTGGGTTTGAAGAGAAGCAGCGGCCGGGTGACGAGGAGAAACCGTCTGAACGATCAAGTAATGCTGTGGTGGAGAAGCCGTCTGCGTAATAGAAGAAGATTCTGTCTGGCATGGGGGATGGACGTGTGTGGAATCCGAATATCGCGACCGATCTCAAACACTCGACGAGGTAGAAAATGGTTTATGTAATTGTTATCGACTAAAGATACGACCTACAAAGTCAGATCTACCGACATTTCTGACGACCAACTTACATTTCTATGGCGCCACGATGGGTATAAGGAGTAGGCCATGGACCAAGATGACCACTCATCTCCCCGCTACGTCTTCTTTGGTGCCGGTAAGATGGGTGGATGGAAAATGGAAAATGAAAAAAACGGGCGCTAAAGGGATGAACCGTGGTATCGGTGCTAGGGGTGGTAGCGGGAAAGGCAAGAACAGGGCTCGTCGTGAGATTGAGGAAGATCTTGAAATCCGCGAATGGATGACGAACTCGTCGAGCGGGAATTCGGTGATGAGGTGTACGACTCGAGTGCGTCTGAAATCCATCTTCTTGTTCCTCTTTGGATTGAACGTATCTGGTTTTACAAATATCCACTTGTAATTACTAGTCCGTCACCGATAACACATTCTCCAGTGACCGCAGCGTTCGGATGCTCATTGGCGGAAAGTACGGTCTGATGATGAGGAGACGAATCCCAACGTGGAGGCCCGAAGAGTACACGACCAATGGGAGATACAGTGACGAGCCGTAGACGACGCCAACATCCAGTTCGTTTTTACTGTTGCCATCTAACTGTTTTACTACTGGTCAGACCATCGTTCGGTTGGGATCTCGGCTTGTTCTTGGACCTGGATGCTGTGATGTCCGCTCTACCAGGAATGCAGCTGTGGTATTGTCCATTCAGTTGATAATGACCACCTCTCCACTGGACGATCATAATTAGAAAATGTTTGTCGTATTACAATGAAAAAGAATCTGGAGTTGCAAACGTGGTGCCATAGATTAATCGATTACGGGACAACATGATGATATCAGTATACAGGAGGACGTGGAGTACCTAGCTCGGATCCATTCGGGCAGCAAGAAAGATGACAAAAAGAAAACATAACACCAAATCAAACGAAGGGAAATTTTTTAGAAAATACACGATGAAAACTTCCAATTTTGCCATACATCATTATCCCGCATACAGTGGTGGTAAATTCCCTCTCGTCGCGTCAGCTGGTGTCGCTTGGTCTGGCACGAGCAGAGTATTGAGGGACGCAACCATCGCATGCCTTTCCCTCGTGCTCAACCGTGCGCGAGAGATGACAGTCAGAATATTCGCAATATCCGGGAGATCTTCCTGCGGGGCCTCGCTCATGGATGACTGAGGCGGTGCCGTTGGCATTTGCGTTGGTGATGATACTGCCGGTAGTGAGGCCTCTGAGGCAGTTGGATCGGTAGAAGCATTCAAGGATACCACGAGTGCTTGCCGTTGGCTGGCGGTCAAGGAGGCCATGAATGCTCGCTGTTGGCTGACCGTAAGACGAGCGAAAGCATCAGAAGTTAGGGCTAAGTCGGCCCCCGAATTCCTGGAATTCCTAGTCGACTGCTCGGATCCACGATGTGATAAGACGATATTCTCCGGTTTGGGCAGTACTGGAGGGGCAATGTGAGCAAAGGATGAGATGGTTTCCACGGTTTCAGAATTGTACGTCGCGGGTGGCCCTGCATCTGGTTACAGTTTGAATAAAGAAGAAAATTCACAACGGCAGAGCAATACATACCCGGAAGTGTTGCGAATGGAACACGTGTGGGCGCTACAGCCATTAGAGTGTCGGGCGTGAATTCATTCTCATGGCGTACTGGATCAATCGAACCCACATGTGAGAAATGGGAGGTAGGCACTACACGGAAAAACAATAGGTGAATGTGCTTACCCGAAATTGGCGAGACTGGATCAGGGATATATGCGGGCCCAGGCTGGGCTGCCATCAGTTGAGAATAATCCTTGGGCTCGGATTCGACGGTAAGAGAGTTTAGGGCTGCATCATTATGTCCATTTCTACGTTTCCGTAGAAAGACAAATGTGATGGTCGCAATCAGGAGAACGAGTGTAACCCCACCAACGACTCCACCGGCAATAATAGCTTTATTTGATACTGCAGGCGTGGTCGTTGTCGAAGAGACAGTCAAGTTTGGGCTATGGGAAGTGAGCATATTGCATGGATGAGAAAAGAGGTAATCGCACTTGGCAGTGATTGTGGAGAACGAGCTTGTGGGAAATGTAACGGTAGGCCTAACATGTTATAGCTGAGTCCAAGATAACGGGAGACTTGCGAAGACTCACTGTTGATATGATGTCGATTTAGAGGGGTCGCCAGATGGAGATTGTTGGGTGTAGGATTGAAAATTCGTTGTGTAGTAATGTGCGTATGGATAGGTGGTGTTGAGATCACCCAAGCAAGCGTTCGATGATCCCGGTTGGACAGTGTAATATTGAGAAAAGTCAAAAGATGCGGAGAAGCTGTAACCCGTGGGAATGTTGCAAATCCAATCGAAATAGCCAACACCTCGAGGGAGGTAAAGATCGAGAAAGGGGTAACCGAATGCGTCAGACAAGAACAGGTAGTCATCAAGCGAATTGTTGTAGTAGATGAGGACAGGATCACATTGAGTGACTGTCAATGGAAGGATGATGTCATTGCCATACGGTAGATCACCAAGTTGATGACCTTGTGTTGGTCGCTGGACATCTCCCAGCGCTGTGAGGACGGCAGCGAACAACACGACCACGGTGGTTGCTGGGATCATCGTTGTTGGCAGAGCACAGCTGAACTTAATTCCTGCGACACTGTCCTCATGTCAGGCACAACTGTCTTGGTGTCAAAATCTAGATCATCAGGTACGGAGTGGACATTGATGGAATGGTGAGTCTAGATCTGGGAAGAGTCGGTCCATGACAGTGATGGACTTTTACATCCTGGGCTCTCGTGGAAGAACATTTTCTTTGACGGTTTGCGACACGCAATCGATGTGTAGCGATGGCACGGGACTTGGTACTTGGGATGAGGTCACCGTCGAATAGAAGGACCTTGTCACGGTCAATACCCACACGATAGCCGTGCCGACGGTCCCAGACGACGCCTGGAAGGAACTTTGCACCAATGATGAGCACACAGTGCCAGGAGAGACGTGATTTCAGACAGCTTCGCAAATTTGTTTTCTCACTCATTCTTATTTCATCAGATATTGGTTGAAAACGAACCAGATTGGTGTCCACACGATCGCGAGGGAGTTGTGTAGTGGCAAGAACGTTGCCAGTTGGATTATCCATGTTCCTAGAGGACTCGGAGGCCTAGGTCGGAACAGTCAAAGTACTTTTTCTCACTCAACCTTCCTGCTACATACTTCAATATTCAGCAGCGTTCGAATCCTTAACGAAGTGGAACGAACAGGCAGACCCGGTGCACACCATGACTTGAACATTCTGCAATGACAATATAGTTGAGTAGCAATTCTTATCCCGTGCACAGGCGTCACAGTTTCCAGCATGATATATAATTGCAAGTAATAACAAAAACATGAATAGGGATATGTATTTCGAAACCGTAGACGGAAATATAACAGTCGTTGTTCATCTATCAAACCAACCAGCAACAGTCCGTCGCTCCCCGTCCAGCGTAACCGTTTTGACGCTCGGACGAGCCTTAGATATGAGTTTGACGAGCGAAACCCTCGCAGACCACTCCGTCGACGCAAACCACACACCACAGAACGACACATGCTCCACCAACGGCGGGAAACCCACCAGCCAAGATGAAATGAAACGGAGCGCATCGCCCCCAAACACAAATGGCAACGCTGCCACCAACTCCAGCTCAAGGTTGGTCACACGACGTAGGCAGCTGTCTGGTGAGCCATCAATTGTAGCCATTCCAGCATATGCGGGCTCCGTGTTGTCGGATACAATTAGAAGGCGAAGGGATGTGACGACAGCTTGTAAGCAATGTGTGACAGGTGCAATTGTGCGACTAACGCCAGTGATGTCAAAAGACGGCCCAATTGGGATGTAGGACAGTATGCAGATCGACGTAAGACTGGGCAACGCATGGGAAGACCTGAGAAGAAACACGATATACTCTGGTGTCGCCGTAAGGGTCCGTAATGCGGGAAGAGAGCACCGCACAAGGTAGCGAGATACAGTGGGACAATGTACCTCAGTCCCTATTGTCAAGGTGGTTATGCTTCGATGACGATTGAGGAAAGCTGCGAGAATCGGGAAAGAGACCCTGCAATCTATTGAAAAATGTTGCAGGGTGGAAATGTGTATGTCTGGAAAAATGCTGTCCAGGGATGGTTGAAGCGTATTCGTCGCGTTGATTGTCAAGGATACTATCGGGGATTCGTTGAGTGTGTCTATAGTCCACTGGCGAAGAATCGGATGTTCGAGGGCCATCGCAGTACTGATGGTTAAATTTTCGACTGCATACCGTTTTGGACTCGATGTATGTAGCATTCCCGCAACATATTGATGGACGGCGCACAGTAGTCTGTCAGCGAAGGAAATATAAGAGTCATTTGGAATTTGGATGGTGTAGTCTGACTGGCATATCGAAGGACCATCACAAAATCGTTCTGTGAATCGTAGATCGCTCTTTACCGTCAAATTCATGCAAATCCTCGAAACGGCTTCCAAAACCCGCCGAATCCGCATTGCATTTTCGTTTTTCCCATACCAGCATCTGATATTCGCGAGGTCGAAAATTGCCTCGTCGATGCTGGAACACCTCGATACGAGGGACCGAACGCCATTGATATCTGCCTCAAGCTGAGGATCAGTTACCGGTGCCAGTGACCTGCGAATACTACATCCGACATTGAACAAGGGTTTGTTGAATCTGCATGACAGGTGCTTGACCGATGTTATGAAGATCGATCTTTGGAGGAAGGGAAGTGCGGTAAATGTATACCCAGACAAAACGAGTTCCCCAGAGGACAGATTTGTTGCATCCGGGATTCCCATGCGAGCAAGCAGGGTTGAAAGCGCGATGTGGTGGAGGCGGTGACATAGGAATGACAAGCAGTGCAGGTCGAGGTCATTGAGATCTTGTATTACCTGGATCAAGAGTTCAGTGGGCAAATGAAGGAGCCCAGCTGAAGTCTTTTGAGTGTGGGCAAGGGGTCCATGAAAGTGGATTGGAGGGGTAGGCTCGGCGTTCCCGTGGACCATTTGCCCAATGGTGACCCGGTCAACCCTGAGTTTGAGCTTGATTATCAGTGGTGGATGCCAGTACGTTGGAATTATGAGCCGTAGTCCTTGAGTCAGGCTGCGATCAGTTCGAGTCAAATGATGCAAAGGCTTCGGGACCACTGAAAGGGATCGGGTATTGGAAGGAAACGGTCTGAATTAGGTTTTCGCTGGGCAGTAGAGTCCTATAAGGCACCCCACGAGTGAGATAGGGTGGGGATGAGAAGTAACTGGGAGTGAAATATCAAGTATCTTTTTAGCTGGTTATGCTTACTGCGATCGATGGTTGGCTACTAGCGTCGAAGGAAATGCTGCCCTTGAACGTTCTTGAACACCAGCCGCGTCGTCGAATTAGGGATCAACGTTGGATTCACTGGCAAGTTGGCAACTACTCCGTGTTAGCACTCTCGCGGCGCGCGCGGCCGAATACTAGCTCTCGGATTACCTACGGACAACAAAACCACTACTACGGCAGAGTCTAGAGAAAAGATGGTAAGATACGCCTTAAGGGACACAAATTAGAAGAAAGGCAAAATGACACGACAGAAAACCCCCGATAGAAAAAAAAAAGTCCTCGCAATATATCCATCATCCTGCATACGGCGGTGGCAAAGACACTCTCGTCAAGTCCGCTGGTATTGCCTGGTCAGATACAAGCAAATTATCGAGAGACACAACCAGCTCATGTCTTTCCCCCAGGCTCAACTGTGCGCGAGTCGCTATATCTGGACTACCTTCATGTGTGCCGTAGCTTGTCGACGACTGAGGTAGTGCCGCAGGAATTTGGGTATCTGCCAGTGCTGGTGGTGGAGATGGCGCCTCAGGAGCATCTGGATTGGTAGCACTCAATGAGGCTATGAGAGTCCGCTGCTGGCTGGCCGTCAGCTGTGTGAAAATTTCCAAAGCCGAAGCTAAGCTATTCCCCGAAGTCCCGGATGATTCACTAGTGGACTGCTCAGGTGGCTGCTTCGGTTTGGGAGGCGCCGGGGGCGTGGATGTTACATTGCCTGCAGTGTCACAATGATATATAGCATAAGCAGGCGTGACTAGGAGGATCATGAATAAATGTACTTGAACCTGGCGGAAGTCGGGTAGAGAAGTGTGGAGGCCCAGGCTGACTTTTCGTGAATCCAGAGGAAGCCTTGGGCTCAGTTTCGGCGGCAAAAGGGTCTAGGGCTGCATCAGTATGCTGATGTCTACGCTTCCGCAGAAGGGCAAATATGATAGCAGCAGTAAGCAGAACAAAAGTAACTCCGCCAACGATTCCACCTGTCATGATAGATTGGATTGATTTGTGGCGGGTTGCTGAGGGCACTGGGGTTGGAAGGGAAGATAATGCGGAGGATGTGATTGGAGGAGAAGATAATGTAATAGATACCGTAGATGTGGCGGTTGTGGGCGGGACAGGCCCATCTGGGCTGTGAGAGTGCACCGGTAGGTCTAACGTGTCACGGTTTAGCTCGAGATGACTGGTAAACTTGTGAAGACTCACGGTTGAAACGGCGGAGATGTGGGATTACCAAATGGTGGACGTTGGGAATATGGTGGAAAGCTTCGTGCCCAGTAATCTGCATATGGATAGGTAGTTGTAACACTGTCCAAGCAAGTATCCGATGAGCCAGGTTGGACAGTGCAATGCCGAGCAACGGTAACTTCTGCAATGACAGTGTAACCCGTCGGAATGTTGCAATTCCAATTCAAATAGCCAATGCCAGCCGGGAAGTGAAGTTGGAGGGTGAAATGTCGGACAGTTGTTATCAAGCTCAGGAAGACATTGCTATTCGAAATGTTGTAGTAGAGAGCCTTTTAAGAGTCGTAAGATGGAGAAAGTGGAAGAAAGATCACTAGTTCAGGGGAGAAAGCTCGGCAAGGAGTAGAAGAGTTTTACAGGATAGCAGAAGAGATACGCAGTGTGTTGAGATCACTGATTCCATCGTGGTGTCTCCCATGGCTGTCCCCAGCTGCCATATGTAATCGCGTCGTGATTGGATCGCGGTCTCTTGGTGATATCAATTTGAAAAGCTCGAAACTATTGAGTTAAACCGCGTTCCCCGACTTTGTGCGTAATCAGACAGGAAACTTCTTCCCACCGAGACCGTTCAAGGCTATCCTCATTTGCAGGCAAGGCTTGATATGAAATAGATTGAAGTTTAGGAAGGATATGGGAAAGGAAGGTTGCCACAGCATTGGCATCCTCAATAGGGGCATACCCTACAGATATTGTGGTAATGGTATGGTTAGCAACGACACCTCCTGGTGTTTCTATAACTCGGAAATCAACGACAGCGGCATCAATGGGAAGATCCAATATTCGCAGATCCGGACAGTTTTTCAATAAGGAAGCAAGCCCCATTAATGTCATGTCAGAAGTCCCTGTCGCACGAGGGTCAATGGTGAGGGCTTGAAGATGAGGCCAGGCCATCGCCATCTGCTCCAGCTCGCCATCTCCTAGTTCGAATGCACCAAAAACTAAGACGAGATGTTTCAACTGTCGCATCGTGAGAAGAGGTTCGAGTGTCGCAAGCGCTACAGGATAGTTAATGTATCCGTTGTCGAAGTGTGTGACATTCAAAGTTTCTAAAGTGGATGAACAATAACAGGACAATGTCTGAAAACACTGCTGCCAATGCAGTGCTGGTGAGGACCCAACATTTATCGTCAGTTCCAAGCTTCGCAACTGATATGGGCGAATGAACGAGATGAGTTCAGTAAGCATTACGACATCCTCTTGCATGGTAAAATGTAATCCGGTCAGCTGTACAAGCTGCGATGTACCGCCAAAGCGTTCTGCCGTTAGACTTGTAAGACCAAGACGTTGCATTGCGATAAAGTGTAATTCGATCAACGGCGCCAGCCCAGAACCCGATATCTTGTTGATGCATTCTGTTGTTAAGTTGTTAAATTGGAGATGCCGTAATGTCGAAAGTGTAGCAATGTGAGCTAGGGCACGAGTGGTCAAGGGACCAATATCCACCATTTCGAGTTTGTCAAGATTACAGACGAGGTCTGATGCCGCTATGACCAGTTCTTGGGTGAACGGATAGGACAGACGCAGCCTGGTGATGGATGGGCATATAACTTTTGCAGAATTGATAAAGAAGTTGAAAATAGTGAGTCGCAGAGGTCAATATCGAGGACGTCAATATTGGGTCCTAAGAGCAGGCTCAGGGTACGAGAGGGGTAATATAATAAACAGTGATTCCACTCTCAGGTTGTACTTTCTATATTCCTTGAACGACGGACGGTGTGAACAAACGTATTCGTGAATCACGACTTTGCCTCAGCTACATGCACATCATCATCAAGTTTCAGTGGTATGTACGTACGATTTCCGAAAAAATATATTCAGTGATCTCCTGGTGCCCGTCTCAACCTGATTCCTAGCCAACCTCCATTTACTTGGCTCGCTTCTACCAAGGCAACACCGACTAGAGCCGTAGTTGGCGGGAAGGCAGGCGTCATCGCAATCTCTAGCGAACCCATGGACATGGAACCGGCATAGGTAACCCTGGTTGTCACGCATAAGGAGCGAGACCGAAAACATCCCGTTCGTTAAGCGAATTCGAATCGGCACAATTTAGAACCCACCCCGCATCGTACCCCCATTTTCTATTGCAAAAGTTGCCGTTTTGTAGTTCTGGTGCACAACTGGATCATTGTAGGTAGTTGATCGTCAAACTCTCCATGTTTCCTTCCTTGGCACCAGTTTGATCAACGCTCCGTCAAATACATAGGTCGATATCTTATCCAAAAGACACGTTTGAAAACCAAAAGATCGACTTGCTGTCAAGTCTGGTTTTGATCAACAATTAGAACCTCCGATAGGGTGGCATTTCCGTAAGATGGGAACCCAGACACAAAACACAGTTTTTAGAAATCAAAAAAAGACAAGCAAGCCATCATGGAAGACAAAGTCAATGTACGCGCTGTACGTGTGTGATCCGGCCAGATTGATTTCGCAGAAGAGATAAGGTCTGGCTAGAACCACGATGATGTTCTTGTTTCACCGTTGAATTGAATGTCAAACACAAAACAAGATCAGCACCGGTCTGAGAAGGCTGGACGGAACAAAAAAAAAAGACAGACCTAATATATTCGATCCTAAACCGCGGGCATCAAGTTCAGCCCAGGTGCGTTTGGATTGGCGAGGAAAAACAATGGTAATGCACGTGACCAACCAAGTCAATCTAAACTTCGCCGCTATAGTTCTCCAGCTCTCTTACATATACAAGTGTATGATGATGCGTCTCAGTGCGGCAGCCCGTTATTACAAGACCACTGACACGTCTGGTTCGCTCAGGCCCATTTTCAACGCAATTCCACCATGTTATGCATAGCCTAATTTCAAACGTACTTGGCAAGGGCATACTCGCCCAACTCTCCCCCGATACCTCATACCTGACTGTTTGAATCCACCAAATGGCACAGCCGCGTGAAAGTGGTCGATCCAATTCATCTTTGCAGTAATACACGACGTCAGAAATGGAGACAACGCAATATGTACACAAGATGCCCACCCAGGCAATTCCAGCTTCCAGGTCGTGAGCTGTGCGAATAGCACAGTTGATATCCTGGGAGGAGACAGCCGCTGCGATGCCATAAGTCGGGTTATTCGCTTGCTTGGTGATATCTAATAAACCACAGATCGCAATAGGTTCCGTTTACACAAACCATAAAGAGAAAGGAAGCCCTTACCGTCTTCGTAACCACTCAGAGGGTCACCGAGTTGATGACCTTGTGTTGGTCGTCGAATGACTCCCAGCCAGCGCTGCGAGGATTGCGGCGAGTAACATGACCACAGTAGTAGCCGGGATCATTATTGGCAGAGAGCCACATAGCTGACATCCATTAGGAAACACGGGTTGGATTACGGCCAATTTCAGATTGATAAGGAATCGCTGTTTCTGCCAGGTCTTGGATTAAACATGGATATGGATATGGCTCATCTGACCAATGTCACATGCTCAAGCATAACTTCCGCATGAAATAGAAACCTTCAAGGCCATCTGCAAGGAGAAAACCACGGCTAAGATCCACTTAATTGACACAAAGCACAAGGAAAGAAAACAGAAAAGATGTACGCACTAAAAGGGATCCCAAGGAAGCTCCTATATAAAAACTCCACTTGCTATACATCATACGGTGGTGGCAAAGAGCTCGAATTCGGTGTGTCCTGGTTTAGCATGAGCAGATTATGGAATGCAGCCATCGCTCTCGGGCTCAATTGTGCACGAGAGATGACATCCAGAATAGTCGCTATATCTGGATTGAGTTCATGTGTGCTTTCGCTTGTCGATAACCGAGGTAGTGTCATGAGAATTTGGCTATCTGCCCGTGCCAGTGGTGGTGATGCCTCTGGAGCAACTGGATCACCCGCATTCAATGAGTCTACGAGAGCCTGCAGCTGGCTGGCCGTCAGCCGTGTGAAGTTTTCCAAAGCTGACGCTAAACCAGCCCCTGTATCCCTGGACGATGCACCGGCGGACTGCTCAGGTGGACGAATGACTTGCGCAAGGTTGGGAGGAACCGGAGGCATAATGGCTGAGGATGATACATGGAGTGTCAGAAGGATATGTAGTGTAAGACAGACACAATTAAGGATGACCATGAGTGAACGTACCCAAATATGGTGGCCCAGACTGGCTTTTTGTAAATCCAGTGGGCTCGGATTCGGCAGTAAAAGGGTCTAAGGTTGCATCAGTGTACTGGTTTCTACGATTCCGCCAAAGGACAAATATGACAGTAGCAGTGAGAAGAACGAGGGTAACTCCTCCAACGACTCCACCAGCGATGGTAGCTTTGCTGGATTTGTGGGGGTGTGCTGATATTGAAGTCGGAGGGGTAGAGGCTACCGCAGAGGTGGTTGGAAGGGAAGATAACGTAGGGGATACTAATGTAGAGGACACTACAGAGGTAGTCGGAAGGGAAGGTGATGCAGAGGATACTGCAGTGGCGGTTGTCGATGGCAATGAGACAACCAAGTTTGGGCTGTAGAAAGACGGTAAGCATATTTCCTCGATGACAAAAGCGCCAATCGCACTTGGCAGTGATTGTGGAGAATGAGCCTATGGGAAATGCAACGGTAGGCCTAACGTGTTATAGTTGAGTCCAAGATACCTGTAGACTTTCAATGACTCACTGTTGATATGATGTAGATAGAGTGGGCTTGTCAGATGGTTGTTCGGTGTAGAATTGAAAAAATGATGTTTGATAGGATGCGTATGAATAGGTGGCGTGGAGATCACCCAAGCAAGCGTTCGACGATCCAGGTTGGACAGTGTAAGAGGGGCATGTACGGAGTGTCATGTTGTACAAACAGTGACCTTATGTGTGACAAACACGGTAACGACTTTGTCTCAAAAGTGGTAACAGCGGGCTGTACCATGCATTCAAGTTGATAGTTTGCGGATACCTTCCGCCTGGCTGGCCCACACCCTGTGGTTTCTGTAGACCTTTCCCATTGGTGATATATCCAACTCGACCATTTACTCTGTCAAGTTGACCGTTGCCTTCTTCAACCTGTAGACGAAGTCTGGGTGTCCTAGAACCTCGTATCGGCGACATCGGCGGCATCGTTTGCGAGCGATGTGCATGATAACCCCACACTGTGTATTGTGAAGGTTTCCTGGAACCATCCTCCCCTGGTAAGTGGTTTGTACGAACCCTCCCCATCCCTGATGGTTATCTCTGACCGTGGTGAAAGCATGGCCGGTGCCGATGGTTTGGATCAACCCTACTCTAACAATACAATGGTATGTACAAACCCTTCTCTGACGGTTGCCTCTGACCATAGGAGATGCAAATAGCTTGCCGACGGTCTGCTGGCACCATGGCTAGTGCGGTGGCGGTTCAGACGGAACCTAGTGCAACGGTACGTACAAACCTTCCATTCCGGACGGTCGTCTCTGACTGTGGTGAACACATAGGGTTTGTTGAGACCGTGGCCGGTGCCGATGGTTTGGATCAACCCTACTCTAACAAATACAATGGTATGTACAAACCCTTCTCTGACGGTTGCCTCTGACCATGGGAGATGCAAATAGCTTGCCGACGGTCTGCTGGCACCATGGCTAGTGCGGTGGCGGTTCAGACGGAACCTAGTGCAACGGTATGTACAAACCTTCCATTCCGGACGGTCGTCTCTGACTGTGGTGAACACATAGGGTTTGTTGAGACCGTGGCCGGTGCCGATGGTTTGGATCAACCCTACTCTAACAAATACAATGGTATGTACAAACCCTTCTCTGACGGTTGCCTCTGACCATGGGAGATGCAAATAGCTTGCTGACGGTCTGCTGGCACCATGGCTAGCGCGGTGGCGGTTCAGACGGACCCTACCTAGTGCAATGGTATGTACAAACCTTCCATTCCGGACGGTCGTCTCTGACTGTGGTGGATGCGCATGACTTTTCGACAGTCTCCTGGCATCGTCCAGTGCTATGGTGTTTCCGATGAATCAAGTGTGGTATGCTTTCAATTCGGCAGTCTGAGCATTTTCCTAGTAATCATACGGTTCCAGACTGAGATGAAGGTCTTCGTATACAATATGGCACGCTGTTGCCCCATATAACTGACCGACTTGCGAATGCGACTGAGGCCACCATTTCCACATTCAGCTGCACTGGAATTGATGCGTGATAGGCGAGGGTCCACACACGAGTAGGTGGTCAAGAAAGCAGCGGGTGCACATTTCGTGTGACCACCAGCATGGAATGCATCGACTACAAACAATGTGTCAGCGAAGAATGCTGGTTCCCTGGTCAAGCAGTATGGTCCTAGTGCGCAAGCAAAGTCATAGATTACTCGTTTCGGGGCTGTCGGCCAGCGAGTCACCATTGCTGAGAAAACGTCATCTCGACCTTCGCTCCGTGGAATACAATGGAACCCATAGCACACGCTGTGAGTGCACCACACACACATAATACCCCCAGTGAGACGCTGCTGACCATATTTTGAATAATATTTAGAGCACTTCCCTCCACGTTGACGCTCCTTCTCCTTTTGTTGATCGTACCTAAGATTTGGGTATATAGGGCGTGGGCGGACCTTTGGCATGCTATAACAGCATCCTGACTGGACAAAAGTACGTGTCAAGATCTCTCAAGGTACATACCTCCAGACTTACCGCTTCCCAGTTGTCTTGCTCTGTAGCATCCACAATTGTGCTCAACAGCCCAGGAGCGTCTACTCCCAGCAGCATGTGCAAGACACAATGTCCACGGCCATGTATCCACTTGCAGAAATCCAAGAGTGCTTCTGAATATTGCCCCCCCTCCATACCATCCTCCTTTAGGACGCCAAAAATCACCGGGATGCTCATCAGCTGCGAAGCGCTAAGCCGGGTAGGTCTTTCATTGAAAATCCTTAGATCTTCTAATGCAGGGCGGGTGGTAAGCTGCAGAACAGACTCTTCTGCGCACAGCTATTCCCAACATATTAGCTTAAAATGAAGCTTGGGATAAGTATACGCACTTGCTGAAAGAGCCGGCGATACGAGGGTGGTGGTTGGCGTCGATGGTGATATGCATCCACACCATAATGTGTCACAAAGAGTGTTCTCAACCCCTTGTTCAAATCGCCCAATTTTTTAGTCGCCAGCTCAATTCTGTTGATATGGTCGAGAGCTGCAACTGCCGCTTTCGCTTTCGCCTTCACTACCTCTTCAAGTTTCTTTTGCTCCCCGGTGCTATCCTCTTCTCCTTGCATGCCATAGCTAGTGCCAATCTCTGGACCATTGCGAATCCCCAAGATGGCTGGCAGCATCGGCATTGCGGTGACTTTTCGCACCAAGTCCCGTAGCTGTTTGTCAGCCAGGATCTGTTGATTATACACGTATTTGCGGCTTCTGCGAACTGGTGAGCTATCTTCCGTTGCTGTTGGTGGATTCAGGGACTCTAAGACGTGCTTTCGACCAAAGGCTAGCGTTACGCCATCCCATATTGCATCTTCTGGGGTAGGTCCACATCGGATGCAATGCAAATCATTTTTGAAGTGCTGGATCCGGACATATGCAAACCAAACCGACCGGAGCAAGGGGTCACTGACAAAGTTGTGGCCAGTGAGGGCATAACGACGGGATACAACGGCTGCCCATGCAACGAATGGAGTTTCGGAGGTGGTAAATGAGCATGTATATTCGTCCAATAGTTCGTGAGTGAACATTATTGAGTTGTTATAGTTGAAAATTCCTGCTTCCCTCCCATCAGGTCCGATGAACCGGTGCCGCGCTGAAGGACAAGTCGGGCATTTTTGAACTTGAACATGAGTTGTGAACTTCTCTGATAATGAATAGATCGTGCACAGCTGTTCTATACAGGGTGACGCTGCGTCATACATTGTTCGACCGGTGGGGCATGGACAAGATGAGGATGAATCGAGCCTGATCAGCGGTGGTGCTGTGCGCACTGGATCAGGATGGGGATAAAGGTTTTCATCGGATGGCAGTGTTGCCCAGGCTGGCGGAAGGATTGGGAGGTACGAAATAGAGAAATGTTCTTGGGCACCTTTACGCACTGGACCAACTAATGTATTGTTTTCAGCGGTGTAAATTTCTCTAATATTGTCTAGACTAACCGATGTTGTCGACCACCATTTCGTCCAAGATCCTTGCATCTGCGTCTGGACTCACTTGCAGCAGTTTCAGCAGGTGATTGCGTGCAACTTTGATGTGCATACATGCCCTACTACCATCCTTTGTACAGGTCCACTCCCCTTCTCCCCGGTTGCTTCCCTCATAAGAGACGATTGCGCGGCTGCCCGTCTGCCGACTACTTTCACTTGCCACAGAGAACCGATTCAAGAATGTTTCTCCATTGCATGATTCACGTGTGAACAATATTACGGTCTCGTCTATCCACCACCGTCAGAGGTAGGTTCTAGAGTTCATGCATCACTGCTTACCAGTAGACTTGAATGTGCCATCTTTAGGGAACCGCTCGCTGTAAAACTCCCGGAGGAACCGTTCATGAACGCAACCCACACCATCATTCGGGCACAAGCACGCCACCAGCATCGAATCACTAGTCTGTGCGAAATGGAGATGATACCAATGTTTCTACGCAACAACAATCAACTGCCAATCCCTTAGTTAGCTTAACAATTCCAGTCACCGTTATGCACTGCTTTTGTCCATCCCACCCTTGCACGACACAGAGCCGATCCGATATTTGATAGAAACCCACACAATCTGCCAGTGCGTAATCCAAGTATGCTCTGTAGCCCTGGCTCTTGTCAAGTTCTTCAGCCGAGGTTTCTTGCTCAGTCCGACCGACACCATGCGATGTATGTTTGCTGCTAGTTTGGGCTTTTGCTTGACTGTGGGGTGACATATGAATCAAATCAGCTCTTTTGTACGGCGCCACCATGTCCATCCTTTTTCTTTTGTATCCGCTTTTTGATGCCTTGATGGGACTCAGCAAAGATTCTCCTGGTTGCCATACTGCTGGGGAAGATATATTCTGTGGTGTAGCAGGGGATTCAACGAAAGGCAGGATTTTCAAAACTTCAGGAGATGGTGCGTGATACATTGACCAGTGGCGCACGTGTCAATTCAACCAAGGGGTGCAGGGTTTTGTCCAACCGTCAAGCCAGAAACCATCAGACTCGCAACAACCACAAACAATTCGACGTAGAACTCTCCCATTATGGGCAAAGCTCGACAGTCATCCCCGAAGAAAAAGACAAGGCGTCCTCGCTACTGTCGCAGATGTTTGGGCAAACCACTACTCTCAGAGTGCCAACACACGCTATGTGGAAAAGCTTTTTTGGCTTCCGTAGGTCAAGTTAACTTCTCTTCTGCGTGCGATCTGCCTCATCATCTATCACTTCAGCAACAAGCTTCAATTCACCATCCCCTACTGCCACCAGTCCCAATCTCCATTCCACATACGCCACCGGGGGCTCTTGATCAAAATTTGCTATTCCAATCTTCGGAAGCATCGCAGTCCACCCGGCAAGCTGCCCAAGCCGACAACACAGCCAATCATATCGTAGAGGTAAACGCTTCACCAAATGTTGTACTTTCCTAATACTTGTTTTGGCAGAACGGCCATATTGACCCCCAGCTTCTTGCTCCGAGCTTTGGGGATGTCATACCTCCCGTGACAAATATTGACCCCCCACTTCTTGCTCCAAACTTTGGGAATGTCATACCTGCCGCGACAAATCATGAGGATCCTATCACAGATCCAGACTCTGATTCTGAAGAGCCCGATGATGACGCTCAATCGTCCAAGGAGTCTCCCGTGGCTCGCACCCCACGTGGTAGTGCCAACTCAGCCGTATTTGGATCAGTGGAAGGAGCTGGGAGAGGAAACATGCCTTTTAGTGAGCGCCAAACATTATCTGAAGGTTCTACTTACAATCTGACCCATTTAGTTATACCTCGCACTCGTAGACTCAGGTTGCCTATTGAGGAAGTTGCGAAGGCATCAAAGCGATTCTCACGGCTGATCGCAGATATTGTGCGCCGGGTAAATGTGTCGATTGATTAGATGATTCAATCTTCCTAATTTTTCGCTGTCGACATTTGTATCAGTGCGAGGCGATCTCTGTTGAAACAGGTTGCTGGTTATATATTGGGGCTCATCACATTACCGCAACCGCTCCATTCACACACTACGCATCTCCGCGACTCCGGCGGGAGGCATTACACGAGCTTAATAGCATCCATGACCAGCTCAGTAGGACCACTGTTGCCCTCATTGCTGCTCGGCGTCAAGACGCGAAGATTTTGGCGTTGAATTTGGCAACCACTCAAACACAGTTAGCAGAGATGACTGCAAATGCCCAAACGTCACAACAGGCACTTATTGACGAGCAGGCCTCTGCTGCCACCAAAGACGCTTTTATTGCAGAACTTCAATCAATTATTGCGGCATCTTCCTTGCAGACGTAGTCATTTAAATACGGTTAGTATCATTACGCATTCGGACATTAGTTGTTTGTCATAACAAGTCATCTTGTTCGATTGTCCCAGGGCGTTGCTTTGTTCCATGTGATCGAAAAGCAGCGTAAGTTTATTCTACGAGTATCTGATCTACTGTAGTCAATAACGTCTGAATACAGTACTTGACAATGACGTGATACACAGTGCGACGGTGAACGCATTTCGAAACCATTGCCCCATCAGTCCACGTCTTGGAGTATTTATGTTGCAATGCTTAAGATGTTGATCATGTGAAGGTAATCTGAAAACTAATGTGGGTCTCGTCTTCAAACTATGTGCTACAAGTAATACTTAACTCAAGACTTAACTATAGGTCTCGGTAGTACAATAAGGACCCCTCCAATGGATCAATGACTACAAGCATTTCTAATTAAGAAAATTGTCCCTCCTGTGGACGAGGGAGATTTGTTTGTCCGTGATAGATTATAGTACTGTCCTTTCTCACCAGGGAAGCTAAACGAGCTACCGTAACCGTGGAACGTGATGTCGGTTGGAGCTGGGGATGTTATCAACACACTTTTGGCGGTCGGAAATCTCTTGACATATACAGTATTGCGCCTTGAACTTATCATTTGTTCTTCCAAGGCTAATCATTGCCCGGCGCCTTCTTTTGTCATTACTGTCTTATGACATTATTCTTTATCCCGTCATCATCTCAATTCGCTATGTTTGAAGCGAAGTCATTCAAGTTGCTCGTTGTGCACGAAACTACATTGTAATGGTGATATCCAACTAATCTATCAGGATGCTAATATGCGTTGCTAACTCCTATTATGCCTGTCCCAGCCCGCCGGATTCAGAATGCATCCTGATGCAATTACGAAGAAAGTTTTCCATCTCTTCGATGGTGGTGTTAGGAAGGTAAGGTAATGGTTCTAGAAGGTTAAACCAGTACATGATCATCGTGACATCAACTGGGTCACCATTTACGTCTGAGGTGAGTAATACCAGCGGTAAAGCATCGCCTCGCCCGAGTCGTATCTGAGATGTGATAGTTTGAAGTATCGCAGGGTACAATTCCCGTAAACTTTCTAATTCGATGGGCATTGAAGACGTAAAGTCAAGAGACTTGTAGGGCTCCTCTGGCCACCGCTCCAGACCCCGCCGTGCAAGTTGGACGTTGACCTGGTAACCTCGACCCCGAATATGCTCCAGCCATGCTGATGACGGATCTGGCAGGCCTTGAATCGCATCTGCCCCAAGCCCAATCATCGCCATGGCTCTGAGTACGCTGTAATATGTTGTACCAAAGCCTTGAGATCTCGCGGCACCAACTTTCAAGTGACAAATATATCGATGGTCGCTCCAATCCACCCTTTGACATTGACGACCCTAATGAATAATCAGTTTCGGACGGCATAGAAAACCAGCCCCTTACACAGTATGACTGTTCCCGACAACCACCACACACTTTTCTGCCTGACAAAATGCGATCACCGCAACCCCCACAGAAGTGCACACGAGAATCCACCTGTGGAAGGAATTTAAGGTGTAACTTTTCATGCGACATTACACTCACCATGGTCAAAATATCGGAACCTGGAACATGGTACACGGCCATGGCTTTTTATTCAAGACAGCGCAAACTAACCGATACGGCTTAGGTTTTAGCGGCACGGCATCTCAAAACCATTGGACTTTCTGTTGGAACCTCGGCTAACGCTGCGACAGTACCTCAAAACCATGGGTCTTTTAGTTGGGGCCTCGGCTAATGCTGCGACAGTATTTCAAAACCATGGGAGAACCTTCGGAGAAAAATACTCGGCTAACACTGCGACGGTATCTCAAAAACATGCGGACCTTCGGAGCAAACTCAGCTAACGCTGCAATGGTCTCTCAAAACCATTGGCCTTTCTGTCGTGTAGGTCTAGAACCTTTGGAGAAAAACTCGGCTAATTCATCACCAAATCTTTTGGCATCCAGCACCGTCACCCAAATCCTTTTGAACCATCATGTCCGAATCAGAAGGTTAGCAAATGCGGTATTGAACAAATTCTCGACTGACTGTATACAGATATCCTTGAGGCCAAAAAAGCTATTGAAACAACGATGAAACTCGTCACTGCTGAGCGTAATGCGTGCAAAACTGCTAAAGAAAATTATATGGTCGTCCAAAAGAAACACAAGGCCAAATTGGCGGGTGGCGGCACAGGTAGGTTTCTATATATCTTGGTTGGCCTCAGTGCTGATAGAAGCTAGTTGCACTGAAGGCTGCGAAAAAGGGTTACGATTTGGCTGCGAAGGCAAGGAAGGAGGCCGAAGTTCAGCTGCAAGGCGTGGAAGCATATCTTTTGCACTTAAACTTCCAGCCTAAACCAGCAACTCCAGCTGCCATCAATGAAGAATATTCCATCCCTCCTGCTCCAGCAGCCGCGGTCATCACGCCAGCCACCGACTTGGACGAGAGAGGGCTTTCGGCCGCTCCAGCAGCTGCGGCCATCACGCCAGCCACCGACTTGGACGAGAGAGGGCTTTCAGCCGCTCCAGCAGCCGCGGTCATCACGCCAGCCACCGACTTGGACGAGAGAGGGCTTTCGGCCACTCCAGCAGCTGCGGCCATCACGCCAGCCACCGGCTTGGATGAGAGAGGGCTGTCGGCCATTCCAGTAGCCGCTCCAGCAGCCGTGGCCATCATGCCAGCCACCGACTTGGAAGAGAGAGGGCTTTCGGCCGCTCCAGCAGCCGCAGCCATCACGCCAGCCACCGACTTGGACGAGAGAGGGCTTTTGGCCGCTCCAGCAGTCGTGGCCATCACGCCAACTACTAACTTGGATGAGAGAGGACTTTCGGTTGTAGAGAGAACACCGAGCTTTCCTGACCACCAGGATGTCACTCCTACAATCAATGAGAGTCGGTCTTCTGTCCTAAATACCAACGAAACTCCGAGCATTGCTGACTGCGAGGATACCATCCCCGTGACCATGCTTTCTATCCCAGCTGTCGATTCATCTTCCTCGGCTAATGACGATGGCGATTATACTTTCCCAGCAGCCGCAACTGTCAGTCAAACTGTGGGTATGAGTACCTTTCCTGTCATGGATGCTGGTGCGACTTCAGGCATTCCTGGTTACCAGGACGCAATCACTTCAACGTCAACTATACCCTTTTCCAACCTGGCAATATCCAACAACGGCACATGGTCCCTTCCAAGTTCTAATTCATCCCCCGCAATTAATAGCGGTTGGGGATTTCCGATGGCATCTCCGAGGGTCATGGACGCTCACACCCATCTTGAGACGTGGCCATATCCAACGTCCTTGACGTCTTTGGTCCCTCATACCAATGACAGGTGGATTTTTCCTCCCACAGGTGAAATGAATGTTACGTGGGACTACGACATGCCAACCTCAACAACGTTGCCTCCTCCGTCTGCTCATTTTAGTGGCTGGACTCAACCAATGGTTACGCCAACAATGCCTCTTCCTGTCGTTGTTGGTAATGATAGAGTTAGCACCAACTGGGTAGATTTGGACCCAATGAACAAAAGAAAACGTGTTGCCAGTGGAACCTCCGAAGAAGATTCCAGGAGTAGCACTGGTCGTGAAGTGCCCATGCCTGAGAAGCCGGATGTCATAGAGGGAGCTGTGAAGCATATGGTGGGGGGTTCAATCGCTCAAAAGTTGGTTGGTAAAGTCGACGGAAACCATAAAGGTGTGTTTTGCCATATTGTCATGGCCCTGTGCTGATATTATGCTAGCAAAAACCGAAAAAGCCATTGTCAGGTTCCTTGCCGAGCCGAGAGATGAAAAGGCTACCATCCCTTTTGATCTACGTAAACGCATACGTACCATCGCCACTTTTTGCCCTGAAGCTGCTACAAGTAGCCGAGATCTAGCTATCCACTGTCTTACGAGCAACAGAGGCAACATCTCGTGCCTGTACCATCACAAGCTGGACAAGGCGCAGCGAGTCTCTGATGAGTCCCTGGCTTTAAAGCATGCTGGAGAGCAACTAAAAGACGCGAAGTTCCTCGTTACTGGCGTCCCGTATAACAGGAGGATTGCCAATCGAGGGGATCCACCAATAACTATGCCACCTGGGATTCTACACTGCGGATGCTCAGAGGATGACGCTCTATTGGACTTCTGGTGGTATAAAACCGGGGAGATAACATCATCATTCAACGGTCTTCGAGAAGGTTGGCTATCTGATGTTTTAGAACCGCGTCCTCGTGCTTTCATGGCACAACTGTTCTACGAAATGTCAGGTTTGTCTATCGATGACTTGTATTCAAAGGACAAAGACGTCAACGGCAAGCCTTGCGGCTTGGAATACAGGTTGAGAACACAGATCACCAATTTGCAGATGAGAGTTGACGCTCTCCAGAAGGTGCGGGAGGCAGTACTGATGGAATCAGAAAGTGGGCCTCTTGGATATTGATACTGAAAAGTCTTCGTTGCAACTACGATCCAATTGTTACATAGTTCTATAAGCAATGAAACCGTATGAAGCCTTGCGATCACTGACAACCCTGTCCTAAGTACCACACAAAAATCATACCATCGATAAGTTATTCGCCAATCCCACAAGGGTTTGTAGAGTTTATCTGAACCATTGGCACTGGATAAAGTGCCAGAAAACCAACAAACCCTGTGTGTTCACCATGGTCAGAGACAGCCATCGGAGAATTTAGGTGTGGTCTGTCTAAACCGCCACCGCGCTAGCCTGCCAGCAGACCGTCGGCAAGCTATTTGCATCTCCCATGGTCAGAGGCAACCGTCAGAGAAGGGTTTGTACATACCATTGTATTGTTAGAGTAGGGTTGATCCAAACCATCGGCACCGGCCACGGTCTCAACAAACCCTATGTGTTCACCACAGTCAGAGATGACCGTCCGGAATGGAAGGTTTGTACGTACCGTTGCACTAGGTTCCGTCTGAACCGCCACCGCACTAGCCATGGTGCCAGCAGACCATCGGCAAGCTATTTGCATCTCCCATGGTCAGAGGCAACCGTCAGAGAAGGGTTTGTACATACCATTGTATTTATTAGAGTAGGGTTGATCCAAACCATCGGAACCAGCCACGGTGTCTACAAACCCTGTGTTCACCACAGTCAGAGACGACCGTCCGGAATGGAAGGTTTGTACATACCATTGCACTAGGTAGGGTCCGTCTGAACCGCCACCGCGCTAGCCATGGTGCCAGCAGACCGTCGGCAAGCTATTTGCATCTCCCATGGTCAGAGGCAACCGTCAGAGAAGGGTTTGTACATACCATTGTATTTATTAGAGTAGGGTTGATCCAAACCATCGGAACCAGCCACGGTGTCTACAAACCCTGTGTTCACCACAGTCAGAGACGACCGTCCGGAATGGAAGGTTTGTACATACCATTGCACTAGGTAGGGTCCGTCTGAACCGCCACCGCGCTAGCCATGGTGCCAGCAGACCGTCGGCAAGCTATTTGCATCTCCCATGGTCAGAGGCAACCGTCAGAGAAGGGTTTGTACATACCATTGTATTTATTAGAGTAGGGTTGATCCAAACCATCGGAACCAGCCACGGTGTCTACAAACCCTGTGTTCACCACAGTCAGAGACGACCGTCCGGAATGGAAGGTTTGTACATACCATTGCACTAGGTAGGGTCCGTCTGAACTGCCACCGCGCTAGCCATGGTGCCAGCAGACCGTCAGCAAGCTATTTGCATCTCCCATGGTCAGAGGCAACCGTCAGAGAAGGGTTTGTACATACCATTGTATTTGTTAGAGTAGGGTTGATCCAAACCATCGGCACCGGCCACGGTCTCAACAAACCCTATGTGTTCACCACAGTCAGAGACGACCGTCCGGAATGGAAGGTTTGTACGTACCGTTGCACTAGGTTCCGTCTGAACCGCCACCGCACTAGCCATGGTGCCAGCAGACCGTCGGCAAGCTATTTGCATCTCCTATGGTCAGAGGCAACCGTCAGAGAAGGGTTTGTACATACCATTGTATTGTTAGAGTAGGGTTGATCCAAACCATCGGCACCGGCCATGCTTTCACCACGGTCAGAGATAACCATCAGGGATGGGGAGGGTTCGTACAAACCACTTACCAGGGGAGGATGGTTCCAGGAAACCTTCACAATACACAGTGTGGGGTTATCATGCACATCGCTCGCAAACGATGCCGCCGATGTCGCCGATACGAGGTTCTAGGACACCCAGACTTCGTCTACAGGTTGAAGAAGGCAACGGTCAACTTGACAGAGTAAATGGTCGAGTTGGATATATCACCAATGGGAAAGGTCTACAGAAACCACAGGGTGTGGGCCAGCCAGGCGGAAGGTATCCGCAAACTATCAACTTGAATGCATGGTACAGCCCGCTGTTACCACTTTTCGAGACAAAGTCGTTACCGTGTTTGTCACAAATAAGGTCACTGTTTGTACCATGTACACGGTGTTACATATCCGGTGTAAGATTGAGCAAAGTCAAACCGTGTGATGAAGCTGTAACCCGTGGGAAGGTTGCAAATCCAATCCAAATAGCCAACGCCAAGAGGGATGTAAAGATCGAGAAAGTCGTAATGGTAGGATGCGTCAAACAAGTACACAGTATCTTCGACAACCAAATTGTTGTAGTAGATGAGGACAGGATCACATTGAGTGACTGTCAATGGAAATATGATGTCAAAGCCAATCGAAGGATCACCAATTTGATGACCTTGTGTCGGTCTCCCAGCGCTGTGAAGATGGCGGCGAACAACACGACCACGATGGCTGCTGGGATCATCGTTATTGGTAGACTCAGAGTTGACGCCCATCAGGAAATGCGGGTTAGCTTATATTTGATACGGAAACGCGAGCAGTCTTTCCTGATCTTACACTTGGGAGATTCCACCGCTCCGTCCGGATCTGCGTCTGCACCTAGGACGAACAGCTTTTCAAATTCCTGAATAATTCTACACATACATCGCTCGCCTTGTCTGTGAAAGCTTTATTCCAGGTCACTGGCCACATAGCGTCTGTTCTTTCAAACAGACATCTTCTAGAGGGAGACTTGGACTGTGAAAACGATGGTGTTCATTCTTCTCGTGAAAGTCGAGGAAGAAGGGCGCATCTGTTTCTCAACTACTACTCTTGGCGGGCCAGGATGAACCATTAAACTGAACGCGTGTGGATGTACATCCACCACGAAAGCAAAAGCAAAAGTCAAGCAAGGCAGCCTCGATCGTATGCCACTGGAGATACAAGAGGCGATCATCCTTGAAAATCTTCTTTACGTCCTTATGGTTCGTTATTGCCTATTGACACGACTACTAGATTCATTGAAGTTCAAAAGGGAATCGAATCCTGAGGGACATACCTCACGTACCACCCCAACTTCTCGCCAGAGGCATCCGCTTCGTCGCGTCGCCATCTCTAGGTCAGTCCATTTCTCTACACCAGTCAGCCCTTTCTTAGAATATTGTCCGTCGCAGATGCCTCTCTTCGGGACTTACCTTTGGGAACATATTATACCGCGATCTCATCTTTATCCAACATCGGAGTCTTCTTGTTGACTACGGTCTAGCAATACGAGATTTGCTCAAAGTGTGTCATCTCATACGTACTTTTTATTATCTTGACATGCTATCAAACCCTTCTTTCTCAACGAGAACATGCTTTCAAATCCCCTCGATTCTCATTACAAAAGCTTTGGTTTTACATTCATCCAACAACTCACACGTTATCTTTCAATTCATTCTCGAACTCGGCACAGCAGATGACCCTTCTGCCGATCACGCTTCCACATCATCCTCTTCAACTACCTCCGACGCCGAAGAAGATGCCCGAAACGATACTCTCGTTCTCTGCGGCGCCAAACTGAAAGCTGTACTGTCAGAAATCGACAAAAATGGCTTGGGCACCGCGGGAGGTAGTGGAATTGCAGTCAAGGGGGGAGAAGTACTCACCATCGTCTACGAACGAATTGCAGAACATGTCAGGTTACCCGACAGCCCACGCCATTTATAGTACACCTCTCCGTTGTGCGGTGACACCAGATGTTTCGATGTTGAGGGTGTGGACGACAACTGGGCGAATGGTTGACCCATACGAGATGCTTTGTGTAAGGGAGAGCAAATTTAGCAATCGTGGGATACTCGAGATGGATTCTACTCACGAATGTCGGGAATGTCGGTACACGGTGAGAAATCTTGACCTCATGTCGCAGGACGTCAATCTTAGACAATATCCTCAGTTGCACAAAGGCTCCACCTTGTCTGCGCCTTCGAAATGTCACCAAGCAGGCGTTCCTCTACCAAGATTGGTGGGTAGCCGATTACCCTGGGGGCGCATGCATACCCCCACTGTTGGAAGGACGGACACACAAAATCCTTTTAGCAGGAAAGGTTCTGAATGTTATTCGGGAATGGGGAATTGAGATATGTCGAGACCAAGACAATTCCGAGGGTGAAGAGTTATCTATGGACGACGAAACGTTGGTGCTGCCGGCTGTTGTTCCTGGTTGACTACGACTGACATTACTACTACTCAGGTTTTATAAATTTATTGGAGATGCTTATGCTCACGCTAACCGAACCCTATTCCAAATTCTCTTGAAAGATCAGCAACTCAAATGCTCGCCTGCAGCCCTTGTAGCAATATCTTGTCCTTTCCCAATCACCGTTCTTGACACACATGTTGGAGTTGTCACATACAGAACTTCGCAAGTCAGCGAAGCCTGCGTCCAACATCAAACTCCAGAGCCTTCTGGATTTGGCGCTTACTACTGATGCACCTGGCGAGGGTCTGTTATTCCGAGAGGTCGTCAAGGTTACGATGGCAGGAAGTTGCGTTTATCAATGAGCTCTTGAAAGTCACCAGTGTTAGCGGTGTTATCGATAACCGGGAGCCCGGCAATGCGGCTATCATGGAGGAATCCAAGAAGGGGAAAGAGAAAGACAAGGACGACAAAAAGCTCATGTTATGTGAGACCTTGCGGTGATTCAGGTTGATTGGACGTTGATTTCGTCTTTCCCCGACCAGCTATCGACGCTCTATCACTCGATTATACTGTCAAATTCCCGATGTCCCTCGTGATTTCTCCGAAAACGATTCTTCGCTATCAACCTCTTTTCCGGTTTCTTCTACATCTCCAACATGTCGAACAGTCATGTGGATTGAACAAAAGACTGCGCCTTCTAGGGCGACGTTCAGTACCGAATCATCCCGAATTTGATAAGTGGCGCCTGTGTATTTTTGCTGCGTGCAAGAATGTTGTCGTATGTGCAAGCCCACTTCATTACCCATCACGCCACAACCATACGAAATGCCTTCACGGTAAGTGGTTACAATTTGCGCAATACCTCGTTCAACGATATTGATAAGTTGATATCAGAGATAAGCTAAGGGCTGTGAGGAGGAACTTGAGCACGAAATGACAATGTCGTTAATCGTCCGTTCTCTTATCCAGCGGCAACCTCATCATCATCCTCAGTACCACACTCTGCGTCATTGCGCTTAGCTGGGCGGGAACCAAGTATTCTAGTTCCGCTTGTGCTTGGAATAGGCCTTTCCCTGGTATATGAACGTCACTACGTCCCGTTCGTGCCCCTCTCACATTGCTCCAGCTTAAGCGGGTAAGTCTTTCGCGCTCATATCTAGCACTAATCCCAAATGAATAGTTTTCTGCATGGTATAACCAGCATGTCTTTCATTTGTAAGCCATCACAATCTTTTCTTCCAGAGCGATCTCTTACTCATCCGCTCGCCCTAGAATTTACTTTCAGGCTGTCAAAGACGCTTCCCCAATTCGCTCAGGCGTTGACATCTTCGGGGCCACATTCACCATTGCTCCGTTTGCCATCATCAACGGCATTAGCGTCCTGCTTCTCAATCGATACCGCCCTCAAAATTATATTGGGTGGATTCTCGCCATCATAGGGATGGGCCTCTTCAGCTCGCTCAAAGCCGATTCATCCCAAGGTGTCAATATTGGATTCCAGATCGTCGAAGGTGCCGGCCTCGGCATCCTTTTCACCGCGACGACGTTCCCGATCTTGGCTTCTGTCAAAGTCACCGAAGCAGCTCACGCGCTTGCGTTTTTTACTTTTGTACGCGCCTTTGCTCAGGTTCGTCAACAAATTTCTTTCCTTCTTTTTATTACAACCGGCTAACCGCTAAACTATTAACGTGTATACCAGACTTGGGGAGTGTCCATCGGGTCCACCATCCTCCAAAATCAATTAAAACAGCATCTGACACCCGAATTTGTTGCCCAATTCCCGCGGGGCCAAGACATCACGTACGCCATCATCCCGCAAATCCCACATCTCCCCCAACCGCTCCGCGACGATATCCATGTGGCTTTCGCTGGGAGCTTGAGCGTGCTGTGGAAAACGATGGCCGGGCTCTCTGCGGTCGGGCTGCTCACGGTCCTTGCGATGGAGTTGCCGATGCACACTACTACGGATGAGAACTTTGGGTTTGAAGAGAAGCAAAGGCCGGGGGGTGACGAGGAGAAACCGTCTGAAGGATCGAGTTGATGTCGTGGTGGAGAAGCCGTCTGCGTAATGGAAGAAGATTCTGTCTGGCATTACTTGGTCATTGACCACAACAATCGTGCCAAGAAAACACTAGCGACGTGCAACAAAACTTTTGCCGTCCTAAATTCGTCAACTCATGCATCATCACTTCCGGTCGCTGCGCCTATTTACACGACAACAAAGCCTTAGACGCCGCCATGGACCATTGCCTACTGGATGCAGCAAGGCTCCACGTTTGACTCTTGCAAATCCAAGAATTTGAGCTTGTCAGCCTCGATATCCAACCATACGACATGCCTCGACCTGTATAAACTCAGCAATCGACCTTGGACCACGAACAAAAAAAAACACAAAAAAAAAAAAAAAACACCAACCAACTGGTATTTTGGTAATCACATTGCGTCTCGCGCCATTGATCGCCCCAACTGTACATCTCTTCATACAGGCCGGTAAGGAAGAGATTGTGGGCGACCAGAACGTGTGGCAGTCCATCCACAAGCATTTCAGGTGACGTCGTGATGGGCTCCGTGTCGCGGGGCTTGACAGCAAGTCCGGGGCCCCAAGGACCTGGGAGATCAGGAGGCGCTTCCATGTCTTTACCGTGGCGTTTCACGAGTACGACCAAGCCGGCATGAGCCCGAGCGGCCACCATGTTCAAGCTTTCACCCCCACCCGGAGGCTGGTAGGTGCGATCAAACTTGTTCTCGCCGTAGACACAGCGCGCCACGTTTGTAGTATCATCGATCCGGGCAAACTCGTGGGCATCTTCGCCAATATCGCGCTCGACGAACACCTCTTCCTGGATGACTTGAGGTTTGCCTTTGTTGTAATACGACATAGCCCTGGCTGTGTGGTAGGCGCGCTTCAAGGTGGAGGAGTACAAGTGGTCGATCCGGACATCCTTCCATTCCTTCCCGAGAGCTTCAGCCTGCTCCTCCCCGTTTTCGGAAAGGTCGCCGTCTGGTGGCCAGTCACTACCCGTCGCTTGATTCACACTCTGGAAAAAGGGGTTTCAGCATGGGGGGGAAGTGGAAATGAGATGGATATTCGAAAGAACATGCCTGGCCATGCCGGATAAGAGAAAGAACCAAAGCTTTTTTTCCTGCAATCGCGGCGGTGGCTTTCTCGTCGCACTGTAATTCAGTATTTTCGTGACCTTTTGCTGGTGAAGTCGATAAAGTGTTGGGAGACATTGCGACTGTATTCAAGTATGATCAATTAGTAAATATTAGTCAATTTGGAGGGAAGACTGACCTTCCTGGGATACGGAGAGGTTTCAGGCGATAGGGTTGGAACATCATGATGTGTGACCGAAGTTTATGTACAAGCTTAAGGTTTATTAGATAATTACCTCTTAAGTTACATCATCCCAGAGTTGGCGTTATCTACCGGTTCATGTCCGTAGAGAGTCCGAATGTCGCGACCGATCTCAAACACTCGACGAGGTAGAAAATGGTTTTGTTATCGAGTAAAGATACGACCTACAAAGTCAGATCTACCGACATTTCTGACGACCAAGTCACATTTCTATGGCGCCACGATGGGTGTAAGGAGAAGGCCATGGACCAAGATGACCACTCATCTCCCCGCTACGTCTTCTTTGGTGCTGGTAAGATGGGTGGTGGGAAAATGAAAGAAAAAACCGGGCGCTAAAGGGATGAACCGTGGTATGGGTGCTAGGGGTGGTAGCGGGAAAGGCAAGAACAGGGCTCGTCGTGAGATCGAGGAAGATCTTGAAATCCGCGAATGGGATGATGAACTCGTCGAGCGGGAATTTGCGTGATGAGGTGTACGAGTGCGTCTGGAATTTGTCTTCAGCTGCTCTCTTTGTTCCTTATTCCTCTTTTGTTTTTTCAGGAGGGATGAACTCGATTGAACGTATTTGGTTTTACAAATATCCGCTCGTACTTGCTAATAGTCCGTCACCGATAACACATTCTCCAGTGACCGCATCGTTCGGAAGGCACATTGGCGGAAAGTACGGTCTAATTACCAAAGCTGATGAGGAGACGCGAAGGCCAAGAGTACACGACCAATAGGAGATACAGTGACGAGCCGTAGACGACGCCAACATCCAGTTTTTTTTTGCACTGTTGCCATCTAACTTTTACTGGTATCGGTCACTGGTCAGACCATCGTTCGGTTGGGATCTCGGCTTGTTCTTGGACCTGGATGCTGCCCGCTGTACCATTATTGTCCATTCAGTGTGATTTCCGTTGATAATGACGAAAAAGAATCTGGAGTTGCAGACGTGGTGCCATAGATTAATTGATTACGGGACAACATGATGATATCAGTATACAGGAGGACGTGGAGTACCTAGCTCGGATCCATCTGGGCAGCAAGCAAGATGACAAAACGAAAACATAACACCAAATCAAACGAAGGAAATTTTTTTAGAAAATACACGATGAAAACTTCCAATTTTGCCATACATCATTATCCCGCATACAGTGGTGGTAAATTCCCTCTCGTCGCGTCAGCTGGTGTCGCTTGGTCTGGCATGAGCAGAGTATTAAGGGACGCAACCATTGCGTGCCTTTCCCTCGCGCTCAACCGTGTGCGAGAGATGACATTCAGAATATTCGCAATATCTGGGAGATCTTCCTGTGGGGCCTCGATCGTAGGTGATTGAGGCGACGCCGTTGGCATTTGAACGTCCCCCAGTGCCGGTGGTGAGGTCTCTGGGGCGGTTGGATCGCCAGAAGCATTCAAGGATACCATTGGTGCTTGCTGTTGGCTGGCGATCAAGGAAGCCATGAATGCCTGCTGTTGGCTGGCCGAAAGACGGGTGAAAGCATCAAAGGCTGGGGCCAAGTCGGCCCCTGAATTCCTGGAATCGCTAGTCGACTGCTCGGATCCACGATGTGATAAGACGATATTCTCCGGTTTGGGCAGTACTGGAGGGGCAATGTGAGCAAAGGATGAGATGGTTTCCATAGTTTCAGAATTGTACGTCGCGGGTGGCCCTGCATCTGGTTACAGTTTGAATAAAGAAGAAAATTCACAACGGCAGAGCAATACATACCCGGAAGTGTTGCGAATGGAACACGTGTGGGCGCTACAGCCATTAGAGTGTCGGGCGTGAATTCATTCTCATGGCGTACTGGATCAATCGAACCCACATGTGAGAAGTGGGAGGTAGGCACTACACGGAAAAACAATAGGTGAATGTGCTTACCCGAAATTGGCGAGACTGGATCAGGGATATATGCGGGCCCAGGCTGGGCTGCCATCAGTTGAGAATAATCCTTGGGCTCGGATTCGACGGTCAGAGAGTTTAGGGCTGCATCATTATGCCCATTTCTACGTTTCCGTAGAAAGACGAATGTGATGGTCGCAATCAGGAGAAGGAGTATAACCCCACCAATGACTCCACCGGCAATAACAGCTTTATTTGATTTGTGGTGAGATGCCGGGATTGAGCTATGGGAAGTGAGCATATTGCATGGATGAGAAAAGAGGTAATCGCACTTGGCAGTGATTGTGGAGAACGAGCTTGTTGGAAATGCAACAGTAGGCCTAACATGTTATAGTTGAGTCCAAGATACCTGTAGGCTTGCAAAGACTCACTGTTGATATGATGTCGATTTAGAGGGGTTGCCAGATGGAGATTGTTGGGTGTAGGATTGAAATTCTGCTGTGATGTACTCTGCGTATGAATAGATGGTGTTGAGATTACCCAAGCAAGCGTTCGATGATCCAGGTTGGACAGTGTAATATTGATCAAAGCCTTTAAAAAATGCGATGAAGCTGTAACCCGTGGGAATGTTGCAAATCCAATCGAAATAGCCAACACCGGGAGGGAGGTGAAGTGCGAGAAATAAGATGAAATTGCTGGATGCGTCAGACAAGTACAGGTAGTCATCAAGCGAATTGTTGTAGTAGATGAGGACAGGATCACACTGAGTGACTGTCAATGGAAGGATGATGTCATCGCCAGAGTACGATGGATTGCCGAGTTGATGACCTTGTGTTGGTCGTTGAACGTCTCCCAGCGCTGGGAGGATGGCGGCGAACAACACGACCACGATGGTTGCTGGGATCATCGTTATTGGCAGACTTACTGGCAGAGCACAGCTGAACTTAATTCCTGCGACACTGTCCTCATGTCAGGCACAACTGTCTTGGTGTCAAAATCTAGATCATCAGGTACGGAGTGGACATTGATGGAATGGTGAGTCTAGATCTGCAAAGAGTCGGTCAATGACAGTGATGGACTTTTACATCCTGGGCTCTCGTGGAAGAACATTTTCTTTGACGGTTTGCGACACGCAATCGATGTGTAGCGATGGCACGGTACTTGGTACTTGGGATGAGGTCGCTGTCGAATAGAAGGACCTTGTCAATACCCACACGATAGCCGCGCCGACGGTCCCAGACGACACCTGGAAGGAAATCTTGCACCAATGATAAGCACACAGTGCCAGGAGAGACGTGACTTCAAACAGCTTCGCAAATTTTCTTTCTCACTCTTTCTTATTTCATCAGATATTGGTTGAAAACGAACCAGATTGGCGTCTACACGATCGCGAGAGTTGTGCAGTGGCAAGAATGCCTGCCAGTTGGATTATCCATGTTCCTATAGGACTCGGAGGCCTAGGTCGAAACAGTCAAGTACTTTTTCTCACTCAACCTTCCTGCTGCTTCAAGATTACTTGCTTTGATCAATATTCAGCAGCTTTTTGAATTCATCGTTACTCAACCTTGAATGAACAGGTGGGCCTGATGGACGTGCACACCACAAAGTGAAGATTCAGCAACGACAATATGGTTAGTAATTATAATTCTTGTCCTGTGTAAAGGGCATCCGGTTTCCTTTGTTTATGTAGCGCCTGGTACGTAGCAGGTAATAACAAAACATTATGGATAGGGATATGTATTTCGAAACCGTAGACACAAATATACGAGTCGTTGTTCATCTATCAAGCCAACCAGCAACAGTCCGTCGCTCCCCATCTAGCGTAACCGTTTTGACGCTCGGACGAGCCTTAGATATGAGTTTGACGAGCGAAACCCTCGCAGACCACTCCGTCGACGCAAACCACACACCACAGAACGACACATGCTCCACCAACGGAGGGAAACCCACCAACCAAGATGAAATGAAACGGAGCGCATCGCCCCCAAAAGCGAACGGCAATGCTGCCACCAATTCCAGCTCAAGGTTGGTCACACGACGTAGGCAGCTGTCTGGTGAGCTATCAATTGTAGCCATTTCAGCATATGCGGGCTCCGTGTTGTCGGATACGATTAGAAGGCGAATGGATATGATGACAGCTTGTAGGCAATATGCAACAGGTGCGATTGTGCAACTCATGCCAGTGATTTCAAAAGACGGCCCAATTGGGATGTAGGACAGTATGCAGATCGATGTAAGACTGGGGGAGGACCTGAGAAGAAACACGATATACTCTGGTGTCGCTGTAAGGATCCGTAATGCGGGAAGAGAGCATCGCACAAGGCAGCGAGATACAGTGGGACGATGTACCTCAGTCCCTATTGTCAAGGTCATTATGCTTCGATGACGGTTGAGGAAATCTGCGAGAATCGGGAAAGAGACCCTGCAATCTATTGAAAAATGTTGCAGGGTGGAAATGTGTATGTCTGGAAAAATGCTGTCCAGGGATGGTTGAAGTGTATTCGTCGCGTTGATTGTCAAGGATACTATCGGGGATTCGTTGAGTGTGTTTATGGTCCACTGGTGAAGAATCGGATGTTCGAGGGCCATCGCAGTACTGATGGTCAAATTTTCGACTGCATACCGTTTTGGACTCGATGTATGTAGCATTCCCGCAACATATTGCTGAACGGCGCGCAGTAGTCTGTTGGCGAAGGACATATAAGAGTCGTTTGGAATTGGGATCGTGTAGTGTGACTGGCATATCGAAGGACCATCACAAAATCGTTCTGTGAATCGTAGATCGCTCTTTACCGTCAAGTTCATGCAAATCCTCGAAACGGCTTCCAAAACCCCCCGAATCCGCAAAGCATTTTCGTTTTTCCCATACCAGCATCTGATATTCGCGAGGTCGAAAATTGCCTCGTCGATGCTGGAACACCTCGATACGAGGGACCGAACGCCATTGATATCTGCCTCAAGCTGAGGATCAGTTACCGGTGCCAGTGACCTGCGAATACTACATCCGACATTGAACAAGGGTTTGTTGAATCTGCATGACAGGCGCTTGATCGATGTTATGAAGATAGATCTTTGGAGGAAGGGAAGTGCGGTAAATGTATACCCAGACAAAACGAGTTCCCCAGAGGACAGATTCGTTGCATCCAGGATTCCCATGCGAGCAAGTAGGGCTGATAGCGCGATGTGGTGGAGGCGGTGACACAGGAATGACAGACAGTGCAGGTCGAGGTCATTGAGATCTTGTATTACCTGGATCAAGAGTTCAGTGGGCAAATGAAGGAGCCCAGCTGAAGTCTTTTGAGTGTGGGCAAGGGGTCCATGAAAGTGGATTGGAGGGGTAGGCTCGGCGTTCCCGTGGACCATTTGCCCAATGGTGACCCGGTCAACCCTGAGTTTGAGCTTGATTATCAGTGGTGGATGCCAGTACGTTGGAATTATGAGCCGTAGTCCTTGAGTCAGGCTGCGATCAGTTCGAGTCAAATGATGCAAAGGCTTCGGGACCACTGAAAGGGATCGGGTATTGGAAGTAACTGGGAGTGAAATATCAAGTATCTTTTTAGCTGGTTATGCTTACTGCGATCGATGGTTGGCTACTAGCGTCGAAGGACTCGGAAATGCTGCCCTTGAACGTTCTTGAACACCAGCCGCGTCGTCGAATTAGGGATCAACGTTGGATTCACTGGCAAGTTGGCAACTACTCCGTATTAGCACTCTCGCGGCGCGCACGGCCGAATACTAGCTCTCGGATTACCTACGGACAACAAAACCACTACTACGGCAGAGTCTAGGGAAAAGATGGTAAGATCATGATATGCCTTAAGGGACACAAATTAGAAGAAAGGCAAAATGACACGACAGAAAAACCCCGATAGAAAAAAAAAAGTCCTCGTAATATATCATCCTGCATACGGCAGTGGCAAAGACACTCTCGTCAAGTCCGCTGGTATTGCCTGGTCAGATACGAGCAGATTATCGAGAGACACAACCAGCTCATGTCTTTCCCCCGGGCTCAACTGTGCGCGAGTCGCTATATCTGGACTACCTTCATGTGTGCCGTAGCTTGTCAACGGCTGAGATAGTGCCGCAGGAATTTGGGTATCTGCCAGTGCCGGTGGTGGAGATGGCGCCTCAGGAGCATCTGGATTAGTAGCACTCAATGAGGCTATGAGAGTCCGCTGCTGGCTGGCCGTCAGCTGTGTGAAATTTTCCAAAGCCGAAGCCAAGCTATTCCCCGAAGTCCCGGATGATTCACTAGTGGACTGCTCAGGTGGCTGCTTCGGTTTGGGAGGCGCCGGAGGCGTGGATGTTACATTTCCTGCAGTGTCAAAATGATATATAGCATAAGCAGGCGTGACTAGGAGGATCATGAATAAATGTACTTGAACCTGGCGGAAGTCGGGTAGAGAAGTGTGGAGGCCCAGGCTGACTTTTCGTGAATCCAGAGGAAGCCTTGGGCTCAGTTTCGGCGGCAAAAGGGTCTAGGGCTGCATCAGTATGCTGATATCTACGCTTCCGCAGACAGGCAAATATGATAGCAGCAGTAAGCAGAACGAGCGTAACTCCGCCAACGATTCCACCTGTCATGATAAATTGGATTGATTTGTGGCGGGTTGCTGAGGGCACTGGGGTTGGAAGGGAAGATAATGCGGAGGATGTGATTGGAGGAGAGGATAATGTAATAGATACCGTAGATGTGGCGGTTGTGGGCGGAGTCCCATCTGGGCTGTGAGAGAAGAGAGTAAGTGTATTGCATGGATGACCGAAAAGATGATCGCACTTAGCAGTGCTTGTAGAGAATGGGCTTGTGGGAAATGCACCGGTGGGTCTAACGTGTCACGGTTTAGCTCGAGATGACTGGTAAACTTGTGAAGACTCACGGTTGAAACGGCGGAGATGTCCATTGGGAGGGATTACCAAATGGTGGACGTTGGGAATATGGTGGAAAGCTTCGTGCCCAGTAATCTGCATATGGATAGGTAGTTGTAACGCTGTCCAAGCAAGTATCCGATAAGCCAGGTTGGACAGTGTAATGTCGAGCAACGGTAACTTCTGCGATGACCGTGTAACCCGTCGGAATGTTGCAATTCCAATTCAAATAGCCAACGCCAGCCGGGAAGTGAAGTTGGAGGGTGAAATGTCGGACAGTTGTTATCAAGCTCAGGAAGACATTGCTATTCGAAATGTTGTAGTAGATTAGGACGGGGTCACATTGAGTGATCGTCAACGGAAAGACAACGTCGTATCCACTAAGAGGGTCGCCGAGTTGATAACCTTGTGTTGGCCGTTGAACGACTCCCACCCCAGCGCTGCGAGAAACACGACCACGGTAGTTGCTGGGATCATTATTGGCAGACTCAGAACCACATAGCTGACATCCATTAGGAAACGCGGATTCGATTACGGCCAATTTCATATTGATACGGAATCGCGGTTTCCGACTGCTATGTCTTGGTGTAAATATGGATATGACCAATGTCACATGCTGAAGCATGATTTCCGCATGAAATAGAAGCCCTCAAGGTCATCTACAGAGAGAAAACCGTCCGAAGAAACATGGCAAGATCTACCTTAATACAAAACACAAGGAAAGAAAACGGAAAAAGCGCACGCACTAAAAGGAATCCCAAGAAAAGACTCTGATATAAAAACCCCACTTGCTATACATCATACGGTGGCGGTAAAGAGCTCGTATTCGGTCTTTACTGGCTTAGCATGAAGGGGGACGCAACCGGCGCATCTCCCTTTCCCGGGCTCAATTGTGCGCACGAGATGACACCCAGAAGAGTCGCTATTTCTGGACTGAATTCATTCGTGCTTTCACTTGTCGATAACTGCGGGGTAGTGCCAGGAGAATTTGCCTATCTGCCAGTGCTGGTGGTGGTGATGCCTCTGGAGCAATCGGGTCGGCAGCATTCAATGAGGCTATGAGAGCCTGCTGCTGGCTAGCCGTCAGCCGTGTGAATTTTTCCAAGGCTGACGCTACGCCAACCCCTGGATTCCTGGATGATTCACCGGTGGGCTGCTCAGGTGGATGAATGATTTGCTCAAGCTTGGGAGGAACCGGAGGCGTAATGGCTGAGGATGATACATTGAATGCCAGAAGGATGTGTAGTATAAGAACCGTGGGTGAACCTACCCGAATCTGGTGGCCTAGGCTGGCTTTTAGTTGGCCCAGATCGAGCTGTGGGCTCGGATTTGACGGTACAAGGGTCCAAGGCTGCATCAGTGTACCGGTTTCTACGATTCCGCCGAAGGACGAATATGACAGCAGCAGTGAGCAGAACGACGATAACTCCGCCAATAACTCCACCAAGAATGGCAGCATTATTTGATTTGCGGGTGGACGCTGGGATCGAAGTTGGAATAGAGGATGACGTAGAGGATGCTGCGGATAATGCAGACGTGGTTGACGAGACAACCAAGTTTGGGCTGTGGGAAGTAAGTGAGCGTATTAAATGGATGACAACAGAGGCAATCGCACTTGGCAGTGATTGTGGAGAATGAACTTGTTGGAAATGCGACGGTTGGCCTAACATGTTATAGTTGAGTCCAAGCTAACTGTAGATCCAGGAAGACTCACTAGTACTCACTGTTGATAAAATGTAGCTGTCAATAGAGAGAGGTTGCCAGATGGAGATTGTTGGGTGTAGAATTGAAAAAATGATGTTTGATAAGATGCGTGTGAATAGGTAGTGTCGAGATCACCCAAGCAAGCGTTCGACGATCCAGGTTGGACAGTGTAATATTGAGAGAAAAAGACAGATTCTGCGATGAAGCTGTAACCTGTGGGGATGTTGCAAATCCAATCGAAATAGCCAACACCATAAGGGAAGTAAAGTACGAGAAAGTAGTCATTGTCGGATGCGTTATACAACTTCAGATACGCAACATCAATGACCGAAATGTTGTAGTAGATGAGGACAGGATCACATTGAGTGACTGTCAATGGAAAAATGATGTCAAAGCCACGCGAAACATTGCCGAGTTGATGACCTTGTGTTGGTCGCTGAACATCTCCCAGCGCTGTGAGGATGGCGGCGAACAACACGGGTCCCACGGTGGTTGCTGGGATCATCGTTGTTGGCAGACTCAGAGCTGACGCTCAGGAAATGCGGGTGAGCTTATATATATATTTGATACGGAAACGCAAGCAGTCTTTTCCTGATCTTACACTTGGAGAAAGTTCTGATCTAGGAGATTCTACCGGATCTGCGCCTGCGCAGCATTTTCAGAATTCCTGACCACTATTCTACACATCATTATGAGTTTTTTTTTGCGGATAGTTTGCTATCGCGCCAATCTAAACTTTATACAAGTGTGTGATGATGCGTCTCAGTGCGGCAGCCCGTTATTACAAGACCACTTTCGCTCAGGCCCATTTTCAACGCAATTCCACCAGGTTATTTTTTCCTGCATAGCCTAATTTCAAACGTACTTGGAAAGGGCATACTCGCCCAACTCTCCCCCGATACCTGACTGTTTGAATCCACCAAATGGCACAGCTGCGTGAAATTGGTCGATCCAATTCATCTTTGCAGCAGTATACGAGATAACGCAATATGCTCACCCAGGCAGTTCCAGCTGCCAGGTCGTGAGCTGTGCGAATAGCACGGTTGATATCCTGGGAGGAGACAGCCGCTGCGATGCCATATATCGGGTTATTCGCTTGCTTGGTGATATCTAATAAACCACAGATCGCAATAGGTTCCGTTGACATAAACTATAAAGAGAAGAAAGGAAACCCTTACCGTCCTCGTAACCACTCAGAGGGTCGCCGAGTTGATGACCTTGTGTTGGCCGTCGAATGACTCCCAGTAGCTGGGATCATTATTGGCAGAGAGCCACATAGCTGACATCCATTAGGAAACACGGGTTGGATTACGGCAAATTTCAGATTGATACGGAATCACGGTTTCCGACTGCTAGGTCTTGGATTAAACATGGATATGGATATGGCTCATCTGACCAATGTCACATGCTCAAGCATGATTTCCGCATGAAATAGAAGCCCTCAAGGTCATCTACAGAGAGAAAACTGTCCGAAGAAACATGGCAAGATCTACCTTAATACAAAACACAAGGAAAGAAAATGGAAAAGGTGCACGCACTAAAAGGGATCCCATGAAAAGCCTCCGATACAAAAACCCCACTGGCTATACATCATACGGCGGTGGCAAAGAGCTCGCATTCGGTGTTTCCTGGTTTAGCATGAGCAAATTATTGAGGGATGGAACCAGCGCATCTCTGTCTCTCGGGCTCAATTGTGCACGAGAGACGACGTCCAGAATAGTCGCTATATCTGGACTGAGTTCATGTGTGCTTTCGCTTGTCGATAACCGAGGTAGTGCCATGAGAATGTGGCTATCTGCCCACCCCAGTGGTGTTGCCTCTGGAGAAACCGGATCAACTGCATTCAGCGAGTCTACGAGAGCCTGCAGCTGGCTGGCCGTCAGCCGTGTGAAGTTTTCCAAAGCTGACACTGAGCCAGCCCCTGTGTTTCTGGACGATTCATCGGCGGACTGCTCAGGTGGACGAATGATTTGCGCAGGGTTGGGAGGAACCGGAGGCGTAATGGCTGAGGATGATACATCAAGTGTCAGAAGGATGTGTAGTATAAAAGACAGATACAATTAGGATGATCATGAGTGAACGTACCCAAATCTGGTGGCCCAGACTGGCTTTTTGTAAATCCAGTGGGCTCGGATTCGGCAGTAAAAGGGTCTAAGGTTGCATCAGTGTACTGGTTTCTACGATTCCGCCAAAGGACAAATATGACAGTAGCAGTGAGAAGAACGAGGGTAACTCCTCCAACGACTCCACCAGCGATGGTAGCTTTGCTGGATTTGTGGGGGTGTGTTGATATTGAAGTCGAACGGGTAGAGGCTACCGTAGAGGTGGTTGGAAGGGAAGATAACTTAGGGGATACTGCAGACGTGACTGGAATGAAAGGTAATGTAGAGGATACTGCAGTGGCGGTTGTGGATGGCAATGAGACAACCAAGTTTGGGCTGTAGAAAGACGGTAAGCATATTTCCTCGATGACAAAAGCGCCAATTGCACTTGACAGTGATTGTGGAGAATGGGCTTGTGGGAAATGCGATGATAGGCCTAACATGTTGTGCTTGAGTCTAAGATAACTGTAGACTTACGAAGACGCACTGTTGATATGATGTAGATATAGAGGGGTTGCCAGACGGAGATTGTTGGGTGTAGGATTGAAAATATGTTGTTTGATAGTCTGCGTATGAATAGGTGGTGTTGAGATCACCCAAGCAAGCATTCGACGATCCAGGTTGGACAGTGTAATATTGATGAAAGTCAAAAGTTGCGATGAAGCTATAACCCGTGGGAAGGTTGCAAATCCAATCGAAATAGCCAACACCTCGAGGGAGGTAAAGTGTGAGCAAGGGGTAATTGTTGGATGGGTCATACAAGGCCAGGTAGCCATCAAATGAAATGTTGTAGTAGATGAGGACAGGATCACATTGAGTGACTGTCAATGGAAAAATGATGTCATTGCCATACGAAACGTTGGCGAGTTGATAACCTTGTGTTGGTCGTTGAACATCTCCCAGCGCTGTGAGGATGGCGGCGCACAACACGACCACGGTGGTTGCTGGGATCATCGTTATTGGTAGACTCAGAGTTGATGCCCATCAGGAAATGCGGGTGAGATTATATATATTGATACGGAGACGCGAGCAGGCTCTTCCTGATCTTACACTTGGGTCAGAAGGTTCTGGTGGGGGATTCTACCGCTCCGTCCGGATCTGCGTCTGCACCTAGCTCTTTTCAAATTTCTGAATAATTCTACACATACATCGCTCGCCTTGTCTGTGAAAACCGTTCACGCCTTATTCCAGGTCACCGGCACCATAGCCTCTGTTCTTTCAAACAGACATCTTCTAGAGGGAGACTTGGACTGTGAAAACGATGGTGTTCGTTCTTCTCGTGAAAGTCTAGGAAGAAGGCACTTCCGTTTCTCAACTACTACTCTTGGCTGATCTCATGGCAGGCCAGGATGAACCATTGAACTCACGCGTGACATCACCACGACCATCCCAAAAGCAAAGCAAAAGCAAAAGCAAAAGCAAAAGCAAAAGCCAGGCAAGGCAGCCTCGATCGTATGCCACTGGAGATACAAGATGCGATCATCCTTGACAATCTTCTTCACGTTCTTATGGTTCGTTATTGCCCATTGACACGACTACTAGATCCACTGAAGTTCAAACGGGAATCGAAGGGACATACCTCACGTACCACCAACTTCTCGCCAGAGGATGACGATCCTTCCGCTTCGTCGCGTCACCATCTCTAGGTCAGTCCATTTCTCTACACCAGTCAGCCCTTTGTTAGAATATTGTCCGTCGCAGATACCTCTCTTCGGGACTTGGTCGAGCGGATTCTACCTTTGGGAACATATTATACCGCGATCTCATCTTTATCCGACATCGGAGTCTTCTTCTTGTTGACTACGGTCTAGTGAATCATGCGCTCTGCCCAGCAACATGACATATGCTCAAAGTGTGTCATCTCATACGTACTTTTTATTATCTTGACATGTCATCAAACCCTTCTTTCTCAACGAGAACATGCTTTCAAATCCCCTCCATTCCCATTACAAAAGCTTTGGTTTTACATTCATCCAACGTTATCTGCCAACTCATTCTCGAACTCGCACAGCAGATGACCCTTCTGCCGATCACGCTTCCACATCATCCTCTTCAACCACCTCCGACGCCGAAGAAGATGCCCGAAACGACGCTCTGGTTCTCTGCGGCGCCAAACTGAAGGCTGTACTGTTAGAAATCGACAAAAATGGCTTGGGCACCGCGGGAGGTAGTGGAATTGCAGTCAAGGGGGGAGAAGTACTCACCATCGTCTACGAACGAATTGCAGAACATATCAGGTTACCCGACAGCCCACGCCATTTATAGTACACCTCTCCGTTGTGCGGTGACACCAGATGTTTCGATGTTGAGGGTGTGGACGACAACTGGGCGAATGGTTGACCCATACGAGATGCTTTGTGTAAGGGAGAGCAAATTTAGCAATCGTGGGATACTCGAGATGGATTCTACTCACGAATGTCGGGAATGTCGGTACACGGTGAGAAATCTTTTGACCTCATGTCGCAGGACGTCAATCTTAGACAATATCCTCAGTTGCACAAGGGCTCCACCTTGTCTGCGCCTACGAAATGTCACCAAGCAGGCGTTCCTCTACCAAGATTGGTGGGTAGCCGATTACCCTGGGGGCGCATGCATACCCCCACTGTTGGAAGGACGGACACACAAAATCCTTTTAGCAGGAAAGGTTCTGAATGTTATTCGGGAATGGGGAATTGAGATATGTCGAGACCAAGACAATTCCGAGGGTGAAGAGTTATCTATGGACGACGAAACGTTGGTGCTGCCGGCTGTTGTTCCTGGTTGACTACGACTGACATTACTACTACTCAGGTTTTATAAATTTATTGGAGATGCTTATGCTCACGCTAACCGAACCCTATTCCAAATTCTCTTGAAAGATCAGCAACTCATGCTCGCCTGCAGCCCTTGTAGCAATATCTTGTCCTTTCCCAATCACCGTTCTTGACACACATGTTGGAGTTGTCACATACAGAACTTCGCAAGTCAGCGAAGCCTGCGTCCAACATCAAACTCCAAAGCCTTCTGGATTTGGCGCTTACTACTGATGCACCTGGCGAGGGTCTGTTATCCCGAGAGGTCGTCAAGGTTACGATGGCAGGAAGTTGCGTTTATCAACGAGCTCTTGAAAGTCACCAGTGTTAGCGGTGTTATCGATAACCGGGAGCCCGGCAATGCTGCTATCATGGAGGAATCCAAGAAGGGGAAAGAGAAAGACAAGGACGACAAAAAGCTCATGTTATGTGAGACCTTGCAGTGATTCAGGTTGATTGGTTGATTTCGTCTTTCCCCTACCAGCTATCGACGCTCTGGTGCTCGATTATACCGTCAAATTCCTGACGTCCCTCGCGGAAAATGATTCTTCGCTATCAACTTCTTTTCCGGTTTCTTCTACATCTCAAACATGTCGAACAGTCATGTGGATTGAACAAAAGACTGCGGCTTCAAGGGCGATGTTCAGCACCGAATCATCCCGAATTTGATAAGTGGCGCCTATTGCTGCGTGCAAGAATGTTGTCGTATGTGCAACAGATCTTGGCTTTTGCTACTTCATTACCCATCTCGCTACAACTATACGAAATACCTTCACGGTAAGTGATCACAATTTGCACAATAACGATATTGACGAGTTGATATCAGAGATAAGCTAGGGGCTGTGTTGGAGGAACTTGAGCATGAGACAACAATGTCGTTAACCGTCCGTTCTCTTATCCAGCGGCAACCTTATCATCATTCTTAGCACCACACTCCGTGTTCCGAGTCCGAAGTATTGAGGATTCGGTCTTTATAAACTGAGCACACCAAAAGTCTTCAATGTGGACATTCGAAGCAGCTGGAATTGCTGCTTTTGTCGGAAATAATAATTACTTTTCACCAACAATTTATTGATAAAAGATATGCTTTATTAGGGTATTAGTTAATTATTTTGTTACTGTCTTGTACTTAACTATTACCATAATAGGGATTCGAACTCCCGACTTAGCCTTATTGCTTACAATAGGCATACTTACTGCTTAGCCACGAGACTCTATATAAAATATTTGTTTTTCATGACCCATATATAGGATAAGCCCATAGGCTGCAGAACATCATAACAAGGATATGTATGTACGTAGGTGTTACCATGTTACCTTTTCGCCTTTACCTTTTCGCCCACTTACCTATCGCTCAATTCCCACGACCACTTTCCCACGACGAAGTGCCAAGTCCCATGATCCCATTGGTGACCGTTCCTTCGGTTCCAAGCTCTCGCGCTTTGACATCACCACATGTATGATCAATCACATGTCTGGTTATCGTCCAATCACATCGCGCTTACTCACCCAAGATAAGAGAGCTTAATGCTATTGGCTGGAGATAAGAGGGAGTTATGCCATTGGATGATAAAGTAAAACCTCCCCTCAAGTTTGTTCCCTTATATATCATTGCTGTATGTACATTGTACTTTACGTTTAGTCTGGTTGTTACGGATCGTCTACGGGACGGCTCCGACAACAAACAAACTCAACAGGTCTTCGAGCGATGAGAGGGAGAAGGGGATATTATTGATCCGGTGTGGTAAACCAGACTAAACGTAAAGTACATTGTACATACATCAATGGTATAAAAAGGAAACATCTTGAGGGGAGGCAGTAACCTATCGTCCAATAGCATAACTCCCTCTTATCTCTGGCCAATGGCATTAAGCCCTCTTATCTCCAACCAATGGCAATAAGCTCTCTTATCTTGGATGAGTAAGCGCGATGTGATTGGACGATAACCAGACATGTGATTGATCATACATGTGGTGATGTCAAAGCGCGAGAACTTAGAACCGAAGGAACGGTAGCCAATGGGATCGTGGGACTTGGCACTTCTCCGTGGGAAAGTGGCCATGGGAATTGAGCGATGAGTAAGCGGGCGAAGGGCGAAAAGGGGCGAAAAGGTAACAATACCCCCTCCACAAGGTTCATGTCCGCGCGAACAAGAACGGGGAAGAGAAAAGGAAATTAAACAGAACGAATAGAGGGTATATCAGGGATGGACCATGTGCCATACATGGCGGCCAGCAAGGCTGCTTGGGGCAGACATCGCGGACGAGCGACCATCAGAAGATCCGGAGGAAAGGGTTGACTGGGTGGTCAGAGAGGAGACGGGGTGGTACCTCGCAGAAACGAAGAGGGGGTAGAACGTCGTACCGGTCCCATAACAGGGCAGAAGGAAGGGGAGTACGCATACAATGCATCATAGCAATTGGGTATGCATAGGTGGAGAGTCGACCGTCATTGAAGGCGAGATTGCTGAGACCACCCATAACATTACGGAGATGACCATGAGTGGATGGTGTACCGACAGTGACAACATGAGTTATGGCATTTACTTCGCCAAGTTCGAACAGCCAAAGGCGACGAACTGAGGTCAGGACAGCGAACGACCGAAAGTCATGATTCTCTTGCCGTGAGAGAAACGAAGCGATGACTTTGGGCTCGACGGACACAATGACATCGGTAGCAGGAGAGCGCAACGGAGAAGCATCGACAGGACGAGGGATGATCGAGATACGGAGATTGGCTGATGTGGGTGCACGAGGATGTAGCCGATGAAATTCAGAGACAAGTTTCTTACAGTTTTTTGTCTCCGATGCGGGTATCCACGAGTCTTCTTCGCGGGGATATCCCAACCAGTGAACGAGGTAAAATAGACGATTCCTTCGGATAATGGAATCGATGATTTCTTCTATCTCATATTCTTCCTGACCATCAATGATTTCTGCAGGTGGTTGTGGTAACGTAGCTGCTTGTTGTGGGAAGGCGGGTGGGACGTATGGGGACAAGAGAACCTCATTGAAGATGGGATATTTCTTCGACCACGTAGAGGGAAGTCTCAGCTCATAGGATGACCGTCCAATCTTCTTTACGATGGGGAAGGGGCCGTATCGTTTGTCGTCTAACTTCTTGGACGGACGGAGGGAATCAATATTCGTAGATTCCAACCACACCATATTGCCAACATTATATTCTGGTGCAGGACGATGTTTCCTGTCATAGAACTTTTTCATCTTCTCTTGTGCAACGGCTAAGGCATTGGCTGCCTGATCTTGTATGCGATTCATTCAGTCTGCGAAGGAAGCGGCAGATTCATTGACAATTTCTTCTTTGACTGGCTCTTTCCCTTTCCAGGGATGGAAACCCATTGTTGTGTAGAATGGGGACATGCCGGTAGATGAAGATTCATGATTGGCCAGGGCAAATTCCGCTAAAGCTAGCCATTCAGCCCAATCATCTTGTCGTTGATTGATGAATAAACGGAGATATGTTTCGATTTCGGCGTTCGCTCGTTCGGTTTGTCCGTCTGCTTGTGGATGATAAGCGGTTGTCGGATGTCCGATGATTCCCAACAGACGATTTAATTCTTTCGTGAAACCGGATACGAATTGTGTCCCGAGATCAGAGATGATGACATGCGGTAACCCAAAACGTTTAAAGACGTGATCTCGGTATAGACGTGCAGATCCTTCCGAAGTCAACGTAGTGTTGGTAGGGATGAGGACTGATTGTTTTTTCAGTTTGTCCATCACTACCAGGATGGCGTTGAAACCTTGTGACTCAGGTAAAGGGCCGATTAAATCCATCGTGGCAGTATGCCATGGATACGGGGGGATTGTATGAGGATGCAATAAACCTGGTTTCTTCCCTCGATGGATCTTCTTCTGTTGACATGGTAGACATGCTGCGACATATTTGTTGACGTCAGCACGGAGAGATGGCCAAGTGAAATGTCGTGCAATAGCCCTAAATGTATTTTCCTGCCCAGGATGTCCGGATAAGGGAGTATCATGATGTTCTTGTATGATTTCTCCCCGGAGGTGATCATCTTTTGGGACATATAACAGATCGTTATGGTAGATTAAGCCGTCATCCATACATTTCCAAGGAGAGTTAGGTTCTTGTAATCCTTCGGTGACCTGTTCATCCAGTTGAAGCCTATACTTGATGAATTGTTCTTGCCTTTGAGGACTCATCGTGGTGGTATCGAGGAAAGCCATGAATAGGGAATCAGGGAGTGCGACAACATTTTTATTGTTGTCAAGGCCTCGGTCGTGGTCAACACGCCGCAAAAGCAAGTCTGCCTTGCAGTTTAGGGTGCCAGGACGGTGATGGAGTTGGAAGTTATAGTCCTGGAGGAATGAGATCCATCAGGCTTGTCGTTGAGTCAGATTTTGTGGCTGTCTGAAGTACGTGAGGTTTTGATGATCGGTATAGACGTTGATAATTTCCGATGCACCAAGAAGGAAATGTCGCCATTGTTCAAAACATCGGATGATCGCAAGTAATTCCTTATCGTGGACATCATAGTTTCTTTCCGCTGGTGACATGCTATTCGACAGGAAAGCCACCGGGTGCCATGTACCATCATCTTGTCGTTGTGATAGGATGGCGCCAGTGGCAAAATCTGAAGCATCACATTCGATCTTGAATTTTCCATGATTATTGGGAATAACGAGAACAGGATCTGTCGTGATGATCCGTTTCAGTTCCTCGAATGCGATTTGCTGTTCTGTGTTCCATTCCCAATCCTTTTTGCCGGTCAAGGAATTCAGAGGTAACGCGACCTGTGCGAAATTCCGAACGAATTGTCGATAGAAATTGAGAAAACCCAAGAATGATTGTAACTCCTTCTTGTTTTTTGGGACAGGCCAATCGGTTATTGCATCTGTCTTGGTCGGGTCCATTCGTACTTTTCCATGTTCGACTATGAGACCCAGGTATTCCACTCGTTGAGCATCAAAGGTGCATTTTCCGATTTTCAAGAACAGTTTGTTGTCCCGGAACTTTTGTAGGACTTGACGTGTTCGTTCCTGATGTTCTTCCAGACTTTTGGAGAAAATGATGACATCGTCCATATAGATATGTAACCAACCTGCACGTATCTCGTATCGGAATATATGATTCATCATCCTCTGGAACGTAGGAGGAGAATTCCGTAGACCGAAGAACATTACTGTAGGTTCGAATAATCCCTTCGGAGTCAGGAACGCGGCTTTATGCTGATCGCCTTCCTTGATCCGTATATTGTTGAAGCCCCATCGGACGTCCAACTTCGTAAAGTATTCTGCGCCATCGAGTTGATTTATGATGTCGTCAATCAACGGCAATGGATAGTTGTCTGGGATAGTATGTTCATTTAATTTCTGATAATCTTGTACACCACGTAACTCAGTCGCATCCTTCTTGTGTACGTAAAAGAACGGTGAGGCGTAGGGTGATTTCAACAGCCTGATCTTACCAGCCTTGAGATTTTCGTCGAGGAACTCGTCGAGTTTCTCATGTTCAGGGGGAGATAGCGGGTACAATTTACAGTTCAAATGGTCAGGTGCGTCCAGTTTCAAGTTAATTGCATGATCCCATGGTCGAGATGGTGGCATTGAATCAGTGGCCTTGGGGTCGAAGACATCGGCGTATTCCTTGTAAACATCAGGTAATTGATCGACGATTGACTGTTCGGGTTTCTTATCCCCAGTGGCCATTTTGGCACGTGCTAATTCTGTGGATTTTGTCTGGAATGCACGATACCAAGCAGGTTTATTGTAGATCGCGGTTTTGAACATTACACCTTCGATTTTGCCAGGGGAATGACCACAGACGGAAAGACAACGAGTAAAATCGACTATTTGGGTCAACCAGTCAATCTCGGGATTGTGTTTTTTCAGCCAATCAAAACCAAGATAGATATCAATCTTTGCTAAGGGAATCACCGTGAGATGTATCCGTTCCAGATGTTCGCCAAGCCTTAAATTCATCTCGACATATTCCGTGATCAAACCATCTTTTGACATTGTACCATCCCCATTGTAGGAGGGGAAGGGTTTCTCATACTTCTGTGTCGTGAGATGATGTTGTTGTACGAAACCAGAATTGATGGCCGAGACGGTGCAACCAGAATCCAATAAACAAGTGACGGAGAACCTTCGCTGATCATCGATCGTAGTTAATTGACCTTTGACGGAGATCGACATCATCATGGTACTGTCGTCCTGTGATGCAACTAGTTGTTCAATTCATTGATTGATTTCCCGAAGCCTCCATTCTGCGGATCGTTTGTCGGCTTTCATGATGAGAGGTTCCATTTGACGCATCCTATGAATTTTGACAGCCGTAGATTTCACGATTGGTTCTTCCTTTATTTCCATAGGCTTTTGATATGTTTGAGGAAGCTCCGTGGTCAAATATTCAACAGCTTTGTCGATGGGCATTCGCCGTAGCTTTACGACTAGTCCTGGACTGATCATCATGGTATGTTGTCCATGAATGTCCCAATCGTTCATGAGGTTGAGGGCGCCATACATATCGGTATTCATGATGGCGACCATTGTCTCTTCGGCGTTGAATTCACTTTCGATGACCGGTTTGAGTGACGTGACCGTAACAGATACCGGTTTCCTTTCCGCTGGCGTCTCAGTGTATTCGGGTTGTATAACCGGCATTTGTTGTTTTTTTGGTAGCTTCGATTGAGGCCACCGTTCCGTTTGTTTCTTCTTACTTATTTCCTTTTGCATGTCTGTTCTCATTGTCTGGAGTTCAAGCAAAATACGATCGAATTCGATAGCAGTCGGCGTATTTACAATTACAAGGGGGGCGGTAGACAAATGAGATATCGTCGAAGAGTCCATGCGTTTCTTCGACCATTTTAAAAATCCTTCTTAGCCTGAATGAGTTCATCTTCAAGCTGGGCGCAGCGAGCTTCGAGCATCTGGATGATGTCTTGGCCGCTCGATGCGGGTTTGGTATTCATGGAGCGGACGTGTTGCTCCTGTTTGGTGTTCAATACGCGTACACGTTGTACGCGGGACGGGCAATTTCGCGAGAGATGTCTGGGTTGCTTGCAATTGAAGCAAAGTCCGGCCTTCATCAACTCTGTTCGTTCAGCAGACATCGGCTGCTTCAGTTTCTCGGCCGCGACAGCGGCTCGGTCGACGTCCATGGCGTCGGGGTCTTTCGTTCGTACAGGCATTGCAGCAGCTGTAATGGAAGTGGAAGTCGTCTTTGACTTCTCACCCTTCTTCGTCAGGTTGCTTCCACCCGTAAGTCGTTCGATCTTGTTACGACGACGCCATTGGTGGTCTAACAAGATGGTTTTCGTCTTCCATTCCACGACGGTAATGGGCATGTTCTCGAGACCGAAGATTCGGTTAACGAGCGGCTTGTTCAGATGATTTTCGAGGAGCGGGATTAGTTGCTCCTGTTGGGTGATCGGATGCCACCCAGCGCGTTTGTATAAGACTTCAAATTGAAGCCAGAACTCGTTGGCCGTCAATTTGCCTTGACGAAGCGCGTTGAGTTTAATCGCGGCGTCTCATTTGTCATCGGGCTTGTCGAACTGTGCTTGCATCGACGTAGTGAATGCGGGCCATGTTCCCCAATTCATCTGCGGGGGATCCGGATCTCCAGGAGTGTGTGCCGCCAGTCGGGTGTGGTAGTCAGTTGCGATAGTATTACAAAAGTCGTTAGCCCATTCGGCAGCGACACCTTTGTCCATCAGCGACAGGACGAGGAAGATTTTTCTTTCATGGCGAACTTCGACAGGGAGGGGGTTGTCTGTAGTCCCGAAATCTTCGAAGTATGTTGCATTTGCGGCTAAGAAGATGATGACTGCCCGCATGAAAGAACGAAATTCTTCTTTGTCGCCATTGAATTTCGGGGGGAGGGGAAGAAGTGATTTCATGGAAGCCATTGCTCAGGTGGCTTGTCGTTTATGGCGGATGTAATGATCGTAGGTGGGACTGGTGGTCCAAGCGGAGGTGTATTTTCTCTTACGCGTGAAGATGCGAAGTAACCGTCATAGCCCTGCATCATTCTTTAATTGTCTATCGATTCAACGACGTGTGACAAGACAATCGAGACGTGTTATGGGATCGGCGAGCAATTGGACGGAGTCACCGTAATCAGATCGTAAGGTGAGGGGGAAGTGTGATGGTGGAATGGGGAGACGTTTGCGATAATTCTCGTGCTTTAGTTTGAGACCAGAGTGTACAGGTACTTCCCAGTCTGAGGGGAAGTTGTTGCCTAACGGTTCAGTCCACTTGGTCCAAACGACAGCTCGATAGATCGGATATACGAGGGGTGGGTCGACTACCAGGTAGGATTTTCCTGGGATGTTGTGTCGATCAAAGAATCCGTCTTCTTCAAGGAGTCGGGCTGCACGCCACCTGTTATAGATGATACGGTTTCGGAAGGGGGCGTTACACGAGTGGGCAATATCGTGGACAGTCGGGTGGAAATCCAGCTTTCAATCGAGCGGTGGAGGGATGCGGTAGCTTTTGCGTGATGTCGGACGAAGCAATTATATGAGGGAATGGCTACCCCATAGAACAGAATATCTAGACCATATCCTGGCCAGAGAAGCACCTCCAGAAAGACAGATCTGCATGGGTTGTGGGACAGCCGAAGGCACATGGAAATGCTCCACGTGTTTTGGTAGTCCTATATACTGCCAGGCATGTTGTGCAGATATCCATGAGAGGTTACCATTTCATCGGGTGGAAAAATGGACCGGTGACTACTTTACGCCTGCCTGGTTGATGGAAGTGGGAGTCAAGCTCCACCTAGGTCATGGAGGGTTGCCATGTCCAGCTGTCCGGAGTGACAACACCATTATTAATGACACCGAGGATTGCATTGTCAATGCTGACATCGGCATCAATGCCAGTATCAACGCCGACACCGACGCAAATGCCGATAACAACGCCGATAACAACGCCGATGATTACGCCGATGATTACGCCGATGATTACGCCGATGACTATGCCGATGATAACGCCGACAACACCGATGATAACGCCGATGCCGATGCCGATGCCGATGACAATGCCAAAAGATCAAAAAATACTGAAGAACCAACCACGCCCTTTTCATTGCAAAGTTTTCCAGATTCACCAAAAGACATTGATAAGACATGTGAAAGCGTTATGGTGGTGGTGGACAGCTCAGGTATCCATCGTCTGGTCATCCGATGGTGTGAATGTAGAGGAGCAGCTGGACGTGACATTCAGTTGCTTGATGTCGGCTTATATCCCGCAACATCAAAAAAGCCCCAAACTGCATTCACATTCCAAGTCCTTGACGAGTGTCTCCTAGACAACCTGGAATGTAAAACCGCTTGCCAGGCATTTCATTCTAAATTACTCCGGCTTACCAGCTCACCGTTTCCTCACACCGTCCCGGTATGTAATCTGATTTATTCACCGGTAAATTTTGATTGACAACGTATCAGAACCGTTACCGTGAATTACTAAGATGTACAAGGCAATGGAGAAATCTGAAGGCCCGGAAATGGAATGGATTTGGCCAACATGACAACCAGGAACCAGGACCTGGCCAACTCACGACGACATGTCCTGCTTGTCCGCAGCCTGGTCTCAACTTGCCAGAAGATTGGAAAAACAGCAAAGGGGATACCGGCAGCATTATGCCTTCATTCGTGATGGATGGAAATTTCAAAGTAGAACACATGAAGATGCGGAGGCCTCTGGATGATGTTACTATCGCCGATGGTCATGGGTTTATGGTTGGCGAGGATAGATATAAAAAACATATCCGAATAACCAAAGAGGTCATACTGGTAAGTTCTATTGAATGAATTAATGTCTAGGAAATGTTGAAAATTTTAAATATTTCAGAAGTCAACATGCAATGAACATAGGGCGGTGAATCAGGCTAATTCTCGAAAACAAAATTTGGATGCGACCGGTATTGGTGCACTAGCCTGTGCTCGTCATGGATGTTTTGTTCCACATTCAGTTGTCGATTTTCAGAAGGGTGAAAGGTAATTTTTTTATCTGATGTTGTCAAGTTCACCAATGCCGATGACGGCGTCGGCGTTCAGACCATCGCCGATGATGGAGTTGTCACCAATGCCGATGCATCGGACTAGTTTGCCATTCCTTCTACATCCAATACCAAGTATTTTGCCAATATACTAACATTGATTCCATTCCAGACAAATGAACATGGACTACGCCCTTTCAGAAGTTCTCAAGTGGAGCTCTGGTTTCAAGACCATCCTGCTCATCTATGATATCATGTGCCAATATGGCAAGCACCTCCAAGAGAGATTGAGTCAAGGTCCTTATCTGCATACTCCTGAAGGGATCAAAATCAAGAAAGGAATCGGCCTGTTTCACATTATGGGTCATCAAGATCAATGCCATCCCCGATACAGCCCTCAATTTATCGAAGGTGCTGGCCAGGTTGACGGCGAAATATTGGAATCATTATGGGCTCCCCTTGATTATATCGCCAAGAGCACAAGGACCATGTCTGCTGCATCCCGTCAGGAAACGATCGATGCTCACATGAACGACTCCAACTTCAAGAAACTCATCAGAATAGGTCTGTATTCATTGTCATTTGTATAAACCTAGCATCTGGAATTTATAGGCCTTCGTGGTCGCAGGTCCAACATTGATCAAAAAATATCGCAAAGCCGTCATCGGCGTTGCCAGTAGCAAATCGGCATTGGATGACCTCGTTTCGACAGCCGACGCCAACCTCACTCGGAAATGGACAAAAGAGGCGAAAAGAGGTCAAAAATACCGGGATCGAGAGGAGTCGGCAATGGACATCTATGATGCCAAAACATCTAAAGGTAATTCTGAGCCATCCGATATGAAATCATCTCTCAGCCGGTGTCTAGGACCCACGAAAGAAGAAAGAATCCTGGAACTGACCCTAAATGAAAAGACGAATGGCCTGATGAATGGCACCATCGCCTGGCTATCCTCTGGACTCAAAATTCAGGAGACACAGTATGTAACATATCAATGATGAGGTTCCAATTGCATTGACAGTCTTGGATTGCATTTCAGACTCTCGCTAGCTTATGAAGAGAGAAGGCTTGGCCGGAAACCATCACCGACAGCTAAGCTTTCCATGGAGGACAAAAGACGCCGATTGAGAAACAGAATTGACCGGTTTCACAAGTCATCGGTGAAATTCATGGATTCCGACCTCATCGATGAAGAGATGATGCCAGATGTCGATCCGCTACAATCTGACTCAGATTCCGAATCATCGGACAATGGAAGTGACAATGAACGCGAGCCAGACACAGACAATCCATTCATCAACCATCAACGCCGGCAATCCTGGGATCAAGATTCTCCGACGAAGACCAATTTATTCCTGCCTTCCAACCTTCAGTTATCGGCATTCGACGCATCGGCGAGCAAACTGATTTCTGCAGAATTGAAATTGAGAGAAGCTCAAGCAGACAGCGCCCTTCACCAAATTCGAATTTGTTTAGGTCACAAAGCGTATCTATTCCGGAAAAACGTTCGATTGGCATCGGGGACAAAGCAGAAGACAAGAGCTTGGAAAGAGGTTTATTCAGTGGAAGCCCATGTCAAGCACCATGCAAGAGTTTATCGTCTCGCCCGAAAAGCCTTGGTCTCTCTGGGGGCATCTCCCGAGACATTGGAAAGGTATAAGTTGCTTAGGCAAGATGAACTCACAGCTACTACTGCTTTGGTGGATCTGAAACAACCAGGGCAAAAAAACAAGTCGTTAGCGTGGTTTTGGAACATGGATATAGACCGGGACATTGCTGGCAATGACTGGATGGAAGAATGTGAGTGTTCCCCTCCTTCGAATCACAGTTTTTTGAATTTGAGTCAGTCTATCGGGTTCACTGGCTGCGGTCGAACGCCAATTTTTGCCGATGGACAGAGGAATTGACATTGGTCAAGAAGGAAATGGAGTGGACCATTAGGTTCTTCCAAATCAAAGCTGAGACTTGGAGAAATCGAATGGAGTTGGTCATCGGACATGGATCATCGGGAAAACGATGTTATGCTGCAAGGCAAGCGGCTATGTGGGATCAATTTGCTACACAAGCAGAAAGCATGTTTGGGATTTTCTTAAATACATAATCATGTACCATGGTATTGCTTAAGGCATGTAAATTAACAGCTAGTCATCCATCGGCGCCGATGTTGTAACACTTTTTAAATAAACGTAAATAGAAGACACCTCTGACTTCAACTGCAATATCCAAGCCAATTCCTCCCAAAAACTTCAAATGTCGAAACTCATCGAATGCCAGCAACTCCTCAACCTTCTAGCGCGTCGCGTTCGGTCGGCGATCTTGGCAATGGCAATAACTTGGGATGGCATGTCTCCAACACAACGAGAGACTTGGCTTTCGAACATGCAGAATGAACTTGTGAGTGAAACGACTAATTCTATTGAAATACACTCCATTCGTTGCAGGCAACGGCGACGACATGCATCGGAATGGCTCAACTTGGAGGGATCATTTTGGAAATACCGGAAATTATCCAGGGAACGGCAAAAGCGATATACAGTTATAGCCTGCCATATGTATGGGAGAAGCTTCTCTTTACACAGGAACTCCCGATCGAAGGCTTAGCACAGCACTTCGTGCAAAAGCATCTTCATGCTGGGCAATGGTGGCGAGAAGAGCAAGGATCACTGGCCGATGGCGCAAAGGACATTCTTATCACGTTTGCCGGATATTTTTCAGCAGTCACCTTGATGGAGGTAATATTTATGTTTCCATTCATTGTATTTTTCACAGTAGAATCATTCACAGGAAGAGACGGCTGCTAGTTTTCGGATGGCTTATGAATCGGTAAAGGAAGGTGGAATTTCGGCAAAGGAAGACTTTGTAGATTTTTCCGGACTTTGGCAGGTAAAATATGTTCTGCATCCATGCCTTCAGGCTTCTTAGCCCTCCATTCCTTTGTACAGGTACTCGAGGAGACCCACAAGGAACTCCGAGAAATGCCGGTTTTTCATCCTGGACAAAAAAGCCCAACCCCGGTGGCATCGACTAGCAAATTGGCTCCGGATGTTCCCCCTATAACGACATTAGATGATGTTCTGAAGACACGGACCTCAGCCAACCCCGATGCAATGGATGCCGATGAATTCCAGGATAAAAAGACAGGCAATTCCAACGGTAAGCAGTGCTTGACTGAGCAATGCCCTCAAACAGCAGTTGAACATTTTCGAATAGCCGTCCCTCTCCTGCCACGATTACCATCATCATTTGTGTCAAGTTTGTCTGGCGAACAAAAGGCCGAACTTGCCAAGTACCTCGAGACCATCCAGGCTCAAGTGGTAGAGAGCTACCAGATTGTTAGAACACAGACGCTGGATAAAATTGAGGATGGTAAGATGTTGCAAGATAGATGGTGGAGGTTGATGGATACGAGAATGGAGATGTCAAGGGGAATTAATAGATAATTGTATATTAGAACAAGTCCAATCAGCATGTGTCAAGTCCGATCAGTGTATGTCAAGTCTGATTGGCATTTAACCAGTCCGATTCCCGTTTGGCAACCTCTATCAATGTTTGGCAAGTCCTATCGGCGTTTGACAAGTCCTATTGGTCTTTGGGAGCTCCTATCGGTGTTTGTCCACTCCAAAGCGGCGTTTTTTGGTGCCAATCGGCGTTTGTTCACTCCGATCAGTGTTTCCCTACTCTGGTCGGTGTTTCCCCACTCCGGTCGGTGTTTCCCTACTCCGGTCGGTGTTTCTCCACTCTGATTGTTGTTTTTGGATTATTAGGCCATTCTCTCAGGTCTGAACAATGCATTGCTATACATTGGCTTGATCTTCTACTACCTGTCTGCCAATTTGATCTAATGTCATCCAAGGAACCGCCGGCACCCCTACCCTCTCATGTACATTGTCTCTCATATAAAATGCAAGACATACCCGTTCACCTGATATCCTAAACACCCCATGCCTCAAAATTCTTCCCCCAAGATGGACGAGTGTTCCGGAATTGTATTGCAATTCTAGTCCGATGTTAGGTAATTCTAGAACGGCGTCCTTGTATGGTCCAATGGTTGCCAAAATATCATACCATTCTGCTCTCGAATTGTTGTCTCGATGCGCCGGTGTTTCCCGATTGCTGATCACTGACATCCCATTGAACACCGATGGCCACTGGTTGATGACTTCAGTTAACGAAGGTTCTTTTGCCAGACGTCGAAGCGTCTCTCGGCCACACATGTACAATTGTGGGTGTGTAATGGCGAGGGTTGCTGATATGAGTGCGATTGATTCACAGGCGGCTTTGAGCCATGTGTCAGCATTTGAGTCATTCAACGCCGATGATATCACAACCGGTTCATGGTTCATCTAGATCATATGTGTCGGTCTTTGTCTCCACTTAATGTATGGCTCACTCACATCGTGTCCTTGTCGAAACCAAGCCGGAGACAGTTCAACCGATCCCGGCGTCATCCAAACACATCCAGCTTCATTGAGGAATAGTTTCGGGTCCAACCTCCAATTTTTCTTAGTTCCTGGCTTCATGCTTTGTCGTAAAGGGCCTTCCATGTGCCTCATGGTCGTGGCGAGTATCGACTACTGACACCATATATATGAATTCTGGAATCATACATCACAGGACTTACTTGTCTTGTTGGCGTCAACGTGTCAGGAAGATACCAACAGAGTATCCTCCCATGCCGATCTCTTATGGTCATGGGTGTATCGACCTTGCGAGGTGGTTTTGCAATCAATGGATACCGGGATGTGAGAGCTGCCTCCTTTACAGCGTTGAATCCAGTGGGTTTTGGACCCAGCCTGGTTGAATACCGGTCGGCATCCCAAGGCAAAGTTACTGGAAATCATATTGAGTACTTGGAACTATATTTGAGCTATATCTTTACCGGGATTTTGGTATGCTATGACCAATTGATACACCAGCAGCTCACAATCACAAACTACCTGTGTACTGAATTCCAGAGGTGGGAGAATTAACCGGACATGAGGTGATGGTTGGGATATTTGCTGGTTAAATTTGGCGATGAGATATGATGATATGTTGTCCATAAAGTGGAGGATTGAAAGGGATGGAGGGAGGTGGCTCATGTTTGAGAAGGAAGAATTGATTAACGTTAATAATGCAGTTGAATGAGTGATGTTGATGACCAATCTGACCGTTACACACCAGTAGTAAAAACAAAAAAACCCCATGCAAGCCCATCGGCGTTGAAATAGTGATAGTCATGCTATCCAATGTCAACCCATTGGTTCAAAGGTGGCGAAAATGATAAAATTCGCAACGCCGATGCCCATGATGACACCGATGATAGCACCGATGATATCACCGATGAAGCACCGATGATAACACCGATAACTACTCTAATGACACCACCAATAATAACACCGATAATAGCACCGATGATAACAACAAATAAAGCACCGATGATAACACCGATAGCTACTTCAATGACACCACCTATGACAACACCGATAACAACACCGATGACAACACCGATGACAATACCGATGATAACACCGATGATAACACCGATGACAACACTGATGATAACACCGATGATATCACCGATGATATCACCGATGATAACACCAATGACCATGCCGATGATAAGACCAATACCTACTCGAATGACAACACCAATGACCACACCGGTGCCGATCCACACCTAAGATGAGTAAACAGCCATCCCAGCCAATGTCGGCCCAACGGTCTTAGACGGGTGACACCCATCCCAGCCAATGCCGGCCCAACGGTCTGAGACGGGTTACAATTATCCCAGCCAATGTCGGCCCAACGGTCTGAGACGGGTGACACCCATCCCAGCCAATGTCGGCCCAACGGTCTGAGACGGGTGACACCCATCCCAGCCAATGCCGGCCCAACGGTCTGAGACGGGTTACAATTATCCCAGCCAATGTCGGCCCAACGGTCTGAGACGGGTGACAATAATCCCAGCCAATGTCGGCCCAACGGTCTGAGACGGGTGACACCCATCCCAGCCAATGTCGGCCCAACGGTCTGAGACGGGTGACACCCATCCCAGCCAATGTCGGCCCAACGGTCTGAGACGGGTGACAATAATCCCAGCCAATGTCGGCCCAACGGTCTGAGACGGGTGACACCCATCCCAGCCAATGTCGGCCCAACGGTCTGAGACGGGTGACACCCATCCCAGCCAATGCCGGCCCAACGGTCTGAGACGGGTTACAATTATCCCAGCCAATGTCGGCCCAACGGTCTGAGACGGGTGACAACCATCCCAGCCAATGTCGGCCCAACGGTCTCAGACCATCCACTATACTCTAGCACTTGACTCGGCCCACCGGTCTCACATGGTACATATGTCACTTCTCAGTTGCCCCGTCAAGTACCTAACAATAATATTTTCTCGGCCCATCTCGGCTGGCCCGACTCAAACCCAACATTGTCACCCTTAGTTGCCTGGTCACATACGGGTTAAGTCATGGCATGGTGTGATAATTGCTGGATGACTCCAAGAAGATGACTGTCAGTTGGACCTGTGTGAGACCAAGTAGAAAGTCATATTTACATTATTGCTGGGCAATATTAGAGGCTCAATATGTGGGAGATCTTGAGGGTAATCGCTATGTTCTTCGCAATAATCTTGAGTCATTCTTTGTCTTTTTGTAGGAGAGGAATGTGAGCTTCTAGGGCTGTCGACAATATTCCTTCGAGTCTGAAATCCACGAGCAGTGAACACTTCTTTTAATGTCACCCTGCTAACACGAGGAGCAGACTTTCTTTTGAACGACTTGACCATGGGTGAATAATTGGTTAGATGAAATAAATACGAAGTGGAGGATTTAAAAAGAAATTGGAACGGTAAGAATACGCAGATGAGAGTGTAAATTATTGAGGAAATAAAATGTGGACGGTCGAAAGTCGGTTGACGAAATTTCGATTTCTGAAATGGGTGTATAGTCAAATTTGGCAAACTTGCAACATCGACAAGTAGCCGCACACAATTCATCATTTATTAAATCTCATCTCATCTCCTGCAAATTCAAACCTCTTTCCTGATTCCACAATGCCTGAAACCTCTTTCACTGCCGCTCAACTTGCCACCCTCAAAGGCAAACTTGAGGAATTTAGGGCTGGAGACAAAAAAGGACGTGCCAAAACCATGAAACAGGTGCACACCAGTATTGTTGGTGCACAAGGGAGGTCTGAGACTCCCTTGGAATACATTGCAAGTGGAGCTGGTAACCAAATTTAATTTTGCTAATTTCAGCCTTTAGAAAATAAAGGAATGGTTTTACAACAATGGACGTCGTAGGACCAGAAAGCCCCGTTACAACCATAGACAAATTTGGAACTTTAAGAAGGTTGTAGGTCATGAGATGAGGGAGGAGGTAGAGGGAAAAGTGTCTGAGTTGTCCAGCTCAACCCCTGGTACCAAGCAATGGATGGCAAAGTACCAGGCTGGGTTGAAGGCTGTGTGTGAGGAGTTGCCGGAAGAAGAAGTCCAGAAGTATCAGGGGTTGTTGGATGAGTGGAAGTCGAAAGGACCTCCAGTACATGTCCAGCAAAAGTAGGTTCTCATATTGTATGTCCCGACGACATGGCTGAACTTGCGACCTGATGTCCCTAGGAATGCTGAAAAACATGCGGTGCAATACATCAAGGAATTCGCTACACAAATGCATAAGGACTTGGGGATGAGGGTTTTCGTGCTGTCGGCATGTCGGGACACATCAGACAATGTGTTGGTTTCGTCGTATGTGGTTCATGTAACTTTGGTTACCTGTTTTAAACTAATCTTGGTCCAGCCATGACTTTAATGATGAGCTAGGTCATGAGTCATTTGTGAAGGCTAAACCTAATTGGCAAAAGGGATCGGTGATGACGGAATGGGAGGCATATGCCTCAGAAGAACTGGGTGAGTATTATGCCTTTGTAAAATTTCCCTAGTTTGTCTGGGGAATGGAAATTTGGATGGTATACAGTCAGCATCAGATTGCCATTGGCAGCCATTGGCATCGGTGTGGTCATCGGCGTTTCCATCGGCATCGGCATTTCCATCGGCATCGGCGTTTCCATCGGCGTCGGTGTTGATGTCGGCGTTGGCATTGATATCGGCGTCGGTCTTAGCATTGGCTAACTCATTCGGCTGAATTTACTAGGAAATCATGACTCAGGTAGCAATGATGAAGTGGATGGACCTACGACTAAGAAGCCGACAAAACAACCCAAAGTTCATCTGGATGATAAAGGTGTCCCCAAACTTCCCATCTTTCCGGGAATGAAAAGACCAAATTTGGAGGAGATGAAAACCCTTATCAGGGACTTTTTAAATTTGCATTATCGTATGTGTCTCAGCTCTCAGTAAGGTCATTCTGATATCATGTGAAATCAGAATTACGGTCCGGTGACAACTCAGCTTCGGTTCCTTGGGGAGATCTCAGCATCAGCCAAGATCAATACATATCACCACAATATTTGCCAGCTAGCTTTCAACTCCGGGATCCTTCAAAGCTAGTCAAGCAGCAGGCTTTGTCAGTTCTTGACTTTTGGTATGAAAGGCAGGCAAACAAAAAGGTCAAGACAACGTTTGAATTCAGGGGCTTCAAGGGACGGAACGGTGAAATCGATAACTCCAACCCATCTACCTCTGGAAAATCTCGAAAGAAAGCTCCACAAAAGTCTAATGCAGCAGGACCTTCCCGACTTCGGCAACAGGACATTTCCGACAGTGAATCTGGTTCCTCTCAGATTCCAATAGCGAGTCCGGTTCGGAAGATGACGACGATGAAGGAAAACAGACAGCTGACAAGGGAAAGCAGAGAGCCGGCACGGGAAAGCAGAAGGCCGATAAGGGAAAGCAAAAGGCTGACGGTCATTTTGTTGCCGACGATGCACTTGATGGAGATGAGGAAGACGATGATGAAGATACCAGCAACAAAGATCCCGGTCACCGTTCCAAGATGCTCACCGTCCCATTTCCTCCGGAATCCATCATTGATCCAGAGGAGAGGTTCCAGTACCTAACTTCACTATCGGATAACCAAGTGTATCAAAGGTGCCTTCAAACGGTGTCTCAACTTCCGGTAATTTATTCTTTGTATGATCGGATTCCGTTTAGGCTGATATAAATCTAAATTAGGATGATGCCAATCCTACTCCTATCCCCAAGTCAACTCCAAACTGGGCCACTTGGAAGTACAAACACACGACCGCACCAAAAAATGTCCATTCGTCAGTGAAGATTGGAAATGCTTACTTGGAATGGCTAGATGGCCAGCCATATTTAAAAGCCGATGGGACATATAGGAGCCGACTGTTTATCGAGGGAGTGTTGCTTAGCATCGGCCTTCTCAGTCAAGACATGGCTCGATCTCATTTTTGGGATGAGGAGGGGGATGAAGAAGGAGTTGAGCCAAACCTTGAAGACTACATCATCAAGACGAAGCTCGACTTCACAAAGGTTAAGCCTAGGCTGGATGCTGTGTGTGAAAAGTTGAGGAAAGGATTGAGTTCATTGAAAAGGGGGGCTCCTCAGGACAGTGATGGCAAAGAGAGGAATCCGAAGAAGCAGAAGCTGATGGGGGGTGAGAAGTTGATAAAAGATTTGGATGATCAGGGTACCAGAAAAAGCCCTAGAAAGGCACGTAGGTAACAGTTCAACAAGTGTACTATCGAGAGATGTGAACATGAACTTTATTTATATCTGCCAACGAAAATGCCAATAACCACTCCGATGACAAGTCCGATGACAACGCCAATGACAGATCCGATGATCAACCCTATGATAATGCCCATGACATAACACCGATGACCACGCCGATGACAAGTCCGATGACAACACCGATAATAACACCGATGATAACACCGATGACAACACCGATGACAACGCCGATGACAACACCGATAACAACGCCGATGATAACACCGATGATAACACCGATGACAGCACCGATGATAACACCGATGATAACACCAATGATAGTACCGATGACAACACCGATGACAGCACCGATGATAACGCCGATGACAACACCAATGACAACACCTATGACAACGCCGATCATAACACCGATACCAACCAGACTCTGGTAAAAATGATAACACAGAACATATCACACAAACATTCCTCATTCAGGCTTAACTTCACCCAATTACTTCACTCATTTAGAGAGCACATGAGAAATCCAAACCCAGTCCATTCATTCCGTGAATCCAGCCGTATACATATGAAAACATAAAATTATCCTAGCCAAACCAGCCGCCTATGTGAGGAAGGATTTATCTGGGGACCTCAAATATGGAGATCGGATGACCTCGGAAATCGACATGCTTGGGGTCACCGTCGATCGCTGTCTGTCGGAGGCCAGAGGTTCAGACATTGCACGGAGTCTCACTGGAGGTGGCAACCGTTCTCTGCTACTCCGGAGCTCCCTTTGGTCTGTCAATGTGGATGGACCAGCCATCTGGACATTCTCTGTCTCACTCTGGGATCTCAGTGGCATCGCCTCCTCTGATGGTTCCTTCTTTTTCAAAGGCAATTCAAATACCTTTGTCTCCTCCTTCGCCAGCCTCCCCCTGAACCCTTCCATCATCAATTTGAGGGCCTGAACCTCAGCCTCCAGAGCTTGTATCCGGCTCGATTTGACAGCCCGGACCTCGGCCTCCAGACGTTCTATCCTTGATAGCAGCTCTTGATTGGAGCTGTCCGAGCTACTGGATTTGCGTACCGTCCCAAGGGCATCCATTCGGGTTGGGTGGAAGACGACAGGGTAAAGAGTCGCTAAATTTCAGTAATATGTCAGCAAATTTTCGTTCAAGAACTGACTCAAACTCACAGCCCTCAGGAATGGATGATTTTCTCAAATCATCATCCACATTGATCACCTCCTTCGCCTTCCCCTTGCCTTTCGACTTGCCTCGCCTTTGGGTGATCGGGGGAGGCAAAGGTGACACACTCCGCGACGGCGATAGGGTCAGCGTCGGAGGCGTTTGAATGCGAACCGTTGATTTTCGAGGCCGGAGGGTCATTCCGGAACCAGATGCAACTGATGGCTTTGGAGGTGCAGGGGGAATGAGGATAACCTTCATGATCTTCTTCTTGATGATGCTTGGCCCCGGTGTCGGTGTCGGTGTCGGTGGTGGCGGCGTCGGCGTCGATTCCCTCCTAGGTTTGTTGGCTTTGAAGGTCTTTTGGGCGGGTTCAGCTGGCGTCCTCTTTTTCCCATCCCACACACATTTCGTCTTGAGCCGATGGCATTGAGTGCATGCCGTCCTAGTACCTTTCTGGCAAACCAACGTAGGCCATCGGTCGAAGCAACGCCGGCAACACTAAAGGTGCCAGAATGAAGTAAAAATTCTTTGAAACGGCAGGCTAACTTACCTGTTCCCTCGTAAGCCCAATTGTCCCGTCCGTTTGCTTTTGCCTCTTGCTAGGTGTTTCTTCTTTGGCCAGGTCTTCTCGTCGTCTCTTCAGCCTCCTGGATCCTGATCGGCGGTTGGGAATGTCGTCCAGCTGCATGACCTCATCCTCACGCAGCGTCTTCTTCGAACCCTCCTCATCGGACTCCTCCTTGACTATGTCAGTCATCTCGAGGTCTATGACCTCCACCTTTTTCTCCTTCCCCTCACCCTTTCCCGTCAAGCTCTTGCCCAAGTCTTTCTCCTCATTCTCCTCCGTCGTCTTCTCCTTCTGTTTCCCCTTGTCCTGGCCCCTCGGCTTCTTCCCTTGCCCCATTGCCTCCTCCTCCTCCTCAAGTTCATCTTCATCATCATCATCATCCCCTTCCAGATCGTCCTCTTCGTCCTCTTCGTCCTCTTCTGACTCCAATTCATCTTCCTCCTCCTCGTCCTCCGACTCCGATGCATCCTCCTTTTCATCCTCCTGCTCCTTGCCCTTCCCTTTCGCATTCCCATTCCCCTTCCCCCTCCCCTTCCCGGTCCCCTCCTTCCCATTCCCCTTCCCATCCTTGTTGCTCCTCCCATGCTTCTTTTCAGGAGGGGGTTGCCGACTCCTCATCATCGGGAATGGTTTTAGGCGTTTGACTGGGTTAGTTTGGACATAGGTAGTCAATAAAGCCCTGTAGGCATGTCAGTATTTGAATAGATTAACTCACCATATTCATCGGTCCACCAAGCAGGACCGGTTCTGGGTCCATCATACTCCGGAGTCTTCCTACCGGCAACATACCCCGGCTCATTGGTGATGTTGGGGTCTTCTTTGCTGATTCTTCGAATTCGTGGCAACTTACGCCGCTCGGGGTCGTAGTTGGCCTTGTATTCTATGGCCGCACTGAGGATGAGCCTAGGGATATGGATCTTGATACCTTCGGACTCTGCAGCTTTGCACACTTCTGAAACCTTGATCTGTATTCCAAGGGTTTGCATTTAGAGTCCAGAAGTAACTTGTGATAGAAAACCTACCATTTCCTGCGTGACCTGGTACATGATGTGGTTCCGGAGATCGCTGTCAAATTCAGCCTTCGCGACCTTGAAGGCGTCCGTGAGACATGCATTTATCTCGTAGATGACACCTTGATAATTGATGTTTCGGGCGGCCATTGTAGATTCGTGTGTGTGTGGTGGATCTGTTGGTCAAAGTTTTCAGAATATCGGTGAATTCACCGCGAAAAACTCTCCGACGTGTTTTTTTTTGTTTTGGCCAAACTTGAACAAACAACGTTGAATATCGGCCATCGGCATTTGTTGCAGTCAATACACCTCAATGGCTCGATCTAAAGGTGAGATCTACTACTGCTGCTCATTATCAAGCACCTTTGTTGACGAATATCTGGTAAAATGTAGTAACTAGCAGGAGTATGTAGCACTCTATCAACTTTGCTGGTGTCACTCTCAACTCTGGTGTTTAGAGCCAATCGTTTTAAAGACATTGAAGGACTTCCCTGTGGTTCCCTGTAAGTTATTTTTTATAACTTGTGCTTAACTAAAACATCAATCAGCGGGACTTTTCACATTTGGCCTCGCCCCTGCTGATGAGGTCAAGTCCAAATCACCAGCTCCTGATTTGGTCAAAAACGATCCAGAAGTACCGGGAGTAGCAGGCCCCTCGGCCCCCTCCAATGTCAGAAAGGGTGGATCGGCATTCAATCCTGAAGTACCCGGAGTACCAGGCCCTTCCAATGCTGGAAATGGCGGACCGGCATTCGTTTGGCCCAGTAGTAGGTTCAATGGTGCACGACTACATGAGATTTTATCACACTTATATACAGGAACTGCGTTTGGCGGTTTCGATATGCTGAAACCACCCAGTCTTCAAAAACCCTCGGTTGAGGTGCAGGATGATGACAAAATGGTTATCGATTTGGATGCCCCTGCCGATGCAGACAGAATGGTGATCGATTTGGACACCCCCACTGACACCGACAACGACGTCAACCCCCACACCGATGCCGGTAAACAACGTAACATGGAGGCTGATGCCGTTTCCGAGGCATCCTCTTCCTCGTTCTGCACATCATATCCCAAAACGCCGAGGCCCTCAAACAAATGCAAGTCTGATGAAAAAGTTTTGCAAATATATGCTGATATCAAATCATTCAAAAGCAGGTTCCTTGTTGCATGAACAGAGAAAAACACGAAAACGGAAACGTCTAGATGCTTCAATTTACAAAGGATGGGCAAGCCGGAAAAAGCAGAAGGTCAGGTATGGAGCGGTAGTCAACCAATACCCAGCCAAACATCGGCTCTGGATTGAACACGAAGAAGCGAATATTAAACAGGAATTCAGGACATGTATAGGGGATACGACAAGGCTCAAGATGCTTCTTGATAAAAGCCTAGATACCATCTTCAGTCTAGATGTAGCCCTTGATCAATTAAAAAAATAATGTTTGCAATATACACTAAGACCATTGACCACAACAATGACAACAGCAATGATAATGCATATAATAACACCAATGAGAACACCTATAACAACGCCGATAACAACACCGATGACAACACCGATAACAACGCCGATGACCACACCAATGACAACACCGATGATAACACCAATGACAACACCAATGACAACACCGATGATGACGCCGATGACCACACCGATGAAAACACCGATGACAACACCGATGATAACACCGATGATAACACCGATGATATCACCAATGATATCACCGATGATAATACCGATGATGACGCCGATGACCACACTGATGACAACACCGATGACCATGCCGATGATAAGACCGATACCTACTCGAATGACAACACCAATGACCACACCGGCGCCGATCCCTACACCTAAGATGAGTAAACAGCCATCCCAGCCAATGTCGGCCCAACGGTCTTAGACGGGTGACAATAATCCCAGCCAATGCCGGCCCAACGGTCTGAGATGGGTGACAACCATCCCAGCCAATGTCGGCCCAACGGTCTGAGACGGGTGACACCCATCCCAGCCAATGCCGGCCCAACGGTCTGAGACGAGTGACAATAATCCCAGCCAATGCCGGCCCAACGGTCTGAGACGGGTGACAACCATCCCAGCCAATGTCGGCCCAACGGTCTCAGACCATCCACTATACTCTAGCACTTGACTCGGCCCACCGGTTTCACATGGTACATATGTCACTTCTCAGTTGCCCCGTCAAGTACCTAACAATAATATTTTCTCGGCCCATCTCGGCTGGCCCGACTCAAACCCAACATTGTCACCCTTAGTTGCCCGGTCACAGTCGGGTTAAGTCATGGCATGGTCTGGACGAAGTTAACAAACTTCTGTGATCTCGTATGAATTACATGGATGTCGTTGGGGGTGACGGGAACATTTCGCGTCTGTTGTGCGGGAGCGATGGGTAATTTCTTTCGTTGCCACTCAGAATCTTCTTTCAAGCCGGTAGAGATATTGACTGGATCTCTGCCTAATGCTGGTTCGGTACCGTGAAAGGAATCAAAAAAGTGGTTGTAGGGATCAGGTGGATTCGTGGAACGGTAGAATGGCCAAACTTTAGGTCGATCAGGCACTACAACACGAACAGGTTTGACTATTGTTTCGATGGGTACGGTTTCAATAAATTCTTCGGACCGTATGGAAGGTGTTGGTGAGGGCGTAGGTAAGGCGGATGATTGGTGATGGTAATCGTAGTCGGGATGGTCTGGGTCGTAGAGGTAAGGAGGGAAGGAGTTGTCGGGTAGGTGGTACTGGGAGTTCTCGTAGTCTTCGCGACTATGATAGTAATCCGTCTTGACTACTCGGTTCGGGTTTAGGTTCGGGTTCGGGTTCCTTGCACAGGCCTTGTATCAGATAAACCGAATATAAGCGCAGTAACTGTGGCCAAGGTTCTTCGTGACATGAGTCGGTTTGTCGGGGGAGAGAGGAACGTTTAGTCTTTTGTTACGGATCGTCTACGGGACGGCTCCGACAACAAACAAACTCAACAGGTCTTCGAGCGATGAGAGGGAGAAGGGGATATTATTGATCTGGTGTGGTAAACCAGACTAAACGTAAAGTACATTGTACATACATCAATGGTATAAAAAGGAAACATCTTGAGGGGAGGCAGTAACCTATCGTCCAATAGCATAACTCCCTCTTATCTCTGGCCAATGGCATTAAGCCCTCTTATCTCCAACCAATGGCAATAAGCTCTCTTATCTTGGATGAGTAAGTGCGATGTGATTGGACGATAACCAGACATGTGATTGATCATACATGTGGTGATGTCAAAGCGCGAGAACTTAGAACCGAAGGAACAGTAGCCAATGGGATCGTGGGACTTGGCACTTCTCCGTGGGAAAGTAGCCGTGGGAATTGAGCGATGAGTAAGCGGGCGAAGGGCGAAAAGGGGCGAAAAGGTAACACTGGTTTACCCCACCGGATTGTTAATATACTCCCCTCTCTTTCCCATCGTTTGAACCCTGTTGAGTTTGTTTGTTGTTGGAGCCATCCTGTAGACGATCCGTAACAAAAGACTAAACGTTCCATTCTCCCCCGATAAACCGACTCACGTCACGAAGAACTTTGACCACAGTTGCTGCGCTTGTAATCGGTTTATCTGATACAAGGCCTGCGCAAAGAACCCAAACCCAAACCCAAACCCAAACCCAAACCGAGTAATCAAGACGGATTACTACTATAGTCGCGAAGATTATGAGAACTCCCAATACCATCTACCCGACAACTCTTACCCTGCTTACCTCCCGTCTTCTCATTACGAAGACCTTGATTCCATCCCTCCATATCTTCTTTCCCACTGCCCCTCCTACTCCATCGCCAACACCTTCCGTACGGTCCGAGGAACTCATTGAGACCGTACCCATCGAAACGATAGCCGAACCTATCCGTGTTGTAACGCCTGATCCGCCCAAAGTTTGGCCATATTATCGTTCAACAAACCCACCCAATCCCCGCAAACAGTTCTTTGATTCCATATTTGGCACTGAACCAACACTTGGACGAGACCCAGTTGATATCCTTACGGGTCTGAACGAAAGTTCTGAGTGGCAACGACAACGATATCAACTTCCCGTTCCTCCCGTACAACAAATCCATAACATCGCTGTTACTGATACCGACATTCGTGTTGTACCCACGAGGACCCAAAAGTTCTTACGTTTCCTCCGACATCACACCAGATTTTCTCTCAAGCCACTTGAATGCTGGATTACCACCCGACTATCAGGGATATCTTTAGTGCAATGAACGCTCCCTTCCAGCATCGCATCATCTACAACCAGTGGAGTACAGCCCAAGTCCTTGAAAGAAAAGGATATTTCAGACGTCATAACATACCCAGAAAATCCTACTTGGTAGCTGATACGCCGACCGTTTACCCATTTTATCAGATAGTTACCTGGACGAAGTGGTATCAACCATTTGGAAATCATTTTCCCTCAGATTGGGCGACCGCTGTACATTCCAGTCTGAATCGTACCTGCGAGTTTTACCGTGAATATCTCCCCATCCCTGTAAAACATTTCATCCGCTACACGCATCCCACGTACGGCGAATCCATCCATCTACTCCCCGACCCTCTACTCCAACTTGAGTTTCGAATAACACGTCGTCGCATTGAGACGCAGTTAAATAACGACGCTGGTATACAACGTATACTCAAAACTCTGAACCCACGCAAACGAAAACACATCCCCGCTTGAACCATCAGTCCCGCCTACGAGCATCATATCCGACGTAAAAGACGAACTAAATGATGGCTTCCATGAAATCACTTCTCCCCCTTCCCCCAAAATTCAATGGTGACAAGGAAGAATTTTGTTCTTTTATGCGTGCGGTCATCATCTTCCTGGCTGCAAACTCAACGTACTTCGACGACTTTGGAACTACCAAGAATCCCCTCCCAGTCGAAGTACGACATGAAAGAAAGATCTTCCTCATCCTGTCGCTGATGGATAAAGGTATCACTGCCGAATGGGTCAATGATCTCTGTGACACTGTCGCAACCGATTATCACACTCGTCTAGCTGCGCACGTTCATGGCGCACCGAATCCCCCGCAGATGAACTGGGGTACATGGCCTGCTTTCATCACGTTGATGCAAGCACAATTTGACAAACCTGATGACAAACGAGACGCTGCGATTAAACTCAACGTGCTTCGTCAGGGCAAGTTGACGGCCGATGAATTCTGGCTTCAATTTGAAGTCTTATACAAACGTGCTGGATGGCATCTGATCACCCAACAGGAGCAATTAATCCCGCTCCTCGAAAATCACCTGAATAAACCGCTCGTTGACCGAATCTTCGGTCTCGAGATTATGCCCACTACTGTCGCGGAGTGGAAGACGAAGACTATCTTGTTGGACTGCCAGTGGCGATGTTGCAACGAGATCGAATGACTTACGGGTGGAAGTAACCCGATGAAGAAGAGTGAGAAGTCAAGGACGACTTCCACTTCTATTACAGCTGCCGCAGCACCTGTGAAATCGAAAGACCCCAACGCCATGGACGTCAACTGAGCCGCCGTTGCGGCTGAGAAACTCAAGCAGCCTATGTCTGCTGAACGAACGGAGTTGATGAAGGCCGGTCTTTGCTTCAATTGCAAGCAACCCGGACATCTCTCACGCAACTGCCCGTCCCGCGTACAACATGTACGCGTACTAAATGCCGAACAGGAGCAACATGTCCGCTCCATGAACACTGAACCCGCATCGAGCGGTCAAGATATCATCCAGATGCTTGAGACTCGCTGCGCACAACTTGAGGACGAACTCGCCCTCATGAAGAAGGATTTTTAAAACGGTCAAAGAAACGCATGGACTCTTCGACTACGTCTCATTTGTCTACCGCCCCCTCTGTAATTGTAAATACGCCAACTGTCATCGAATTCGACCGTATTTTGCTTGAACTCTGGACAATGAGAACAGACATGCAGAAAGAAATAAGTAAGAAGAAACAAACAGAACAATGGCTGCAATCGAAGCTGCCAGGAAAACAGCAAGTATCAGATATACAACCCAAGTATACCATGATGCCGATAGAAAGGAAACCGGTATCTGTTATGGTCACGTCACTTAAACCAGTCATCGAAAGTGAATTCAACGCTGAAGAGACAATGGTTGCCATCATGAATACCGATATGTAGAGCGCCCTCGATCTCATGAATGACTGGGATGTTCATGGACAACATACCATGAAGATTAGTCCAGGACTAGTCGTCAAGTTACGACGAATGCCTATCAACAAAGCTGCTGAATATTTGGTCACGGAACTTCCCCAAGAATATCGAGAGGTTATGGAAACAAAGGTAGAACTGATTGTGAAACCTACGGCAGTCAAGATCCATAAGATGTGTCAAATGGAGCCCCTTGTCACGAAAGCCGACAAACGGTCTGCAGAATGGAGGCTTCGAGAAGTCAACCAACGAATTGAACAATTAGTTGCATCACAAGATGACAGCACCATGATGATGTCGATCAGCGTCAAAGGTCAACTTACCACGATTGACGACCAGCGAAAATTCTCTGTCACTTGTCTATTGGATTCCGGTTGCACTGTCTCTGCCATCAATTCTGGTTTCGTACAACAACATCATCTCACGACACAAAAATACAAGAAACCTTTCCCCAGTTACAATGGGGATGGTACGATGTCAAAAGATGGCTTAATCACAGAATATGTAGAAATGAACTTACGGCTCGGCGAGCACATGGAACAGATACATCTCACGGTGATCCCTCTGGCAAAGATCGACATCTATCTCAGTTTTGATTGGCTGAAGAAACACAACCCTGAAATCGATTGGTTAACCCAAACGTTTGACTTTACTCGGTGTCTTTCTGTCTGTGGTCATTCCCCTGGCAAAATCGAAGGCATAATGTTCAAAACCACGATCTATGATAAACCCACTTGGTATCGTGCATTCCAGACAAAATCCACAGAGTTGGCGCGTGCCAAAATGGCCACTGAAGACAAGAAACCAGAACAATCAATCGTAGACCAATTACCTGATGTTTACAAGGATTATGCCAATGTTTTCGATCCCAAAGCCGCTGACTTGATGCCACCATCTCGACCATGGGATCATGCGATTAACCTGAAACCAGACGCACCCGATCATTTGAACTGCAAATTGTATCCGCTATCTCCTCCCGAACGCGAGAAACTTGACAAGTTCCTCGACGAAAATCTCAAGGCTGGTAAGATCAGACCATCGAAATCACCTTATGCCTCACCATTCTTCTATGTACACAAGAAGGATACGACCGAATTACATGGTGTACAAGATTATCGGAAACTAAACGGACATACTATTCCAGATAACTACCCATTGCCGCTGATCGATGACATCATAAATCAACTCGATGGCGCGGAGTATTTCACGAAGCTAGATGTTCGTTGGGGTTTTAACAATATATGGATCAAGGAGGGCGATCAGTACAAAGCCGCATTCCTGACTCCGAAAGGGTTATTCGAGCCCACAGTAATGTTCTTCGGTCTACGGAATTCTCCTCCCACGTTCCAGAGGATGATGAATCATATATTCCGATATGAAATACGAGCAGGCTGGTTACACATATATATGGATGACGTCATCATTTTCTCCAAGAATCTGGAAGAACATCAAGAACGAACACGTCAAATATTACAGAAATTCTGAGACAACAAATTATTCTTGAAGATCGGAAAGTGTGCCTTCGACACTCAACAAGTGGAATATCTAGGACTTATCGTCAAACATGGAAAAGTACGCATGGATCCCACCAAGACAGATGCGATCACCGATTGGCCTGTTCCAAAGAACAAGAAGGAATTACAGTCATTCCTGGGTTTCCTTAATTTCTATCGATGATTTGTTCGCAACTTCGCACAAGTCGCATTGCCGTTGAACTCTTTAACTGGCAAGAAGGATTGGGAATGGAATGTAGAACAACAGACTGCATTTGAGGAATTAAAACGAATCATCACGACAGATCCTGTTCTCGTTATTCCCCATAATCATGGAAAATTCAAGATTGAATGTGATGCCTCAGATTTCGCTACTGGTGCCGTCCTGTCACAACAACAAGATGATGGCACATGGCACCCAGTGGTTTTCCTATCGAACAGCATGTCCCCTGCGGAGAGGAACTATGATGTCCACGATAAGGAATTGCTCACAATCATCCGATGTTTCGAACAATGGCGACATTTCCTTCTTGGTGCACCAGAAATTATCGACATCTATACCAATCATCAAAACCTCACGTACTTTAGGCAGCCACAAAATCTGACTCGACGACAAGCCTGATGGATCTCATTTCTCCAGGACTATAATTTCCAACTCCATCACCGTTCTGGTACCCTGAACCGCAAGGCAGACTTGCTCTCACGACGTGTAGACCACGACCGAGGTCTTGACGACAACAAAAACATTGTTGCACTCCCTGACTCTCTATTTATGGCTTTTCTTGATACCACCACGATGAATCCCCAATGGCAAGAACAATTCATCAAGTATGGACTTCAATTGGACGAACAGGTCAGTGAAGGATTGAAGGATTCTAGCTCTCCTTGGACATGTATGGATGATGGTTTGATCTATCATAACGATCTGTTATATGTTCCAAAAGATGACCATCTCCGGGGAGAAATCATACAAGAACATCATGATACTCCCTTGTCCGGACATCCTGGACAGGAAAATACATTCAGGGCTATCGCACGACATTTCACTTGGCCATCTCTCCGCGCTGACGTCAACAAATATGTCGCAGCATGCTTACCGTGTCAACAGAAGAAAATCCATTGAGGAAAGAAACCGGGGTTGTTACATCCTCATACAACCCCCCATACCCATGGCATACTGCCACAATGGATCAGATCAGTCCTTTACCCGAGTCACAAGGTTTCAACGCTATCCTAGTAGTGATGGATAAACTGAAGAAACAATCAGTCCTCATCCCCACCACCACTACGTTGACCTCGGAAGGATCTGCACGTTTATACCGTGATCACGTCTTCAAACGATTTGGATTGCCTCATGTCATCATCTCTGATCTTGGGACACAATTTGTATCTGGTTTCACGAAAGAATTAAATCATCTACTGGGAATCATCGGACATCCGACAACTGCATATCATCCACAAGCAGATGGACAAACTGAGCGAGCCAATGCCGAAATCAAAACGTACCTCCGTATATTCATCAACCAACAACAAGATGATTGGGCTGAGTGGCTAGCCCCAGCGGAGTTCGCCCTAGCCAATCATGAATCTTTGTCCACCGGCATGTCCCCGTTCTATGCAACAATGGGTTTCCATCCCTGGAAAGGAAAGAAGCCAGTCAAGGAAGAGATTGTCAACGAATCTGCCGCCTCTTTCACAGACCGAATGAACCGCATACAAGAACAAGCAACCAATGCCTTGGCCATTGCGCAAGAGAAGATGAAGAAGTTCTATAATAGAAAGCATCGTCCCGTGCCAGAATATACTGTTGGCGACATGGTGTGGTTAGAATCCACAAACATTGATTCTCTCCGTCCATCTAAAAAGTTGGATGACAAATGATATGGCCCTTTCCCCATCGTAAAGAAGATTGGATGATCATCCTACGAGTTGAAGCTTCCCTCCATGTGGTTGAAGAAATACCCTATCTTCAACGAAGTTCTCCTATCCCCATATGTTCTGCCCGCCTTCCCTCAACAGGCAGTTACATTACCACAACCACCCACAGAGATTGTTGATGGACAGGAAGAGTATGAGATAGAAGAAGTCATTGATTCCATCGTTTGTAGGAATCGTCTGTTCTATCTCGTTCATTGGTTGGGTTATCCCCGCGAAGAAGACTCATGGATACCTGCATCGGAGACAAAGAATTGTAAAAAACTTGTCTCCGAATTCCATCAATTACACCCCCGTGCACCTACCTCGGCTAACCTACGTATCTCCATCATTCCTTGTCCCATCGATGCTTCTCCACTGCGTTCTCCTGCTACCGATGTCATTGTATCTGTTGAACCCAAAGTCATCGCTTCATTCCTCTCATGGCAGGAGAATCATGACTTTCGGTCGTTCGCCTTCCCGACCTCAGTCCGTCGTCTTTGGCTATTCGAGCTTGGTGAAGTAAATGCCATAACTCATGTCGTTACTATCGGTACACCGTCCACTCGTGGTCATCTCCGTGATGTTGCGGGTGGCCTCAGCAATCTCGCCTTCGATGACGGTCGACTCTCCACTTACGCATACCCAATTGCAATGATGCATCGTATGCGTACTCCCCTTCCTTCGGCCCTGTTGTGGGACCAGTACGACATTCTGCCTCCTCTTCGTTTCTGTGAGGTACCGCCCCGTTTCCTCTCCGACAACCCAGTCAACCCTTTCCTCCGCATCTTCTGATGGTCGCTCGTCCGTGACGACGTTAAACTATGATGTACAGAGTTGGGGGTTTGGAGACCCCCTTTCTGTTGTTGGCTACTATATAACTTATTCGCCAGATCTGCGACCCCCCGACACAGTCTGCCCCAAGCAGCCTTGCTGGCTGCCATGTATGGCACATGGTCTGTCCCTGATATACCTTTTATTCGTTCTGTTTAATTTTCTTTGTCTTCCCCGTTCTTGTTCACGCGGATGCGAACCTTGTGGGGGGGGGGGTATTGTTACCATGTTACCTTTTCGCCTTTACCTTTTCGCCCACTTACCTATTGCTCAATTCCCACGACCACTTTCCCACGACGAAGTGCCAAGTCCCACGATCCCATTGGTTACCGTTCCTTCGGTTCCAAGCTCTCGCGCTTTGACATCACCACATGTATGATCAATCACATGTCTGGTTATCGTCCAATCACATCACGCTTACTCACCCAAGATAAGAGAGCTTAATGCTACTGGCTGGAGATAAGAGGGAGTTATGCCATTGGATGATAAAGTAAAACCTCCCCTCAAGTTTGTTCCCTTATATATCATCGCTGTATGTACATTGTACTTTACGTTTGGTCTGGTTTACCCCACCGGATTGTTAATATACTCCCCTCTCTTTCCCATCGTTTGAACCCTGTTGAGTTTGTTTGTTGTCGGAGCCGTCCTGTAGACGATCCGTAACAGTAGGCTAAAATAGTGGTAGGTAGGCTTGTGCTAGTGCCTGAGTGTCTCCCTCAGACACCCCGCCAGGTCAGGCAGGGTACAGCAGGTGGGCACGAGCACCTCGCGAATATCGCACACGTCTGATCAATTGGTGGCTGTCCATGTTTGCAAGGTGGTGGTTTGCTCGGGAGGCCTCTAGGTAGTGAGGTGCGGGAACGTCCCCTCGCTGTTGCTCCGCCTGGGCCTGTCTGTTGTTATGTCCACCTCGCAAACGCCATGCACAACGTCAATTGACGTGGCTGTAGTTGTTTGTGAGGTGTGGTTGGGCAGCACAAAAGGACTGGGACTCGTCTTCACTTGCCGGAGTGACAATGTCATTGCCGAGGTGGTCGAGATTGTCGGGTCTCGTTTGTGTCGACGTCCTGCTGTCAGTTAGTGGGCGGGGGTTGTCACCGTCATTGTCCTAGGTGATAACACCGGGGTTGTCGCTGTCATCGTCGTCCCATTGCTTGTGTCTCAGTGATTATATATAGTCTATCGACCTCCCCATCTTCCTTTCCATCATTGTCACTGTTGTTGTGTCTTCACCTTCCTTGTCTTCATTGTCCTCGTCTTAGTCCCCACCCTCAGTGAAACGTCTGCTGCACATCGGGGGCACAGTGTAGTCAGCTGGCGGCAGGAATTTGAGGCAGAGGGTACCTGTCGTACCTTTGCTGAAGAGTGGGTGTCGCCATTGTGGTTCTCAAAAAGGTGTGGTGGACTGGCCACTGCTGTTCAAGTAGGCTAGGAAAAAAAGAGAAAGAGGACACACGATTTTTCATTATGGGATTGTTGGGTTACATAAACGGAGAGGGGAGGCAAGGAGGGGAGTACAAGTCTTGTAACAAGACTGCCGAAGAGCGAAGAGGATGAAAACCGCTATTTCGTGTATTTGTAATTTAACTGGATAAATCAGTTGGATTTACCGACTAAAGTAGTAATTTTAAATCATATAAAAGTAAGTAAAATGATAGAATAAGTTGGGAAAAATGACGGTTAAAAGCAGGTATTATGAATACTATTTATAGACAGTTGAATGGCAAATAAAATGCCTGCCTTACACCATGCTCAGAAAGCAGGAATACCACATGACCACAAATAACTACCAAAATCAGACATAATAAGTACCTATTTGGGAATGTCTGCTTTTGTCCGGAATTCTGTATAGCAAATGCTTCCCACAGTGAACAGGTTCCTGACAATTAAATCATCAGTAGAAGTTAGCAAGCGAATGTACCACTTACTTTGGGCTGGAAGTCTGCGTCGCGATGTACTTCTTCTTGTTATGGATCGCTAGATCAGTGGGCTCCAGCAACAACCAACTAAATCATGTTGAGATCAGACCAGAGGAAACACAAGAGGAATGGTGTATTCATGGTCTACCACTACTATACAGCAAGTAGCAGTCTGGGGGAGGGAGGAAGGCTAGGAAAGCGAACCAGGGAGAGAAAACCAGACTAAACATGAGGAAAGGGAAGGGAAAAAGAGGAACAGTTCGAAGATGAAGGTTAAAATACAAAAGAGTTAGGGAATTGCCATGAAAGACAGACTACCGGGTCTGTATGTACAAACCGAGAGAAATGTAAGAACAATAAGGCTGTCCTGCAGATACAGCATGTCCATCAGTGTTTCAGGTAGTGATTGCAAGGAAATGGTTCGGTGTAATCAAGGGTCCAGACCCTGCGCCACATGGTTGCCTCATGGTAAGGAGGTGAAACAATCCATGAGTGGATGTGTCAGTGAGCACATGATGAACATGAGGTGGCCATGTGGATGTCATGTGGCTGAGTTCCTAGTTTTGGAATGATGACATTGGTTCGTCTTCCTGATGGTTTGCATTGGCAGTAGATGCCTGGCCAATAGCAGCATACGACTATGAGTATGTGTATGCGGGATCGGGATGGAAAGGTGAACATGATGCTTCATCATTGGAGGCAGGAGAGAAGACGAATCACTGGATGGGGAAGAACCATGATGAGGTCAATGCAATGAACACTGGTAATCATACACCAGCAACTGTAGTTCCTGCAGTACGATAAGCAAGGGTGCTTCATATAACCCTTCTTGGCTGCAGGGTACTGGATGACTGGGATGTCAACTAGGTATGGATATTCCTGACCAGTGGACTGGTACACAAAGGTGATGAAACACATCGGAATGCAAGTCTTTGTGGAGCATCAAGGGGACTTGTCATACATGCGAGTTCGGGTTGTTAGCTGAGCACCGGTGGTCAGCTGATGAGAAGAAAGGTGAATGAATGTGGAGGTGACATGTGAAGAAGAGCAAGATGTTCGGCCAAGATAGGTCAAAGGAGTCATCGGTTGTCGGCAACTATGACAGATCCGAGTCATTGTGGGGAGGTTGCATTATCCGAATATAGGTTGCATAGATGTAGACGCCCACAAGGGTGGAGATGCCAATAGAACATATCACAATCGTGGCGATGAGCTGGGCATCAAAGGTAACCATGAGGATCGGGATGACGTGTCGGTCTTCTTCAAAATAGGAAAGTCGATCGGTCATCAGGCACAAGGTTATTCATTCGTCTGTGACAGGCACAAGGAACCATGTAGGTGAATTGTGAAAGAACAATAACAATGTCATGAGCATATGGGTGTGGACATATGATCGGTCGGCGGAGAACCAGAGTATTCCGATTGCTGGGTATGATCAGTGGTTGGGTCATGGAGTATTCTTGTCTCCAGGTATGCACACTGGTCATGGGTTGTGACAAGAATGGAATGGTCAAGTTCAGATTGTATTGTCTTCAGGTTCCTTCAGCTCCTGGTTGTGCATGAATGGTTATGCACCGTCAAATCATCCAATGAGAACATGGGGTCAACCCAAGAGTTCGGTAACAAGGTATCGTCCAATCAGAGCATGGGACTTGGCACATCTCCGTGGGAATGTATGGGTGTCACGTGCTGTCAAAGCAAAAGACAGGGGCAAAAAGGTGAAAATCGTAACACTTCTTCCCCTTCACTGCCGCTGACAAACTCACCCCTCCCTTTGCCACTGCACTGATGATAACTTGCCCCGACTCGCTATTTCAATTACAGCTGTTTGCATTTGTTTGTGCACTGCCACATTTTGCACGTTTTTGGCTCATTGGGCCTCAAAACATTTTGATTTATTCCTCGCCAACGGCTGCACGTATGACCACAATTACGGCCTCTTCCGAATCGTCTGAAGGAGCTCTAGGTGCTCGTATACTTCAAACATTGTAATTATTCACCGTTCAAATTCAGTTTTTTATAGGCCAGCCCCCCCTCTGTGATTTTTCATGGCCGAATCATAGGTTGTATCAACCGAAACAGGTTCACATTATGTCTTGATGGCACTACACGAGATACTGGTCTGTTTTTTTCTATCAATTTCATCTCAATTGTCACACTAATCGGTGTTTATTTTGTTTTTGGTGCCCGTCTCCTCATTTAAATTTTCCTACCTGCAGTGACATCACGCCACCCAAGAACCACTGCCAATATGCTCGGGGGAACCCTTATGAGATGCGTGCATAATATTTCCACACTTTTGCTGCCTCATCCGTCAATCAAGACCATCGAGCCCCACGCCCATCTCCCAACTTTTTGAACATCCCAGACACGCTCTCTCCCACTGCTTTCAACCAGCCCTGACTCGAGTAGACCCACTGCGACTTGTTCGCATTGAAAACAAGAGCTCGTGGGGCCCAATTCCGTCACCTCGCCAACTTGTGCCCAACCCCCTACACCCCACATTCCCAATGTCCAAGTTACACCTTCCTGCCTGCTTTCAACCGGCCCTGACTTGAGTAGACCCCCCACAACTTGTTTGCGTTGAAAACGAGAGCACAGGGGGTCCGATTCTGTCACCTCACCAGTCCCCAATCCCTACACAACTGAATTACATTGAGGAGATGGAGGATTGGCTCTGGTATTATGTTACATCACTCTGGAGTGTCAATTCACTTTGTATAGGGTACTGTGTCAACTTATAGGGTACTGTATCAACTTGTTTTACAGAGGAAATTTGTTTTGGAGGTGATAGCCACCCACTGTTTTCTGTAAATGCCTCATCCCCAGAAAATGAAACTTTATGTCAGTAGAATATAAGTAATAACATTGCTGTTACAACAATATTTGTCTGCTTCAAGAATCCTGGAACTACAGTATGAAAAATGCCCCTGGCAGTGCAGCCTTTCCAATTTTGTTGGAGGCGTCGCACATTACTTGAAAGTATCCGCTATACCTTGGGGGACATGGTGGGCATTCAGGACGACAGTGTTGCAGTGCGAGGACGGCATTGTTTTTACCACACTCATGGATGTTTAGTTGCCAGGACCAATTCACTCGACTTCGAGTAGTTCTGTCATGACAGAAACTATCAGACATTAGTTCCTAGATAGAATAGATAGATTTACCTGGCATAGTTGTGTTTTTCCCGCATTCCATTTGTACATTTTGGGTTGCGCTGCTGTTTACTCCAAACCATTCCCATGTCCCACCCTCCCACCACATCCACACCAATTCTCGAGGCACCAAGCAACTCGCCATCACCGCAATCCATCCAGGACACTCCCACCCCAGAGGTAGCCAATGGGACTAACAAATACAGCCTACTGTCTCCCCTCATGCTCACCCTCCAATCATTCAAGTCATCCGCCCTGGCCCAACCTCTATGCATCGTCGAAAACGGACATGGCATATTGTCATCCCTCGCGTTCACCCTCCTATCGTTCGATTTGCCACCTGCCCTGGCTCAGGTTCTTGGTGCTGTTGGAAATAGAAATGGTCAATTGTCGCTCACCCTCCAACCATTCAACTTGTTGAGGCATTAGTCCACCCCGGCCCAACCTCCACGCGTCGTCAAAAACAGACATGGCATATTGTCGGCCCTCGCGTTCACCCTCCTATCATTTGATTCACCACCCACCCTGGCTCAGGTTCTTGGTGTTGTTGGCAATGAAAATGGTCAATTATCTCCCCTTGCACTCACCCTGCAATCATTTGACTCGTTGAGGCATCTATCTGCCCCAGCCCAACCTCTACGCATCGTCGAAAACGGACATGGGGTATTGTCTCCCCTCGCGTTCACCCTCCTATCGTTCGATTTGCCACCCACCCTGGCTCAGGTTCTTGGTGCTGTTAGAAATGAAAATGGTCAATTGTCTCCCCTCACGCTCACCCTCCAATCATTCGACTCATTAAGGCATCTATCTGCCCTGGCCCAACTTCTACATGTTGTCGAACATGGCGTATTGTTGCCCCTCGCGTTCACCCTCCTATCATTCAATTCGCCACCCGCCCCAGCTCAGGTTCTTGGTGTTGTTGGAAATGAAAATGTTCAATTGTCTCCCCTCGTGCTCACCCTCCAATCATTCGACTCGTTGAAGCATCTATCTGCCCCAGTCCAACCTCTACACGTCGTCGAAAACGAACATGGCATATTGTTGCCCCTCTCGTTCACCCTCCTATCATTCAATCCGCCACCTGCCCTGGCTCAGGTTCTTGCGGAATCTTGTCCACTTGTCAACATTGCAGGCACCCGTGGTGTGAAAGCTTCATCTTTTTTTTCACTGATGAAAAAGGGCTAATCACTGTTTCTTTCCATACACAGATGAAAGAGATCCAGGGTTGCCAAGCAATAAAGCTCTTACAGTGATATACCTTCTCTTTCCCCAAGAAACATCAAGTGGTGCAAGAGTGTTGGTATGCAGCGGGTCCAAAACAAGCTAGAACATGTGTGATTGGTTTTAGTGTTGGGGAAGTTTGGTCTCAGACCAATCCAAACCCGGTTTAGACTGAACCAAAACTGCTGGTCTTGGTTTCGGTTTGGAGATTTCCAGCAGAGACCGAACCATTCAGTCTCCGGTTTGGGGATTTGGCTGCAGTTCAAACTCAGTTCAAACTCAGTTTGAACCAAAACCGATTAACGTCGGCTGGCAAGCTCACCCCCCTTCCACAACATCTCAAACAGCCCCCAATCAAGGATTGAGTGCCAAACCATTTACTATTATTTCCTTATTGTTGAACATGACATGGCGCTACCAACACCCCACAACCAACACCATGACCATGACAATCACCACACAATCAACACCGGTCCAAGCCACCCAACGTTGCATACACAACACATCTGACTTGTCGGGCACCACCTAGTGTTGGGGAAGTTCGGTCTCAGACCGACCCAAACCCGGTTTAGACCGAACCGAAACCGGCGGTTTCGGTTCCGGTTTGGGAATTTCTAGCGGAGACCGAACGGTTCGGTCTCGGTTTGGGGGATTTGGCTGCGGTTCAAACCCAGTTCAAACTGAGTTTGAACCGAACCAATAAATGTCAGCCAGCAACTCAACACTCGCTCATCGCCCATCCACAACGCCTCAAACAAGCCCCGAACAAGGATCGACCACCAGGAAATGGCGGCTGGGAGTACCCAGCCGCCCAGGTAAGTGTTATCTATATTATCTATACCGGATTCTAACTACAAATATGACAGGCAACACCACCACTAACACAACCACAACCAACGCCAACACAACCGCAACCACGATGACGACGACCACGATGACCAATGGCAACGACTGCATCAATGTTACGACGGACCCCCATCCGGCATCAAACAACATGCGCACTGGAACGCGAACAACACCAGGGCCACATCCAACGCCAACAACAACGCGTCCAAGACGCGCATGCACGCAAACCAACGTGCACGGGGTGGAGTGGCAGTCAACAAGATGGAACGAGCAGTGGGGGGTGGTGCATCCACCCCCGCTCCTTCGTGGTATGTTGTTTTTATGTTTTTATTGAAGTTTTTATTGATTTTATTCGTATATACCGGAATGCGGCACCACACCACCATCACCATCGCCACCACCACCACCACCACCATGCAACACCGATGCGGCCAACGCGGGGTCAACCCGTCCGTCGCGCGTGTACAACACGCATGACGCGTTGGGACACCCACGCGGAGAGGCTCGTACGCCACCACCACCACACGTCTGCCGAAAACAACCAGCATGGGTTCAACCCGCCCATCGTCGCATGCACAACGCGTATGACGCGTCCGGACAGCCATGCAAAGAGCCGCGCGTATGGCTCAACGCCCGCGCAAGGTGTGCCAGTACCCCAGCACCTCAATCACACCTCGCACACAGGTTAGCCATGTCAATTGACGTGCGCAACACTGTTGCGAGGTCAGAATGGTGCAGGGTGACTGACCACCCAGCGGTTCGCGGTTCAAACCGCGTTTGGACCGAAACCAAACCGATGTAAACGGTCTACATCGGTTTCGGTTTCGGTTCAGGATTTTTCAGCAGGAACCGAATGGTTCAGTTCCGGTTTGGGGCAAAAAGGCCGAAAACCGAACCGAACCGAACTTCCCCAACACTAGGAACTCCAGAGTGATGTAACATAATACCAGAGCCAATCCTCCATCTCCTCAATGTAATTCAGTTGTGTAGGGATTGGGGACTGGTGAGGTGACAGAATCGGACCCCCTGTGCTCTCGTTTTCAACGCAAACAAGTTGTGGGGGGTCTACTCAAGTCAGGGCCGGTTGAAAGCAGGCAGGAAGGTGTAACTTGGACATTGGGAATGTGGGGTGTAGGGGGTTGGGCACAAGTTGGCGAGGTGACGGAATTGGGCCCCACGAGCTCTTGTTTTCAATGCGAACAAGTCGCAGTGGGTCTACTCGAGTCAGGGCTGGTTGAAAGCAGTGGGAGAGAGCGTGTCTGGGATGTTCAAAAAGTTGGGAGATGGGCGTGGGGCTCGATGGTCTTGATTGACGGATGAGGCAGCAAAAGTGTGGAAATATTATGCACGCATCTCATAAGGGTTCCCCCGAGCATATTGGCAGTGGTTCTTGGGTGGCGTGATGTCACTGCAGGTAGGAAAATTTAAATGAGGAGACAGGCACCAAAAACAAAATAAACACCGATTAGTGTGACAATTGAGATGAAATTGATAGAAAAAAACAGACCAGTATCTCGTGTAGTGCCATCAAGACATAATGTGAACCTGTTTCGGTTGATACAACCTATGATTCGGCCATGAAAAATCACAGAGGGGGGGCTGGCCTATAAAAAACTGAATTTGAACGGTGAATAATTACAATGTTTGAAGTATACGAGCACCTAGAGCTCCTTCAGACGATTCGAAAGAGGCCATAATTGTGGTCATACGTGCAGCCGTTGGCGAGGAATAAATCAAAATGTTTTGAGGCCCAATGAGCCAAAAACGTGCAAAATGTGGCAGTGCACAAACAAATGCAAACAGCTGTAAATAATCCATGTGGCTGAAGGCACAGAGTTCGGACAATGCCACTGTAGGGTAACACATCATGTGACTGTGAATTATTCTGCTTGAAAAGACCACTGATATGTAAATTGTAAATTCAATGGGAGATATATAAGACATTTGACATGTAGTAAAATTCGAGTGACATCCATTGAATGTTTCCATCAAGTCAAATTATTATTTATTTAAGGAGGAGGTGTGGTTTTCTGCTGCAATTTGGAGCTAGAGCTTGATTTATAACATGACACCACCTGCTCCTTGAATAAAAAGCTAAAAATAATTTGAGTGGACAGAAACATTCAATGGATGTCACTCTAATTTTACTACATGTCAAATGTCTTATATATCTCCCATTGAATTTACAATTTACATATCAGTGGTCTTTTTAAGCAAAATAATTCACAGTCACATGATGTGCTACCCTACTATGGCATTGTACGAACTCTGTGCCTTCAGCCACATAAAACTTTTTTTTTTTTTCACCGGCGACAAGGATTTCCAAAAACACAGTAAACAGGCCCTTGATAATGCCAACAAGGAAGTTCATGATATGCCCAAGTTGGCTGCCGACAAAAAGAGGGAAATGCCCGGACCACCAGCTGGTGGATCGATTGTAGAAATTCCACCAATAACAACAATAGAAGACATTTTGAAGATACCCGGTTTGCCTGACATCCTGGAGATGGAGGTGGATGAACTTGAGGACAACCCTTCCGAAAAGGATAAAAAGGAAATGTCTTTTGATAGTAAGGATAAACCAGCAAAGTCTCAAGGTTAGTACAAGAGTGCTCAAGACATGAAATCTAATGATGTTACAGCCCCAAAAGATGATGGTTTTCCCGAGTTTTCGGCATCATTCATTTCCAGCCTTTCGGTTGAAGGAAAGGCCGAACTTGCAAGTTATCTAGGGAAAATCTGGACTCAAGTAGAGGACAGCTACAGGCTTGTATGAAAACAAGCCCTGGATAAATTTGAGGATGGTGAACATTTGAAAGAGAGGTGGAGGTTTTTGGTGGCAACACGTCCTGGAATCAGATAGTGGAGGATAGTTTGACATGCTCAATGTTTTCATGTGGGCCGAATTTTTATTGTTCATGTTCAATTGAGCTTGAGGAGAGCAATGAGTATTTAGTTGAAGTCAATCAGCCTGCAAATGTCCGATTGGCTTTGTACTAGTCCAATCAGCATGGTGCAAGTTGGATCGGCATTTTGCAAGCTCACACGAAGTTGCAGTTTTCATGCTTCCAATTAAGCTTGAAAGCACAATTATTATTGAGTTCATTGTAATTGGCAGTTTGCAAGTCTGATCGGCATTTTGAAAGCCAATTTTAATAAATGCCACAATTTTTAAATTGGAAACACTTATATGATGAATACTCTTGAGGTTATACATGGGTTGATCCTCTCAGTCTCAACACCGATGCCAATGCCAATCCTGATGCTGATGCCGATTCCAACACCGATGCCGATTTTGATGAATCTCCAATTTTTACATGGGATACACTCATATGGATACACTCAACATTATACAGAGGTTTGATCCTCTCCTACCAGTCTGTCCATACAATTTCCAGTCATCCATGAAGCTGCCTGAACCCCAACTCTCTCATGCACATTGTCTCTCATATAAAATGCAAGACACACCCTTTCACCTTTAATGCTATGCACCCCATGCCTCAAAATTCTTCCCCCAAGATGGACAAGTGTCCTGGAGTTGTACTGCAAGTGAAGTCCGATGTTTGGCAACTCCAAGATGGCCTTGTCATATGGCCCAACAGTCGCCAAAATATCATACCATTCTGCCCTTGAATTGTTGTCCTGGTGTGCTGGGGTTTCCCAATTGCTGATCACCGACATTCCATTGAATACCAAGGGCCATTGGCTCAAGATGTCAAATAGGCTGGGTTCCTTTGCCAGACGAAGAAGTGTCTCGAGGCCACACTTGTACAACTCAGGGTGTGTAATGGAGAGGGTTGCTGATATTAACGCAAGTGATTCATTGGCAGCATTGAGCCATGCACGTCCACTGGCATCGGCATGCAAGTCATTCAATGCCAATGATACAACGACAGGTTCACTATTTATCTATAGCATTTTTGCTTATTATAATCAATCCTGTTTAATGATACTATGGCCCACTTACATCATGGCCTTGTTGAAACCAGGCCGGAGATAGTTCCACTGATCCCAGTGTGATCCAAATACAATTTTCGGCCTTGAGGAAGAGTCGGGGATCCAATCTCCAATTTTTCTTCCTTCCAGGTAGCATGCTCTGCCATAATGGGTTTTCCATGTGCTTCATGGTACTTGCAATGATGAACTATCAAGATGATAACCTTTTGAGGTCAGAGTTATAATGGAAAAATTGGAAAAATTACTTGTCTAGTAGTGTTGGGGAAGTTTGGTCTCAGACCGATCCAAACCCGGTTTAGACCGAACCGAAACCGCTGGTCTCGGTTTCGGTTTGGAGATTTCCAGCGGAGACCGAACCATTCAGTCTCCGGTTTGGGGATTTGGCTGCAGTTCAAACTCGGTTCAGACTCAGTTTGAACCGAAACTGATTAACGTTGGCCGGCAAGCTCACCCCCCATCCACAACATCCCAAACAGCCCCCAATCAAGGATCAAGTGCCAAACCATTTACTATTCTTTCCTTATTGTTGAACATGACATGGCGCTACCAACACCCCACAACCAACACCATGACCATGACCATGACCACCACACAGTCAACACCAGTCCAAGCCACCCAACATTGCGTATGCAACACATCTGACCTGTTGGGCACCACCACCACCACCACCACCACCACCATGCATCACCACCACCACCACCACCATCACATGTAACCTGCCACGCATGTACAATGCGTGTGACATGTCAGAACACCCATGGAGAGGCCCACGTGTGGCTCAATGCCAGTGCAGGGTGTGCCAGCACCCCAGCACCCCAATCCCACCTTGCAAGCAGGCTGGCCACGTCAATTGACGTGCACAGCACTGTTGCAAGGTCAGAATGGTGCAGGGGGACTGGCCATTAGCAGTTTGCGGTTCAGACTGGGTTTGGACTGAAACCGAACTGATGCAAATGGTTTGCATCGGTTTCGGTCTGGTTCAGAGATTTTGGGGTGGAAACCGGACCATTCGGTTTCCGGTTTGGGCAAAAAGGCCCCAAACTGGACCAAACTGAACTTCCCCAACACTGTTGTCTAGTAGGCATCAAGGCATCAGGAAGATACCAACAGAGGATTCTACCATGCCGATCTCTTATGGTTGTAGGCATATCTACTTTAAGAGGCGGATTCAAAATCAATGGATATCGGGATACGATTGCCACTTCCTTTTGGGCATTGAATCCTGTCGGTTTGGGACCCAACCTTGACGAATATCGGTTGGCATCCCAAGGCAAGGTCACTAAAATTTATATTGAGCATGGTGAACTATATTTGAGCTATATTCTTACCTGGATTTTGGTATGCCAGCACAAGCTTATCTACCAACAGCTCACAATCACAAACTAATTGTGTACTGAATTCCAGGGGAGGGAGAATTGGCCCCACATTCTCTGCTTTTTGGGAGATGTGTCGCTTAAATTTGACAATGAGGTATGCAGATATTTGATTCATATGGTCAAGGATGGACAGTGATGGAAGGGAATGGCTCATGTTGAGATGATATTATGAATGTATATGGTTGAGTGAATAATGTCAATATTGCCTAGTTTGGGTTGCTCTTGTTGAATAATTAAAAATATTGAACACCTCCATTTGAGATGAAACTATGATGGATGGTGCAGCATGAGTGTCACCTACCCCTCCAAATGTCAGCCCAGTGGTCTAAGATGAATGTCACCCACCCTCCAAATCTCGGCCCAATGGTCTGAGACGAGTGACAGTCATCCCCCCCAAATGTTAGCCCAACGGTCTGAGACGAGGGTCACCCACCCCTCCAAATATCAGGCCAGCGGTCTGAGACGAGTGACATTCATCCCAGCCCATGTTGGCCCAGTGTTCTGAGACAAGGGTTAATCAACCCAGTCAATGTCGGCCCATCAGTCTCAGATGGATTACAATAGGCTGCCTCTACACTTGGCCCATCCGTCTCACATGGCATATCTTACACTCCTGCTCCATCAAGTACCTAACAATAGTAATTTCTCAGCCCATCTCGGCTGGCCTGTCTCAAACCCAACATTGTCAACCTTAGTTGACTGGTCACACTCGGGATAAGTCATGTCATGGTCTGGACTGCAGGTATGTAGCATGGAAAGCGATGCTCTGAATATGGCATCAGTAATTTCTGGGGTCCTTTTTGAAACCCTTGAGACCCTTTTTCAAGATGTGCAAGATGCACAAGGTCTCCAAGGTCTCCAAGATGTTGACCTTTTCTAAGCTAGGTCCCTTTGCTTGGAAAAGGTGATTCCTCTTGAAAAAGAGGATTTCCCTTGTAAAAGGGTTCAAAAAGGACTGCTCTTTTCAGCAAGAGTTTTTACTTTTCTAAACTAGGACAACCAGACATCAGTAAAAACTACACCTTTTTTGGGCCCTTTTCACCTTTTTCATGCCCAGTAAGCCCTTTTTCATACAGCAAATTGTGATAGCAAGAAAATATTAATTGTATGACCATATAAGGATGATCAATTGATTAATTATAATAATTACATTACAATATGTGTATAATAATTAATTAAATGTTATATGCAAATACTCTATTACTGACCAAGTACCTACTAAGTGCAGTAAATGAGGCAGATATGTAGCCAAATGGCCAAATGTGCATGGCTTATATATGTTTTGAGTTCGCACACAGACCATTTGGTGAAAGGAGTGCCAAACACCACTGAGTTGCCACACGGCAACACCAACTGGCACCAGAAGGGCAACATAGCAGCAACAGCAGGACAATGACGACGAGGATGGCGGCGGCCACCACCACTGCCAGCTGGCAGCAGCAAGTAGGACAATGGTGACCACAATGATGGCTACCACCACTGCCAGCTGGTAGCAGCAAGTAGGACAATGACAACGATGGCCTAGCACTGCCAACTGGCAAGCCGACAACAACAACAATGGCCATCCCCACTGCCAACTGGCAGCAGCAGGCAAGATGGCAGCAGCAAGCAAGATGACAGCGGTGGCGACAACTATTGCCATTGCCAACTGGCAGCAGCAAGCAAGCAAGATGACGACGATGATGATGATGGCAACCACCACCACCAACTGGCAGCAGCAAGCAGGACGACGACAATGACAATGGCCATCAGCACTGCCAACTGGCAGCAGCAAGCAAGTCAATGACAATGTCATCAGCTGCTACTGCCAACTGGCAGCAGCAGCAGGACAATGATGATGATGACAACCCACCACTGGCAGTGACAGCTGCAGGACTGTTGGCCACCACCACTGCCAACTGGCAATGGCAGCAGCAGGACCTTGCCATTGTTGTCAGCTGCCACAACTGTCAGCAACAATGGGGCGACCCACTGGTGGTGGTGGCAGCGGCGAGACCATCATGATGAAGACATGGGCTGGCGGCAAGAGCGATGATGGTGTTACTGTACATAATTTATTTCAAAAATCATCAATATTCATTAAAAAGGTGTAACAAACTGAGAGAAAAGTTTCGAAAGGTATGGGAAGATGTTTTAGGGGGGAAAAGTACTTCCATTCAATCTAAACAACTTTTAAAAAGGTCAGGTCTGACAAACTGAGGAAAAACAAAAGCTCAGAAGTAGCACAAGTTCTTCAAGGGTTTGACAAAGGTGGACAAAAAACTTAGCAAAAAATGTCAACAAGTTCAGAAAAAGCAAAAGTTCTTCAAGGGTTTAAAAAGGTGGACAAAAAACTTGGCAAAAAAGGTCAACAAGTTCAGAAAAAGCAAAAGTTCTTCAAGGGTTTAAAAAAGGCAGGCCAAAAAACTTGGAGACAAGACTTGCAAGGTTGAAAAGAAGCACAAGAGTCATCAAGGATATGAAAAAGATCTACTCACATCAGTCACTAAAAATAATTCTACCTGCTTTTCTATTGCTCTCTGTACCATCACCGAACTGAAAACCAAAGAAGTGAAAACAAAAACAAAAACATTCACCAACAAAATTTGTCAAGCTGTTCAAGTAGTTAAAGGTGCACAAGTCATGAAAAAAGTATAAAAAAACTTTGGTAAAAAGTCCAAGAGGTTTCAAAAAAGTGCAAGGCCCCCAAGGGTTTCCAAAAGGACCCCAGAAATTACTGATGGGTAAGAACCAATTTCCAAGTCCTAAAAGTATTTTTAGGTCTTGGTCTTATATCAACCTGACCTGCCAATTTGCAGCCAGCCATCTATCGTTGTGGCAAATGCCGAGTTTGTGTGTGTTTATCAATTCTCTACATGACCTTTTGACCTTTCAACAATTTGCTGCACCAGGCTCAATTCACATCCAATTGCTTTGATTCCAGTCAGTAGATTTTTTCATTAGTTTAGGAGACTTCAAATACTATTTTTTTGATATTTTATCTGGCACAAGGGGTTCATAACAATGGGGATAATGGTGTCAAAATGAGGAAACTGGATGGAGTAACAAAAAAAATGACAGATCACCTTCAAAAAATTCAGGGATTGGTATCTTTCTATTTAGAAAATAATATTTCAAGGCAATCCATAAAGTTCTTGTTCCTCTGAGCTTGTCTGTCTTCTGAGTGTGACATGCTTAAGAGTATTTCAATCTCTGACCAAAATGCAAGCAGTCAAGTCAAGTTGGCCCTTCAATATGGTGCCTATGGTGCAAATCACTTAGTCACCACCAAAATTGTACAGTGGCCAGGTTGGGTTCTGCTGGCCCTAAAAGGTCTAAATTCATCTAAACCCTGGTCTGTTGGTGGTGAGGAACTCACAGAGAACTAAAATGATTGCAGAAATGTAAAAAAATTATTATTAGAATGCAATACTCCTCTTATTCTCTGAGCTACCATATGCCACCAAAAAAGTCACTTCGAGAAGTGGTGAAGTGAGCCCATGTGGGGTGAGCAGCTGTGCATGAACATGCAAAAAATCAATATTTGAAGCTTCAATTGGAAACACTGGAGAATCAACCTGACTTCCTTGGTCAAAAGTTACTTGTTCAAGAGGTAATTGAGGGAGTAGGACATTTTTATCTTGTCCTCCCAAGTTCCATTGTGAACTAAATTTCATTGAATTCTTCTGGGGTGCTTTTACAGCCGTTTGAATAATTCTTGGCACTTGCGTGGAATTTGAGCATTTAAGGAATTTTGGACTTAGTCAGATTTTTGTGTCGTTAGTCTCATCAATGTACCATACTATCAGCCGCAATGTCAAAATTGCAGCTGTCAGACTCTTTGAGCGTGAATTGCTTGACCTTGATGACATCCTTGACTGCTGCGGGTTCTCTCAAAGAACCTGGTATCGCATCATCAGCCTCTGGCGCACGACTGGGGATGTTGTGTCACACAGAAAGAGCCTGAGAGGTCGCCTCCGTTCCCTTGACCACAATGATGTCCATTATCTACTACAGCTCATCGATGCCAATCCAGATTACTTTCTCAATGAACTCTTCCACCTCCTGAAGACCAACCGTTTCATTTCCATCCACTACACCTCCATTCATAACCAGCTTCTCAACACCAATGTCAGTCGCAAACGCTTGCGACACATTGCCCTCGAGCGAAATGAAGATCGCCGCGCCCAATTCATCCAGAGAATGGCCCGTTATACGCCAGAAGAGCTTGGATTCATCGATGAAGTCTCCAAGGAAGAGCGTACCGTTGGAAGGCACTATGGGCAGGCAAAACAAGGTCATCGAGCCTGCAAACGTCAAGTCTTTGTCCATGGATGGCGTACGTCAACCGTTGGGGTGCTTACCATTGATGGATTTGTGTCTGGACTATTGGTGGAAGGGTCATTGACCAAGGTGAAGTTCTTGCACTGGCTCGAACATTCTGTGGTATGTTCTTTTCCATTTTGCTTGTTCTACATGTCCTAGCTACCCATGTGCGATGCATACCCAGGCCCACTCAGTGTGCTTGTCCTTGACAACATGAAGATTCACCATGGCCCTGAGATCTTGCCACTCACTGATCACTTTGGTGTTCGCATTGAATACTTGCCGCCATACTCACCTGACTTGAATCCAATCGAGGAGGCATTTTCACAGATCAAGAGCTTTATTTGACGTAACCAGGAGTACTATGCGGCATCAACTGATGATGGAATACTGTTTGATATGTACGAGGTATTGGACATTGTAACTGGGCAAGACGCTGCAGGTTACTTCGCCCATGCAGGTTATTTGTAGCGGTAACGGTGTTGTACTCAATTTTTAGTTGTACCTGTGTATTTTCAGTTGTATCTGGGTAGTTTGTACTCTTCTCGGACTTGTGTTACGATATCTCGCAATCTCATCATGCTGGCCATGAAACTTTGATACCATTACTACGTGAACTACTAACATGTAAAACCAAAATATTGAGGATGAAATGATTGAACCCTACCCAATGACTGACCACTTCTTGATGGCATCCCGCAGAGCCCCCACCTCGCTGTGAAGAAACTTCATTTCGTAGAGTTCTTTGATGGTGACAAAGCGGAGGATCCACGCATGCATATATGAGTTTGCCACCAACTTTTGTAAGACCTCCGCTTGCAGCTCGTACATGGTGCAGAAGTCCTGGATGGACATGTCTTGTCCAGGTAAACGATGCAGCTGGAGAAGAGTTGGGCACAGCAGGTCATATGGGATGGGATGCGGGGCAGGCATGGGTTCTGGGGCTGCGGGTTCTGGGGCTGCGGCTGCAGCAGGGACTGGGTTGCCGAGGATCGGTGCCTGAGGTGGACGGAGTAGCTCCACGATCTCTTTGCCAATTGTGATGTTGAATACTGGTGCAGTGGTTGCAGAGGTAGCGGTTGAGCGGTTGTTGGCTTCAAGACGGCACCGGAGCACTGGGCTGAGAGCAGCAGCTTCGGTGTCAAAGATTTGATGGTTGGGAGGTTTGTCAACAGTGGCATGGTCGTTGCCCTTCATCTGCAGAGGCATTAGCTTACTGTACATACACCAGTGAGAAATTGGAAGACTTACGATGGATTGGGCCCAGCACTCAAGCCTTTCATGATTGAGTGGAATGTGTGTACCCTCGCCGTTGACATAGCAATACATCCCAATGCAAGCCGGCTGCTTCTTGGGACATTTCCAGTGACTCTGAAGGAGTTGGATGTTGGCCACAGTTTTGATATTCCCCGGAAGTGTCGCAGGATGGCATTTGGACTGTTTCTTCTTTTTCCGATGCCCCTCTGTGCCCGATTCATTCTCCTTATCACTACCACTAATGACTGCACGAATGGTGACATGAACAACCGCATTTTTGCCAATGTGTGATAGCAGAATTTCGTAGTCAGCCAGGGATGTGAGCGAGACACCAGGCTTGGGAATGACGCGAGGGATGTAGAACATTACATCAAAATCTCCAATGTCTGTTGTGGTAATCTTGAGTGCCATGTCTATTTTTGCCGTTAGCTGTGCTTTCACTGTATCCCATGGCTCGTCATCTTTGAGGTGCAGAGAACAGTTCTTTGGTGAGCGCCTGTTTTGGGCTTTCTTCATCTCAGTGACTGAGAAGATAGCAAGAGAGTAGTTGACACTCTTGGCTGTTTTGCTGGGGGCAGGTAGGGTTTTGCGATGCTTCTGGGCAATAAGAGCCGGTGTGGGTGTGTCAGAATGGTCTGTCACAGCATCAGTGGAATCAGAGTCATTGGACTCATCAGATTTGGAGAAATGGTGGTCAACATCGCTGTTGACGATACTGGGACATTGGCGAGTCTTTTTCTTTGGATGGCCCATGGTATTGCAGGTTGAAGATGATGGGTAAGACTTAACGACACAAAAATCTGGCTAAGTCCAAAATTCCTTAAATGCTCAAATTCCGCGCGAGTGCCAAGAATTATTCAAACGGCTGTAAATGATACCCTTGTGAGCATTGTGATATGACATTTGATATACTCAAGGAGAATATGTCCAAGGCACTTGAATCAGTTCCACTTGACACTATCTGGAAATGGGAGCATAGGATGTACCAGTGGATGGCAGCTTACAGGGAGGGCCCAGGCACTCATGAGGCTCAGATGAAAGTCAAGGCTTTCAGTTCAATGAAATACAAGTCTCATCGTCGAATACCCAAGTTGGTCCCAGCTGCAATGGATGCCTGAGACAATATTTCCTTTTTAGTATATTAGTAATACTCCATATATAGTAATGGCCAAATGAGTATGATCTCAAATTTGACCAGGCCCATTTTTGATGCTATCAAAATTCTGTCTTGGGGTTTGGATCCCCTCATTAAAAGGAGCATTTAGGAATGAGAAAAATATTAAGATTTACAGGTGCCCATAAATTTGTACGATTTTGATGGTGACTAAGTGATTTGCACCATAGATATCATGTGTGACATGCTGTAACTTTTTGTTAAAAGGTAGTCCAAGACCATTAAAAGTTAGGGAATAGCACAGGTATGGGTAAACCCACGGTTTTTGAGCTGTGGTTGATTGAGTATGGGTACAGTTTCCAATTAGGCAACCCATGCACAACCATTGATACGCTATAGGAAGCTGTAAAGGGGGAGATCCCCAAACAAACTACCTATTAGGTGAATGCGAGGATGCGAAGATGTCTAGTACACGTAGAAAGGTTTGGGAAGGTATGGAAACTACTATTAAGTTTCTGAACAATAGGAACATATGTGTGACAGTTGCGATCAACTGTGCGACTTCGCGAACACGGTCACGATGATGATATCAATATCGGATGATGAAGACTGACAGACTCAAGACTATAACTTGAGTTTGCGCTAAAGAGAGCTTTATAGCTCTTAGACTAAGATTGAAAGGGAGGGAAAGTCGTATGTTTCTCTGCGAGAAGAAGGAGGGGGGTCTCTGTCTATCTATGTATCTAAACTACATCTCTTTTTATACTACCTCGATCAGAGGATCGGAACGGTATAAAATTGATAGAAAGGAGTAGTAATGATACTAAATAGAGATGGGGAGAAAGGGATCAAAAGGTGAAACATAATATGGAAACAAAGAAACAAAGGAAGAAGAAAGGTAAAATAGAAAAGAAAGGGAAACTACTATACAAATACGTCCAATACGATCGAAAGTGAGGTAAGAGGTGGATGGAATAGGGGGAATGAACCTTCGATAAAGGCGGGATTGGTCCACTACAGGATGGCTTTGTCCTGGTGCTGCGACAAGTTTGGAAGTGATCGATCGTTGTCGAGAGATATCGGAATAGTTCACAGACATTCATAAGATCGTGGGGTATCAGGATATGGTCGATGGAAAGGTAGAGTATGTCTGATTTGTATATTCGGAGCTCAGGATTGTATGATGCGTATCACCGTACCTGCAGACACTGCATCCATCACGGGTATGGGTCTGCATTACCTACAGTCAGACACAGGTAGCATCAATGCCAGTGGGCAGTGAGCTCCTCGAGCCCCACAAATGAAGCATGCATGTCAATTGACATGATGGTTCATGTTTGTGGGGCTGGGCTGGGCTCCACTGCCATCCTTCTGCTCCACCACCATCGTCATCACCTTGCTGCTGCCAGTTGGCAGTGGAAGTCATTGCCATTGTTGTTGTTGTGATGGTAATGGTGGTGTCACGAGATGATGCATTCTGAATGTGTTGTTCTGCTTCTTTGAGGTGCTAAGTAGGGTGTAACACAGGTTACCTGTGTCACTGCGTGGGTACCATGGGCAGGCACTACTGTGAGCGCATCACTGGCAAGCTGAGGTCCCAACACCTCACTCAGGCCAGACACACATCAATTGACATGTCTGTCACCCTAGTGAGGTATGGGGTGGGGACTGCGCTGTTCCTGGTGCCCTTGATGCTGGATACCTCACGAACAATGTCTACACATCAGTTGACATGTCAGGCCATGTTTGTGAGGTGGCTGGTGGCGAGGTTATCGTTGTTGGTGCTGGATACTTCACGAACGACATCTACATGTCAGTGCTCATTCATGAAGTGATATGGCCAGTGGTGAGGAGAATATGGGAACATGGGCTACACATACATTCCCTTTGTTGTCATTGGGGCTTTTGTGTTTGCAAGGGGATGGTTTAGTTAGTAGACATGATGGGATAGATATGGGGCACATACCTGGGCCAGTAGGTGGGCACACCATCAATGCTGGATATGAAATATTTCACCTCTTCCAGCAACAATTTGCCAAAAACCAAGTGGAGCCCTGGTGCACCACAAAGTACTCAGAGCACCCAAGCCTCGATTTGTCCAATAGGTATTTTACACCTAAGAAAGATGCACCCAACGTAATCCACGTGCCTTTCACAGACAACATTGAACCACAAGGAACCTTGGAAGACATGGCCAAAGCAAACTATATACATAGCAAGGAGAATGAGATAGGTGCCAGGCTGATGAGACAGGTGTCATCAGGTGAGTTCATAGCGTACACAAAAGGTATCTGAGCTCACGAAAATAAGCAGCTTTACTACAGCCAAGCCACAAAGCTTTCGAGTTGGGGACATTGTGGAAACACAGATGTCGTGTGTCGTTGTGCCAATAAAGAACAAGATGCATAAAATGATGCTGGTTCTCCATGCCGTCATTCTACTCAACAGTACTTTCAGCCAGGTGGGGTGCTCATTGAAGGCTGACTTATAAGTAATAACTGACATCTATTCACCACAGGAGGCCATGCAAAAACATTTATCATTAGAACTGGATGAAAAGCACCGTAAAGTCACATTGAAGCATAGAGTTGGATATGAGGCAACAGAAGATAATGGCCCAGGGGGAAAGCGCACGTGGATGCAGGTGGATGCTTAACTCAGATATAAATACTGTGACATGTCGTTTCTTGGTCCACAATTGCAGCCATAGCATGAGACCTTAGTGATAAGAAGGTTTTACCAAGGCACAAGTGAATGCATGATGGAGATTGCACAACCGATGGACACAATGAAGTGGTGTCTCTGTTAAGTCCAGGCTACAACCTGAATCATCTGCAACTCAGTCACTGGGATTGATGACAGCTCTGGTGTGTGACTTGTATGGAAAAGAGGCTACAGTTGTGTGCAGAAATTCCTGCTGGCATTTGCTGCAATGATACCAAAATTGATTTGGCATGCTCAGTTGGTATAAGACCGAGCCTCAATACTTCAGACTCGGAAAAGGGCCTGTTCCAACCAAACCAAGCACAAGTGGAACCAGAATTTTGTAACTAGACCAAGGATGCTTGGTTCCCACCCAGCTAAGTGCAATGACTTGTGCTAGAGAGCCATTGCTTTGCATGGCATGCCCGAGTCCCCCAGAATCCATCTTTGCACACAACTTCATCAGTAAAATTACATATTCAGTTTTCAGCTCTTTTCCTAACTTATTTCAAGAATACATGAGAATTTAATAAGGATGATTCTATTTGGCACACACACACCCTTATATAATAGCTAAGTGAAATACATCCAATAAATCAAACTTACAGAAAATTTTGATATTGGTAGACTTACACTTCTAGATACTCATAGACAGATAATTTCCTGCTTCCATTGTATAGTTGCTTAGAAATAAAGAACACATCTAGGATTGATGTCTATATTTAAACACTAACTCCACAGAATTTGACAAGAATTAATTTTCACATATCTTAGTCTTCAAACTGCAGAGATTTAATTTTTAGAAGGATAGTTTATGTTTTCATATTTTATTTAAGTTATAGAATATTAGATGGATAATTCTATTTGGCACCCCAGGTGCACCAAACTTCCCATGCACCCCTTATAAAATGATAGCTAAGTACAATAATTTTTGAACAATCAATTTTAACTCAAGTATTACCAACTTGTACTGGTGCTGGTACTACTAGTGACACAGCCATCATTGGTGCTAGAGCCCCACCACTGGTGGCATGGTTGTGCTGGCACTGTCCATTGCTGCTGGCAGTGTTCCCACCACTGCCATTGTCCTGGTGCCAATGGCCCTGCTGGTGGTGGTGATGCCACCAATGCTGATGTGGCTAGGTCAGATTGGGTGCAGGTGGGCTACCATGCTCTATCATCACCCCATATGACCTCACAAGAGGGCTGACATGTCAATTGATGTGGCCAGCCTCTTCACGATGATATGCACCTTCCCTTTGGGCTAGTGTTGGGGAAGTTCGGTCTCAGACCGATCCAAACCCAGTTTAGACCGAACTGAAACTGCTGGTTTCGGTTCCGGTTTGGGAATTTTTAGCAGAGACCGAACTGTTCGGTCTCAGTTTGGGAGATTTGGCTGCGGTTCAAACCCAGTTCAAACTGAGTTTGAACCGAACCAATAAATGTCAGCCAGCAACTCAACACTCGCTCATTGCCCATCCACAACGCCTCAAACAGGCCCCAAACAAGGATCGACCACCAGGAAATGGCGGCTGGGAGTACCCAGCCGCCCAGGTAAGTGTTATCTATATTATTTATATTGGATTCTAACTACAAATATGACAGGCAACACCACCACTAACACAACCACAACCAACGCCAACACAACCATGACCACGATGACGACGACCACGATGACCAATGGCAACGACTGCATCAATGTTACGACGGACCCCCATCCGGCATCAAACAACTTGCGCACTGGCACGCGAACAACACCAGGGCCACATCCGACGCCAACAACAACGCGTCCAAGACGCGCATGCACGCAAACCAACGTGCACAGGGTGGAGTGGCAGTCAACAAGATGGAATGAGCAGCGGGGGGTGGTGCATCCACCCCCGCTCCTTCGTGGTATGTTGTTTTTATTGAAGTTTTTATTGATTTTATTCGTATATAACGGAATGCGGCACCACACCACCACCACCATCGCCACCACCACCACCACCATGCAACACCGATGTGGCCAACGCAGGGTCAACCCGTCCGTTGCGCATGTACAACACGCATGACGCGTTGGGACACCCACGCGGAGAGGCTCGTACGCCACCACCACCACGCGTCTGCCGAAAACAACCAACGTGGGTTCAACCCGCCCATCGTCGCATGCACAACGCGTATGACGTGTCCGGACAGCCATGCAAAGAGCCGCGCATATGGCTCAATGCCCGTGCAAGGTGTGCCAGTACCCCAGCACCTCAATCACACCTCGCACACAGGTTAGCCATGTCAATTGACGTGCGCAACACTGTTGCGAGGTCAGAATGGTGCAGGGTGACTGACCACCCAGCGGTTCACGGTTCAAACTGCGTTTGGACCGAAACCAAACCGATGTAAACAGTCTACATCGGTTTCGGTTTTGGTTCAGGATTTTTCAGCAGGAACCAAATGGTTCAGTTCCGGTTTGGGGCAAAAAGGCCGAAAACCAAACCAAACCGAACTTCCCCAACACTACTTTGGGCACAGAAACCCTAATTGTGGAAACTGCATCAGTGAGATAGGATTAGGGGGCAGCTGGGATGTCCTGTCATCACTCCATATGACACTGTGAGAGAGCTGTGCACATCAATTGATGTGGCTGGCCTCTTTGCAAGGTGGGAAAGGGATGTTGGTGGATGACCTGGTGAAAATTTGTGTTTACCATGCATTTTCCACCTTGGCCACTTATGGTTCAAGTACAAGGATGCCAGTGTTGAGGGCACATCATTGTGCCAGCAAAGAGATGCGACTTGCATCAGCTGATTGAGCTCTCACTGGTTGTGTTTGGTCATGAGTGTGGGTGCCATGGTGCATGCAAAAGGAATTGATAATACTAAGCATCATTGCCATTGTGTTATTGGATGCTGCACTACTGCCTTGGCCATATTAGTTGTAAGATCAACTGAGTGGACAAACCAAGCAAACAATGGCATTTGCCGCAATAATAGACCGTGATGATGTAACACAGGGTAAACAAAACAAAACTCGGCAATTGCCGCAATGATAGAGCCTGCTTAGGGTAGTCAAAATTACTGCTTGGAGCAGATGTGAATGCCTGCTTGAAGTAGGTGGAACATAATATAATTCCTGCTTTCAGTAGACATTTTGGCTATCCGAAAGTAGGAATTCTACATGGCAAATACTTCCTGCAGTGTGTTTGCTAAAGAGTACTGCGCCAACAACCATGTAACAAAGGCTGAGTTCGACCTTGCCTGGGACGCGCTTGCACCCGACAAGAAAGAGGTGAGTAATAGGATTGCTGTATAGGTTGATAATGGCAATATTATGTTGGATTCTGCAGGTGTACGTCCAGAAGAGCCTCAAGATCAAGCAAGATATCAAAGAGGCGAAGGCAGCGGCGGCAGCAGCAGCTAGGGCAGCGGCAAGTTCTTAGATTGGCAGAACCAGGAGCAGGGAGCCGGGAACAGGGAACGAGCAGCGGGGAATGGGGGAGCGGGGAATGGAACGGGGTGCGAGGAGCAGCACACCTGGACACTTTAATGGAACGCAATGTTTTTTCGTAGCAATAGCAATGTTTTTTTCAATATTTAATTGGACAGGCATCCACTGTGGGTGCAGAATTCTATTTAAATATTACGACAAGATTTTGTAGGACCGAAAAGGGCCTAAAAGGGCCTAAAAGTTTCTACCTAGCGGGACTTTTCACTGGGCTTCCATGTCTACAACAATAACTCGGATTACTGATAGACAGAAAACTACCACCAAGATCCAAAGAAAGACGGTAAGATGTAAGGAACATAATACAAGAAAGGAAAGAAGAAAAGACCACATAACCTGGAAAATCCTATAAGTTAGAAATCCCACATATGGTCCAGCCTGAGTAGTGTATTGAGAGATGCGACCAGCGCATATCTTTCCCTTGGGCTCACACTGCACGCCAGAGATGACAGACTAGTCGCTATATCTGGATGTGTTTGCGGTTCTCGATAACTGGTGTGCCGTGGTAGCAATTGGATTATTTTCCAGGGGCTGTAATGGCGATGCCTCTGGAGCAACGGGATCAGCAGCAGCAGTCAATGAGGCTATGAGAGCCTGCTGTTGGCTGGCTGTCAGATGTATGAAGTTTTCCAAAGCTGACGCTGAGCCAGGCACCAGATTCCTGGATAATTCACCAGTCGACTGCTCAGGTGGATGAATGATTTGCACAGGCCTGGGAGGAACCAGAGGCGAAATGGCTGAGGATGATACATCAAGTGTCAGAAGGATGCGTAGTATAAGGCAGAGATAATTAGGATGATGAGTGAACGTACCCAAATCTGGTGCCCCAGGCTGGCTTTTCGTTCCTTCAGAGTGAGGTCCAGGCTCGGAGTTAAAAGGGTCTAAGATTGCATCAGCGTGCTGGTTTCTACGATTCCGCAGAAGGACAAATACGACAGTAGCAGTGAGCAGAGCAAGGGTAACTCCTCCAATGACTCCACCGGCAACGGTGGCTTTGCTGGATTTGTGGGGGTGTGTTGATATTGAACTCGAACGGGTAGAGGCTACCGTAGAGGTGGTTGGAAGGGAAGATAATATAGGGGATACCACGGACGTGGTTGGAAGGGAAGATAACGTGGGGGATACTGCGGACGTGGTTGGAAGGGAAGATAACTTAGGGGATACTGCAGACGTGACTGGAACGAAAGGTAATGTAGATGATACTACAGAGGTAGTCGGAAGGGAAGGTGATGCAGAGGATACTGCAGTGGTGGTTGTCGATGGCAATGAGACAACCAAGTTTGGGCTGTAGAAAAAGGGTAAGCATATTCCCTCGATGACAAAAGCGCCAATCGCACTTGGCAGTGATTGTGGAGAGTGGGTTTGAGGGAAATGCAATGGTAGGTCTAAAATGTCATGGTCGCTCAGCTCGAGATAGCCGGTACATTGCAAAGACTCACTGTTGATAAAATGTCGACAGGGAAGGGTTCCCAGATGGAGATTGTTGGGTGTAGGAGTGAAAATAGCTTATATCATAGTCTGCGTATGAATAGGTGGCGTTGATATCACCCAGGCAAGCGTTCGACGATCCAGGTTGGACAGTGTAATATTGACCAAAGTCAAAATATACTGCGAAACTGTAACCCGTCGGAATGTTGCAAATCCAATCGAAATAGCCAACACCAGGAGGGAGGAAAAGTGTGAGAAATATGTTCCCTTCGGATGCGTCCGGATCCAACAAGTACAGAGTTGTAAACTCAACTAGGACCGAAATGTTGTAGTAGATGAGGACGGGATCACACTGAGTGACTGTCAATGGAAGGATGATGTCATAGCCATTCGAAACGTTAACGTTGGCGAGTTGATGACCTTGTCTCGGTCGTTGAACATCTCCCAGCGCTGTGAAGATGGCGGCGAACAACACGACCACGATGGCTGCTGGGATCATCGTTGTTGGTAGACTCAGAGTTGATGCCCATCAGGAAATGCGGGTGAGATTATATATACTGACACGGAAACGCGAGCAGTCTTTCCTGATCTTACTTGTATTTGGGTCAGAGGTTCTGATGTGGGGGATTCTACCGCTCCGTCCGGATCTGCGTCTGCACCTAGGACGAACAGCTCTTTTCAAATTTCTGACTGCTATTCAACACATACACCGCTCGCCTTGTCTGAAAGCCGTTCACGCCTTATTCCAGGCCACCGGCACCATAGCGTCTGTTCTTTCGAACAGATATCTGCTAGAGGGAGGCTTGGACTGTGAAAATAATGGCGTTCGTTCTTCTCGTGGAAGTCGAGGAAGCAGTGCGCCTGTTTCTCAACTACGCTCTTGGCTGATATCAGGGCAGGCCAGGATGCACCATTAAATTCACGGGTGACATCCACCACGACCGTCCCAAAAGCAAACGGAAAAGCCAACCAAGGCAGCCTCGATCATATCACACTGGCGATACAAGAGGCCATCATCCTTAAGATCCTCTTTACGTTATCACCTATAGGTTCAAATGGGAATCGAAGGGACCTACCTCACGTACCACCCCGACTTCTGGCCAGAGGATGACGATCCTTTGCGAGGCATCACTGGGTCAGTCCATTTCTCTGCCCTTTCTTAGAATGTTGTCCACCCCAGATGCCTCTCCTCGGCACTTGGTGGAGCGGATTCTACCTTTGGGAACATATTATACCGCGATCTCATATTTTATCCAACCTCGGAGTCTTCTTCTTGACTACAGTCTAGTGAACCATGCGCTCTGCCCAGCAATACGAGACATGCTCAGAGTGCATCATCTCATGCGTACTTTTTATCATCTTGACAGGTCCTACACGATTATCAAACCCTTCTCTCCCAACTAGAAGATGCTTTCAATTCCCCTCAATTCCCATTACAAAAGCTTTGGTTTTACATTCATCCAATCGCTCATCTTACCAACTCATTCTTGAACTCGGCACTTCTCGAACTCGGCGCAGCAGATGACCCTTCTGCTGATCACGCTCCCGCATCATCCTCTTCGACCACCTCCGACGTCGAAGAAGATGCCCAACACGAGGCTCTCAGTTGGCGCCAAACTGACGGCTGTACTGTTAGAAGTCGACAAAAACGGCTTGGGAAACGCGGAGCGGAATTGCAGTCAAAGGTGGAGAAGTACTGGCCATCGTATACGAACGAATCGCAGAACATGTCAGGCGACCCGACAACCCACACCCTTTATAGTACACTTCCCCGTTGTGCGGTGACACCAGATGTTTCGATGCTGAGGGTGAGGACGACAACTGGGCGACTGGTTGACCCATACGAGGAGCTTTGTGTAAGGGAGAGCAAATTTATCAATCGTGGGATACTCGAGATGGATTCTACTCACGAATGTCGGGAATGTATATCCCCCACTGTTGGAAGGACGGACACACAAAATCCTTGTAGCAGGAAAGGTTCTGGATGTTATTCGGGAATGAGGAATTGAGATATGTCGAGACCAAGACAATTCCGGGGATGAAGAGTTATCTATGGACGACGAAACGTTGGTACCGGCTGTTGTTCCTGGTTGACTATGACTGACATTACTACTGCTCAGGTTTTACAAATTTATTGAGGATGCTTATGCTCACTACTCCAACTTCTCTTGAGAGACCAGCTACTCAAACGCTCGCCTGCAGCCCTTGAAGCGATATTTTTCCTTTCCCAATCATGTGTCCATCATCAAACTACAGAGCCTTCTGGATTTGGCACTTACCGCTGATGCCCATGGCGAGGATCTGTTATTCCGAGAGGTCGTCAAGGTTACGATGGCAGGAAGTTGCGTTTATCAATGAGCTCTTGAAAGTCGCCAGTGTTAGCGGTGTTATCGATAACCGGGAGCCCGGCAATGCTGCTGTCATGGAGGAATCCAAGAAGGGGAAAGAGAAAGACAAGGACGACAAAAAGCCCATGTTAGGTGAGACCTTGCAGTGATTCAGGTTGATTGGTGGTTGATTTCGTCTTTCCCCTACCAGCTGTCGACGCTCTAGCACTCGATTATACCGTCAAATTCCTGATGTCCCTTGTGATTTTTCGGAAAACGAGTCTTCGTAATCAACTTCTTTTCCCGTTTCTTCTCAAACATGTCGAACAGTCATGTGGATCGAACAAAAGACTGCGCCTTCAAGGGCGACGTTCAGTACCGAATCATCCCGAATTTGATAAGTGGCGCCTGTGTATTTTTGCTGCGTGCAAGAATGTTGTCGTATGTGCAAGCCCACTTCATTACCCATCACACCACAACCATACGAAATGCCTTCACGGTAAGTGGTTACAATTTGCACAATACCTACCTCGTTCAACGATATTGACGAGTTGATATCAGAGATAAGCTAGGGGCTGTGAGGAGCACGAGACAACAATGTGGTTAACTGTCCGTTCTCTTATCCAGCGGCGGCAACCTTACCATCATTCTTAGCACCACACTCTGCGTCATTGCGCTTAGCTGGGCGGGAGCCAAGTATCCTTGGTCTAGTTACAAAATTCTGGTCCCACTTGTGGTTGGTTTGGTTGGAATAGGCCTTTTCTTGGTATATGAACGTTATTACGCGCAGGAACCTGTCGTCCCGTTCGTCCTCCTTTCAAATCGCTCCACCTTAAGCGGGTATGCTCATATCGTCTGATTTTTAGCACTAATCCCGAATGAATAGTTTTCCTGCATGGCATGACCAGCATGTCTGTCATTTGTAAGCCATCATGATCTTTTCTTCCAGAACGATCTCTTACCCATCCGCTCTGGCCTACTTTCAGGCTGTCAAAGACGCTTCCCCAATTCGCTCAGGCATTGACATCTTCGGGGCAACATTCTCCATTGCTCTGTTAGCTATCATCAACGGCATTGGTATTCTGCTTCTCAATCGATACCGCCCTCAAAATTAACTTGGATGGATTCTCGATGGGCCTCTTCAGCTCGCTCAAAGCCGATTCATCCCGAGGCGTTAATATTGGATTCCAGATCTTCAAAGGTGCCGGCCTCGGCATCCTTTTCACCTCGACGACGTTCCCCATCTTGGCTTCTGTAAATGTCACCAAAGCAGCTTACCGTAGACGTGGTGGTTGCGGGCGGGACAGTCCCGTCTGGACTGTGAGAAGAGAGTAAGTGTAGTGCATGGATGACCAAATGGATAATTGCACTTAGCAGTGCTTGTAGAGAATGCGCTTGTGGGAAAATGCACCGGTGGGTCTAACGTGTCACGGTTTTAGTGATGTGCCTGGCCCGGCCTCAGGCCGTGAGCCCGGCCAAGCCGAGCCCAAATAGGCCGGGCCAAGCCGGGCCGAAGTCACGGCCTGGGACGGCTTTTGGCCTGGCCTGTGGTTTGGAAAGCCGGAGCCAAGCCGTCAGGCCACGGCTTTTAGCTTTGTTGAATGCACATTTGGTTCTCACGCCTTACGCGTTCTTTTCGATATTCGAGCATCCAATGCCATCCATCCAAGGTACAATATTCATCCGTGACATCCCTCTTAACTGAGCTGTCCACTGAATGCTTGCCAGTTAATTGCACCTTCAAAGCTTCAATCAGGCTTCCAATTTCACAATTAATCAGCGCTTGAACTTTTATTGCGATTTCCTCCCTCGAATGTCCAGGTATATATTTTGAATCTTCCAGTCCTTTGACTCACAGCAACATGTCCACTCTCACAGGCATCCAGCTTCTTGTCAAGGAAATCACCACTCTCTCAAGCGCTCTCCCGGCATCCGTCCCGATAGCAACGAAGGACGATAAGATATGGCGTGTCATGAATACGCAGCATGGCGAGACAGCCCACGAAACTTTCAACAAGCGATTTGATGCCATGTTTGGGGAAGAACTGCGCACTGCTGGGGGTCGCCTGCTTCATGTCCGCCAGGGAAAACTTGGTATGGGGCTCGTTTGCTCATACCTCTCCAAGACCGACTGGGCGGCGAATTTCCCATTGGAGCTTGTGGAGGTGAAACTCCAACATCTTAAAGCTGAACTCACAATCCTCCAGTCTGTATTCAATTAATTTCTGTCCCTCGTTCTGACAAATATCCAGGGGTTCGTCATCAAGTCTACCCAGCCGCATACGACCGTTACGGCATGTGGAACTCACTTCAAAGTTGAAAGACACCGACAACACGGAACAACCACAACTTTCATTCCAACGTAAGGCCGTGCAAGATCTTCGTGAACGCGAGGCGCAAGAGGTCCGAGGTCTTGCGGTGGCCTCTCGTTCACCGCCCACACCTTCACACCCACAGCCGAAGCGTGTTCTTGACGCGACGACTGATGACGAGGACAGGGCTGAACACGACGAGCAACCTCGACCATGTATATTGCATCTTTATTTCGAAAACATTTACTGAATATGATCCCTTATATTCACAGCCAAACGGCAACGTGTAATATCCAACACCGCATCACAGCGCAAGCGCGCAACGTCTACTGTTATCGATGAAGAGACGGATGATGAACCTGAATGTTGTAAATTTTTTTTATTCCTGATGTCGTTAGCCGGTTCTAAATGACATTAACAGCGAACAAGAAGCATGGTACTCTCGGTAACCCGGTAGATGTCGACGAGGATGGCTTTCTCCGTGATGTCGATGTCCAGTCGATCCACGAGGATGCTATCCCAACACGGGAAGACAAACGACGTGATGTCGACCACTTCTTCCACCCTGCCGTCACCAAGGATATTAATTGCAAAATAAAGAAATACCGTACTTGTAAAGTCTGCCCGTATGTGTTCCATACTTCCGTCAATCATTATCCACTGAAATTGCCACAGTAGAAATAAAAAGTGTTTAGTGGACGAAGTAACTACTTTACGCCGTCATCTGGAGGCCAATCATGCTGTGAGTCACCTGTCTCATTGCTCCGTGCCTTGATTTGAGACTATCCTGCCAGGGGAAATATCGCCACTGGGCTAATGGTATTGGGTTCGAATCAAAGCTACCAGGCGACATCAAGAAGCGCAAGGCAGCTGCAGATCAGGCGACACGGACCTTAGACCGTGACCTCAGAGAGCAGAAACTCTCAGAACGTGTCATACCCTACTCGGACAAGATTTTCCGTCAGGCTGCAATTGAGTGGTTAGTTGCGACTGACCAGGTGAGGTAACAATCGTCTCATGCAATCTAATACTAATATGTCTGGGTATGTAGCCCATACAAGCGCTTGAACACCCTAAATTCATAGAGATGATTGATATCGCCTCACGTGCTACAAATGGCATCAAGATCCCTGGTCGAAAGGCGACACGAGCGGAAATCAAGCGTATATTCAAGGATCATTTAGCAAAGTTGAAGGCGCGACTCAATGTAAGTGGCTATCTGTTGGTTACGCACAGTATTCTTCCTCACATCTTCCAGGGTCCATCTGTCACTGGCGAAGTGAATCTTACATGTGATGCATGGCAAGCGAGTAATGCAGATGGATACTTCGCTGTCACTGGGCATTGGATTGAAGAGACAACGCCTACTGAGTGGGCTATGAAAAGTGCCCTTCTAGGGTTCACACGTGTGAATAATGCACACAACGGCGAACGCCTTGGTCAAGCTCTCCTTAAAATTGTCAAACGAGTTGGCATTGAACATAAGGTAACTTTACTGTGGTAAACTATGCCCCCGTCTGACTCTCATGTGTTAACCCGACAGGTTGGCCATATAACATGCGATAACGCATCCAACAACAACACGATGATGAAGGAGATGGCCGCACGGTTGAAGGCTGCCACAGGCAAGAAATATCACTGGCGCAAGAGAAAAATTAAGTGCGTCTTTGGGATTGTTTCATTTATTTCGGCTATTGACAAATGTACACAAGTTGTCTCGCACACGTAATTAACTTGGCCACCCAAGCACTCATCTCAACCTACACCAAATCCCCGCATTTTGATCCGAAGAGTCCTGAGGCACATATCCCAACATGTCGGGATGAGGTGGGCTTGATAAGGGCAATTGTAGTCAAGGCACGTATGTCATGCTTGATTGTTGCTATGACATTTACCATCAGTCAGGAGCGATCTTCTTCCAAGCGCAAGGAAATGTGGAGGACCGTTCAGCTCAAAGCTGGGACTGCAAAGCCAGTACAACTTATTCTTGACATGAAGGTCCGGTGGTCATCTACATACCTCATGCTTGACAGGGCTGAGCGGAAGAAGGAGGTACGTGATGAAGTCTTTGGCCATGTGCTCATCCAATCCCAACCTCTTAGTGTGTCGACGACTTCGTTGATGAGTTGCGTTGGGAAGAGGTTGACTCGTCAAAACGCGACAAAATCCGTGAGCTCAAACTGGACAAGGAGGAATGGGCTCGAGTTAGTGTATTCCTGGGGTTATTAAGTGTATGTTTGCCGTGTACTATGGCTCCCCATTAACTGACACTTCTTCAGCATGCTGACAATGCGCAACAATCATTTTCATCCGACCAAGTTTCAACCCTTCACCTTGCTATTCCAGCCCTTGAAGCCCTCCACAAGGCGTGGTTGTCTCGTGCCGAACGTCCAAAGTATGAGCGATTTGTCCCTGCCCTCAGTGCCGCATATACAAAGATTGATTCCTACTATGAAAAGACAACTAATTCACCAGCATATATTATGGCGATGAGTACGTGCTCAATGTTTTGATTGGTGATGTCTGCTAATGCATTTACTAGTTCTGAATCCCAGGGAGAAATTGCAATATTTCAAAAGGCATTGGATGCCGGAACTCCAGGAAGAGGTGATGACATGTGCAGAAGAAGTTGTACGTCAATGTTTCCCTTCAACCTTTTGGCTGCTAAAGAGTATTACTCAGTTTAAAGAACGATTTTTGTTACTGAGTAACCGTCTGAATATTGTGGAGTCCACAACATCTAAGAAGCTGAAAGGGTTGCACATCCTGCTTCGCGAGCTCAGTGACAATGAGGATACGAGTACCGACACCAGTCCTGATGTGCATGAAGATCCCAGCCGACCTTGGCTGCGACACTTCCAAGCTTACACCAATGTTATCGAGCAAGTACCAGATGGTTGGTCAGCAATCAAGTGGTGGGGGGTGAGTTTTTACATGTTAATATGTTGGCGGCAGCTATCTGATCGAATTTGCAGCTGAATGCTCAGTGTTATCACCCAGTCTGGCCCTCATTAGCACGGGACTACCTCTCCATAATGTCATCTTCAGTTTCGAGTGAGCGTGCCTTTTCGCAAGGCGGCATTACCATCAGCAAGCGTCGAAACCGTCTCAAGGGAGACATTGTCGAGGCCTTGCAGTGCATTAAATGTGCTGTCCGGCATGACTTACTCTTTCGGGAAGCAGCTCCGTCGTCAATTCTTGAAGCTGACATGGATGATGGTGGTGAGAATGATGACGGTGGCGAGGGTCTTGGTGAAAAAGAGTCGGAGGAATTTGAGACCGATGATGGGGGTTGGGATGATATACTTATTGAGGATGAGGATGATGATCCTGCTGCCGTACATTCTGATTAAAATCATTCATAATTGTACCTTACAAAAGCCCCGGCTTAGCCAAAGCCAAGCCAGGGCCAGGCCGTGAGTGACGGCTTTGGCCTGGCCTGACCATTGAGAAAGCCAAGGCCGCTGGAAGCCAGGCCAAAGCCGCGGCTTTCAGGCCAAGCCGGGCCGGAACAACACTACACGGTTTAGCTCGAGATAACTGGTAAACTTGTGAAGACTCTCGGTTGAAATGGCGGAGATGTCCATAGAGGGATTACCAAATGGTGGACGTTGGGAATTGTGGAAAGCTTCGTGCCCAGTAGTCTGCATATGGATAGGTAGTTGTAACACTGTCCAAGCAAGTATCCGATGAGCCAGGTTGGACAGTGTAATGTCGAGCAACGGTAACTTCTGCGATGACAGTGTAACCCGTCGGAATGTTGCAATTCCAATTCAAATAGTCAATGCCAGCCGGGAAGTGAAGTTGGAGGGTGAAATGTCAGACAGTTGTTATCAAGCTCAGGAAGACGTTGCTATTCGAAATGTTGTAGTAGATTAGGACGGGATCACATTGAGTGATCATCAATGGAAAGACAACGTCGTATCCACTTAGTCTCAGTCTTTTCCTGATCTTACACTTGTTCTAGAGGGCCGTTGCTTCGCACGGCATATCCGAGTCCTTGTCCCTCCCTACAAATGTCATAGTATTCAATTTATAAGACTATATTTAAGTTTACAATTGACATCACCTACATGAGAACATATATTAAGACACATGGTTGTTTGAACTTGCAGACAGTTAGAACAACATCTTCCAACATTCCTTCATATTCAGTAGATCTGCCTGTGACAATTCCATCATGAAACCAAACATGACCTGCAGAACTGATGATACGAGAGGTGAAGTGGTCACTCCCATGATATATAACCCCTCTGAGACAATACTGACTTGGTTCCACTTGTCCTTCAACTATTACTGACAAGTGATGATTCACAGTAGTGATTGTTGTAGATACAGCAAAGGCAAGTAACTGGGAAGCACATACAAAATGGAATTTCCGGAGCAGAAAGTCATTGCAGACTGGACACTTTGAAGCAAGAGAAATTACAAAGAGATCAATTTCATCTTGAATTGATTCAAAGTCAATTCTTCCAACATCTATATGGCAGTTACATGATGCAGCTCGCTGTCTTGAAACAGGGTGACATTGAGGGCAAGAAATACAAGAAGAAAGAATAGGAATCTCACTTTGCAGTAAAGTACAACATAATGTATCAACACTAATAAACCTTCCCCAAGGGAATTTAGCAGGATCATATTGATGTAAACAGTGCCTTAAATAATCTCGTACATCTTCCAAAGAGGACTCACCAACAGAGTGCCTTGAAAACCCATCTGCCAAAACACCCAGAAACTGTGAATTTATGTTCTCAAAAGAAGTAGAGTATGTAGTTCTATCATCCTGCCAGATAGCATAAAGTATGGATAAAACAGAATCATATGCACAACTGTTATTGCTCCAACAAGTACCCACTGGTTTATCTATGGAAGTTGTTGGACCATCTACAAATGTATGACTTGTTTTTTGCCACTTCTTCTGTGGTGCAATACAAGAACCACTGATTTTTCTCTTAGAGGCAGAGGTTTTACCAAGATGTGCTGAAGCAGTTTCTTGTGCAGGTATATATTGTGACTTGGGAGTAATATTCTTGGGAATTTTTGGTTTCTTTCCTAGAATTTGCCAGGGAATATTATTCTCATTTGAACTTACAGCAAACATGTCAGACTTGTTCCAACGAATGGCTTTGTGCACTTTCGCAGGAACATAAAGTTCACCTTTCCACTCTCTAAAGGTATGAATTAGTGTATTCCTGCGATCACCAGTAACAGATTTTTGTAACTTGCCTTCATATCTCAAACGTACAATTTCATCCAGAAGTTCCAGCTCACGAAATTCCTGACGCAATGCTCCAGAAGCACCACCAGTTATTTTTCTTGCATCAAATCCTTGCAAAATTATAGTGCCAGATGCTGAAGCACTCCGTGACAAGGCAGTGTAATATGATTGATGACTCCGGCAATTGTTAAGGTCTACTGTATTATATGGCCTTGTTTTGCCTTGAGAGGAATAATCTGTCATAGAAAAATTAGGCAGGACCTCTACTTGACTGCGAGAGATGGTGATGGAAGTATCATCAGGTAGAGTGCAATCTACAGTAACACTTGTTCTCACTATTGGAACCACATTCTCAGGGAGTCCATCAATCTGAACAACCTGTGGGGGATTAAGAAGCTTTACAAACAAGGTGTCTAGTACTCTCTGACCCAGCAAGCCTTTTGCTGACTGCCAGCAATGTACTGTGCCTTCTTGGCCACGGGTAATGCACAGTTCTGTTGCACTATTATTGCGAATCATGATGGGCATTCCAACACACAAAGAAAGTTTGCCAGGAATACATTTTGAGTTTGAACTAGGTGGTTGATTCCACAGAACATCTTGAACATTATCTGATATAGTAAAACCTTTGTGCAATTTTGATTGAGATGAATACTTACCTTTTTTTCTCTCTCGTGAACTGCTAATGGAGTCATCAGAAAAGAAATCAACTAGTGGCTGAGAAGTTTCCTTTGAAAATCTCAATGACCCTAACTGATTAATCTCATCTTTATGAATATTAAAAGCAGTAATTATTGAGACTTGTCTGAACTCCTTGTCTCTCACTGATGAACGACCTGGTATGTTACTTGATATTCGTGATCGCAAAATACAATATCTTCAGGAATGCAAGATTTATATCGCATATTAGTCAGAGCTTGTCTCAATTGAGCATCTTCCTTGGTTTGACATCTTTGTCTCATGTTTTCACGTAGTATTACAACAGTTGTAACCTGGTGCCATAGTGCCTTCCCAATGGCAGATTCTTGATCAAAGCGGCTTGTAGATATTGCTCCTACTGTCCTGCTATAAAGAGAGGCATTTTCTTGCCCAAGTGCTGGGGGCAACTGAGCAAAATCTCCTGCAAAAATCATATTTAATCCACCCCAAGGTAATTCTGTTTCATTAAAAATTTTGGCCATTCTTACACTGATACGATACATATCTCGACAAGATAACATTGAGACTTCATCAAAAAAGATGTACTCAACACCTTGCAATCGTGATCTCAATTGTGCAAGTTGGGTGTTTGAGATGTGCTCATCAGCCTTTTCATTTAATCCAAACATATAATGATAGGTGGATCCTGCCAGGAGTGCAGCAGCTGTTCCTGTTGGTGCAACAATAACAAAATGATGTGTTTCATTTCTCTTCCTGAAAAATTGAACTAAAGCTTTCAAGACCTGTGTTTTACCTGTGCCACCCATACCTCCAATATACATTTTTAATTGCTCAGAATTTCCATTGTAGACATGGTTTGAAACAATGTGAAAACATCTTTTTTGCTCTGGATTTAGCAGAAATTCTTCCACAACACTCTCTATTATCAACCTAGATTCACCAGGATAACTCCTATTTTCAAGATATGACTTATCAATAATTCTAACACTGTTCTGGCTTGAATAAATATTATTGCTATCATGACTTGGCAAGTTTTCTGCACACTTTTCAAGCAATTGTTGCCTTTTCTTTTGTACAGTGGCTTTCCATTGAGTTCCAGCTTGAATGATTTCAGGAGGTGTAGGTTGTACACTTGGCTCTGTCAACACAACATCAGTCCAACCTGTTTGAGTAATTACTTCTTGCATAGTGGCCATATCAAGTTGACATTTCTTTTCTTGCTTACCCAGTTTATTGAAATCAGCATCAAATTCTTCATATATTATTCCAGATGCATCTTCATCTTGATGGTCATTATTCTGTTCTAAATCATCATGATTCAATGTAGGATCATAACCAGTATCCCAACTTGGCAGGATTACTGAACCCTTTCGGAGCTGAGCATGAAAATCATCACAAGCATCAAGACATTCATATTTTATATTGAAATTTTCCATAAGTTCTTTTTGTCTAGGACTAAAATTGTATGACAAGAAAGACTCATCCCAAGATTGATGTTCAGTTTTCAAATCAAGTCCAGAGTGCCAGGGTTTGAACAGTACAAGCATAGTTAAGCAGTAATATTCACGATCACCTTGATCACAACGTGGTAAGGTGGCTCCTATAAAGGTAGGAACCTGAGCACTAGTCTCCTGTACACAACGTGTTCCATGTGACTTGTGAAGTGGATGAACATTAAGAAAGGCAAACAAGCCAGAAGGAATATTTTTACTTGTTTTTTGGTTTACCTTCTGATCTATTCTGCTTAACTCTTCATATTTCAAATTATTCTCAAATGAAACATTTCCATCAGGCTGGCTGTTAACACAGGATACTTCTTCTATGTATTGAGAAACATAAGATGTGTCACAAAGTATGCTTTCATCAAAATCACTGGCTGTTTCTTCAGTAGTATCCTTTTTACTTGTTTTAGACTCAGAAAACTTTTCACGGACACAACGCCGAACCCAGTCATATAAGCACATTTGTGCGAGTTCACAGGGTCGGTAGATGTAGTCATATACTGGTGATAGACCAATAATATGACCTCTGTGCTTGATTAGTGCTACCTTTTCAACATGCCCTCTGGTATTTTCTGGATCCCAGGCTAGTTGTGCCTCATTGACATAACTCTGCCAATAGAATGGGGCAAATTTATAATTTGTATAATGGTCAGGGTGGCGTAAAAGATACATGCAAGCCATTGGTGACCCAATTTCCATCTTTGCACTCAGATTATTCACAATTTTTGTGATGAGCTTACGTGCTTTTTCCTTTTGAGTTTCACTGCCCCCAATCATCTCACTGTTCTTTTGAAACATTGATCGGATTGTATCAAAAATGACATGGGTTTTTAAGAGGGCTTTGGTAATATAGTCAGATACATAAAGAATCACCCCTTTGATTGCAGTTCCTGATTTTAAAGATGTTACATCTGTGTTGCACCGAGTCAGATAGGTAAGCAGAGGTGTAACAGTATTTATCATTGGCTCTGTCTTCTTCATATTAAGGGCTCCAGTTTCAGGGTCTACCTCAGTCTGACAGAATATAGAACGAGGAAATCGTGCTTTACAGTTCCCCCACTTATTATCCATGCATCCAACATATTGGCGTGATTTATTCTGAGAACCATCTTTGTTTCTATTGGTGGAACAGTGATGTATATTTGATTTAGCCAAAATGTCATCAAACACTGACTTAAACTTATCTTCCCACAAGCTCACCGCTATACACTTGTGACATTTGCCACACATTTTTGAGCAAGGGTTGGGTGGTATTTCTGGTAAAGTTTGTGTTGGGTCCAAATAATCTGGTGAATGAGAAGCTTTATCAATATTTTTCAACACTTCATCCTGTGTTCCAGTAAGAAATTCACCAACATGTGTGCTTTCCAGATATTCAACAATTTCTTTTTGGAAATTTGAAGAAGGGTCCAATATTCGTTTTCTTATCTCTTGTGGTGTTAAACATCCACGAATCCAAATCAACATATGAAGATGCAATGTGAGGCGACCTTGTTGTTCAACTGTACCATAATAAGCTGAGGTTTCACCATATATTCCAGGATGGTCTGTATCTACACCCAAAACATGCTTTATGAAAAGCTTAACCATGAAATGGAAAAACCTTGCACCTGCAACTGGATTATTGGCAATAAGGCGCATTCGTTCATCACTTGACCTAAGTTTTGGATTAAATCTCTCCTTTGTATCAGCAAAATACAAGCAAATTGGATGCTTAATATCAGCTGGAGATAAAGTGATATACCATAAAGGTGCACCAGAGTGTGCAATCAAAGACCAAATTTCATTCCTCATGAACTTCTTGCTTGTTATAGACCCACTCACCTTAGCTGCTACATGATCTAGGTCTCGAACAACCTGGTAACAATCCTTTTCCTCTTGGCTAACTGGTTTTACAATTTCTCCTTCTGACAATCGCTTTGCCAATGAAGACAGAACATTTTGATCAACTCTCAATAAACGGGTAGTTATTTCATTGAATTTTGACTTGTCTGCAAGTAAAAATCCACCTGTTGTGCCAGCCTTTACTTGAGCATGACTAAAGGCAACAAATGGAAAGTATATATCTGTCTGAAATCGTTTATCATGATACATCAGTAGATGTCACTTGTGCTCAGCATCAGACAATGATGTGGTGCCTATACCACCCATGCCATATGGAAATAACCAAGGGAACATCTGTGGATATAGATCTGGGTTCTTGTAAATAGACTCACTTGTGGCAGAATGACCAATGGCCAATACTTTACCACCACTATTAAGGTGTCTGAGTGCAATCCCTTTGAGAGAATTAATTGTGTTGGTGTCAAGATGTTCACCAGTCAGTCCATGAACAACAAAAGGACAGTCACCATGTTCAGTTCCATGTTCATGTTCATTATCAAATACACTTGTTCCTTCTGACACTTTATTTGTCTCTCTATGACGATATTCAACTGAAACAGGTGGGCTATCCTCAGGATATTTTGCAAGATTATTGTAAGATATATCCAAATCACTATAATCAGCATGATTGAGTTTCAGCCATTCAAGTGCTCTTGCAACATGATTCCTACGCACCAACAGAGGTGTTCGTTCAAAGTCCTTTTCAGTTGGCTTGCAAGGCCCAGTGAATAAAATGGCCAAGATTTCATCAAGTTCATCAACTGGGGGTGGTAGTATGTGGTATACTTTTGGTATTGGAGACTGAAATGCAACAACATGTGATATCATCTTTCTCAAACCTGAAGCCACTCGCACAAAACAACAGTTGTGACGAATGCGAGCCACAAGTAGTTTTTCAACAAACCGAAGTTCAGCAAGTTCTTTTGGGACACAGCCAAGCCAGAGTCCTCTTGCTAGAGCAAGTTGAGGAACATTTCCTTTCCTGATGCAGCTTCGACACTCACCACATATTTTGTCACATTGATAGTCCAGAACTGGACCTTTAAATTCTCTTATCTTGTCCACAGATTGCTTTCATTCAATCCTTGTCACACCTGGAGCTTCCAGAATATTGAGCATGCCTTTTACACTTTTCAAGCGGCTTAAATTGTTCAAAGGCACTAACTCACCACACACAGCACATCCTGATTCCTCAAAGGAGTTGGGCATAGAGTCAATGCAAAAATTCAACAACACTTTATGTGACAATTGTGAGGACAAAGGAGGTGGAGGAAATGGCCACTGGTCTTTATTAATATCTTGCTGATCAGGTAACTTAACAGGCTTGAGCTTTCGCTGGCGATCTTTCATTCTCTGACTTATGGCAACAGAGAATACACTGACAAGTGAATTACAACTTACACAGTCATGGGTTTCAAAATAAGATTTCAGACTTTTCTTGGACACATGTGAGCCAATAGAAATATTGTGAAGGTGGGCAATTTTGTGCACCATTCTAACAGGAATGTGTGGAATAAGGTCAAGTAATGGGATATTTGTATGTACAAAGTTTTGTTATGACGAGGGGATGGTAAAGATGAATACATACATGACACCAGCAACACCAGCAAGGTGATACATCGACCGACAACCTCCCAGGGATGATGACAAGAACATGGAAAACAGCACGGCAACCCAGGGAGACGATGACAACAAAGTTCAACATTCGAGCAGTGCCGAGCACGATGGGGATAGCGCAGGCGAAGCTGAGGAGGGCGAAGATAATGGTGAGGGTCTCAATGAAACCGACGGCGACAAGGGCAACAGGGCACAAGGACGGTAATCCCCCGACGGTGACGACGCAAATGAGATACCACCCACCTCACGAACAAGTTCTGCCGGGGGGACGACTTGGAAACAAAGACTCACTCGGAAACAAAGAAGGCAAGGGTGAAAACGGCCCGATAATGGCGAATGCAACGGAGATGAGGACAATGAGGACGCCAACTATGGCGATGACGAGGACCGCTGCTGCGACAGAACTATCGAATGTGTGCATATGCCACACATCTCGTTTACACCTCACAAACACGCAACGTCAAAACGGTGACCACATCGGCGGCCACAGCAATGCACCAGCCCCCTTCTCTTTTACCTCGCGAATACCCGCCATCACGGACAAATGGTGTTCATGAGGGATGACGAGGAGGTGGAGGAACCTGAAGGAATGCATTATCGTGAATGTAACTGCTGGAACCATATAATTATATGTCAAATCCTTGTCTAGTTCAGTTCAGCCCATAAGATCGAGAGCAGCAACATCAAATTTTATAGCAATGATCAGCACAACATAAAACTACTAGGTTAACCAAGTCCTTCCTACACATCTGCATCAAGAGGAGCATTAGCGAGACCCAGTAGGATGACAAACTGAATATTAGAGGAGAGTATTGTCATCCCCGAACGATCGCCAAAATAGGTGCTGAGGGTGTAGCCAACAGCAACTACAGCATTGGGAGGAATGTCCTGAGTACCCTTTTTGTATAGGGGGAAGCCAGACAAGTTCTGGAAATCGTTATCTGTGAAAGAAAAGCTGCGACCCGACTTAGCACGGCCATCATATATGGGGACTGTAAAATGATTCAGACATGCGGCAGTTGAAAGAGGGGACACAGGGAACAGGACCTTTCTTGTCAAATCCACACGAAGACCCATAGGCACCCCGCCTTCGATCCCCTTGAGAACCAGACACCAGAGGGCTTGCGACCGTGATAAAAAGGCCACCAGCTTTGCTTGGCGACACTGGAGTACTCGCGGCTGAGAGAAACATCAGGCATTAAAGAAAGAATGATAATGAATGTATTACTTACGTTGCCTTTGGGTGAGGAAGGAAATACCAAGATTGGAAACTGTAGCAAACACAACGCGGAAGTTGAACAACATACCCCATAAAGATGTATCCCTTCGCATTTCTTGTGCGAAAGGCACAATGGTGACCTTATGGACAGGGTATGATGCATTAACAGAACCTCCAGTACCCTCCTCGAGAAGGAAACATTCAGTTACGACACCCAACATGATGCCGACTGCATTATTATTCATGGTGGCTATTTTCAAACGACGGGATTCGACAGCAAGGTAATTGGGATGGACTCGGCTAGTATTCACAAACGACCCGGACTTGACGAAAACAAGACCCTGTAAAACAGAACTATGAAAAATGTAAGTGAAAATCAAATGAGAGGAAGGGGCGCATAGTCGACAGCGGACTTGGAAAGAACTTTGACAAGCGATGAAAATGAGACCCGAGGTGATCCGGTGTCTGCACTAGTCGAGAAGGGTTGAATATCACAAAATTGGCTGCAAACAGTATGTTATTAAAGATCAGAGACAACGATAGAAACTCACCTTAGAACCGGGAGATTTTCATATATCCTATACAGCTTCGGGTCCTGAAAATCCCTAGACGTTACTGTCAGGCTTGGGTCCTCTCCATAAGCACCACTCTCCGCAGCTGCAGAGGAATCTGAGGCACTCCCGTCTCCAGTGGGGCTGACGGCACTGGTTGATTGTAAGCCAAAGCCGATCAAACTGATTATTGACACATACCGGCCAGAATTTTTTGCATCTTCATGGACAGACATAGTATCCAAACTATCTCCATCAGCATCTGTTGCAGCAGGTCTGTACCAAAAACATTTAATCAAGGCGACAGCAAAGTTGAGACCAGACATACGACAGAGGCTCATCAACCTCTTCAACTTCGCCGGACTGAGAAACATCCCCAGATCTAACCGAGACCAATTAGTAATATGACAATAAAGGGTTTGCGGACTTACAGTATTTTATCAGATGAAGTTGAAAGTGAAGCCTGAGTGGTATCCTTATCACAGACAACGGTTTCTACGGAAGGGGGAGATGGTTTGCTGGCAGGGGATGAGGTAACTACGTGCCTTCAACAATGTCAGAATAAATGCGAATGGCAAAATAAAAAGTAAGCTTACGTTTTGTCAGTCATGCGAGCCTTCTCGGTCTTAACCTTAGTCCTACTGTAATTTATGAGATAATAAAATATAGTGAACATAAGAAACATTACATAGAGCGGGGCCTCATAGGGGAAGGGGTACTTTCACGATGCTCCGTTTTTAAGCTGACCGCAATAGTCAGGATTTAACCAAGAGAAAAGATGAAATATTACACAGGGGAGGGCTCCTTAGCCTGGCTAGATGGCCTCGTAACCAAGCGCTTTCCCTTGCCAGATGCAGACCTATTTTTTGTACTCGCACCCTTGCCTTTAATAACAGGAGACCTGCACGCTGGTCAGAAAATTGCAGAACATTGTAAAATACCCTCAAACCTTGCAACTTCCTCATCAGTAGACAACTGGGACAAGTCCGCATCGCTGCCGAACACGAGGGAAGACTTGATATCGACAAGTGCAGCGTCAACCTCCGCACTGCGGAGTAAAATACATCAAATAAGGACATACATATAAAAAGAATACATACGAGAACAACACAGCTGGCAACCTATCATAATCATCAGAATTGGGTGCTGGGACACGTCCAGTCGTCTTCTTTTTTTTAGCAGCGACTTTTGGAGACTCAATCAATTCACTAAGGTGTGAAAAACTTGCACGATTATTAATGACGCATTTCAAACAAAGTATGGATACAAACACGTCGGAATCGGTGAGAACGAGTGCTTCCGCCTTATGCTTGGTAGGAACCTTCTGGCTGGACCTAAAAGACAATGAAGGCCACCATCGGGAAAAGAGAAAAGGCTTACTGGGTAGAAATGGAAGGCGACTGGGGGGCAATGCCCTTTTTGTTGGATTTGACAGGAGAACTGCGGCATAAATTGCAATGTTGAGTTATAGAGGTTATCGATGAATGACGAAACTGATCACCGTTTAGAGGGGGAAGGCATGTGGAATGGCAGTTGATTGCAAAGTTGTAATATGGATGGGGGTTGTTGAAGTAGCCTGAAAATGCCAAACACCAAAAGGTCGGCAGACTTATAGGTAAAATGGTTCGAGTTAGTCCTCAAAGCCGAAGAAGGAACACCCACTGCAAGAACGCTGCAGCAGCCCATAAATGCGTTGTCAAGACATGCCATGAACCCTGCAAGAAGTGATACACCGGACGGAGAGCTCGAGCAAAGCGGACTCAAGGTACTCAATAGAGAAGCAAGTTTCATCGAAGACCGTCACTTTGCCATGTGAAAGCGGTAGCTAAATGTTATATGGCATATATACAATATATTCTGATGTTGCTGGACATAAAATCACTTCTCCCAGTGCTGCTCCCTGGTCTAATATTGATAACCTTGCTGGCTCTCCATAATGTGGTATTCAAAATGAACTTGCTTTCGCCTGGAGGAGACTGGCAGCCAAGCCGCAATGACAAGAACCTGTACAGATTGTCAATGATCGATCCGGAAAGTGGGCAAGGGTTTAGAATGCACACGACATAGAAGCGAAGTATCGGATACAGAAGCACACCACCAAGGTGGTAATTCAGGCTGAGTGGGCTCGGACCTGAGGCCTGATGCCCAACCTACTAAGTGAAAAGGTAATGCCAACATGAAACGATGAACAATGACACCAATCTTACCAATGGGATAAAATCTAGCAGCTCGAAGTGGATGTATCAGAAATGGCAAATGATCCGAGGAAGGGCTAGTTATATATCTGCTTGTAGGATAAGAAAGAAAAATCCCCGCATATAGTGCACGAACGCTGCAAACGAACACAAGTAATGGACCAAATGTATGACCTGCAGGGTGCAAGTGAGTCGGGTTTACTGTGCAGGTTACTCAGATGTGATAAAAATATTGACGCTCACCCAGGTATTGCGCTGGAGAAACTTGCATCGGAACAGGAGGACACCGAGAAATGTCAGTTGGCAAACGTAACAAAAGTGAGCCATTATGAGAATAGCTTAGCGAACATTCCGTGTATCTCATTGTTACAGGCAGCTGAGTGGGCTCGTCAAATAACTATAATCAACATGGACAAACCACTGACATGGCGACTTATCGACGCATTGACCGGAAATGGTGATGGCAATACTGGCAAGGTGATGGAGGAGAAGGTGTACACCATCCAGGGCATCGTGTGTGGAGTGGCCCTTCCGCCTGTGTCGGAAAAGCCTCCGTGAGCCGATAATATCATAAATTCCTAACTGAAACCATTGTGCCCACTCACTATATAAACAGTGTCGTGCCAGCCCGGTACAGGTTCATCAGGCAAAGCATCTCTATCACCAGTGCAGGAACAGCAACTTTCAGTAAAGCCATCAAAACGGCACAAGAAATATACACGTTATTTCACCGCCAGTTCCGGTGTTGTGTGAATGAATGTTTTCACCAAGGCGTGTGGAATTGACGTTTTTCAGACAGAGGCCTTGTTGTTCTGAGGCTAAACTAAATTTGTTGAAGTTATTGTCAAGGTTGAACACACCTTTATACAAATATTGATAGAATAACAATGAACAGGGAGCAAGCTATAATGAACAGTGAGCAGGCTATAATGAACAGTGAGCAAGCAAGCAGTGAGCAGTGAGCAAGCAAGCAGTGATGAACAGTGAGCAAGCAAGTAGTGAGCAATGAGCAGTGAGCAGTGAACAGATGAACAGTGAGCAAGCTATATGGAACAGTGAGCAGGCTGTAATGAACAGTGAGCAAGCAATAATGAACAGTGAGCAAGCAAGCAGTGAGCAAGCAAGCAGTGAGCAGTGAGCAGATGAACAATGAGGTCTCTCCTGATATAGGACTGAGACTTTAAGTGAGCAAGCACACAATAGACAGTGAGCAAGCAATCAAGGAGCAGTGAACAATGAGCAGTGAACAGTGAGGTCTCTCCTTAGGTGGGACTGAGACTTTGAGTAAGCAAGCAAGCAATGGGCAAAGAGCAAGCAAGCAATGAGCAATGGGCAGTAAATGATAAGCAGCCACTATAGATGAACTAGCAATGATGACAGACTAGCAATGATAATGGACTATACTAATGACTACTGACAGACTTGAATGAACTGGTAAGGAAGCTAAGCAACAAGAGTATCTTCTGGATATTGAATTATCTACTTAGTCCGAAGCTTCAAACGCACATTGGCTACTAGTTCAGGGATATACTTTAATATCTTTCCAATACTCTGTTGAATAGAAGTAACCTTAACCCTAATACTACTGAATATGGATGCTGACTAAGGCAGGCTAAGTGAATAGCTGACTAAGCAAAGCACAAAATTGAACTGGCAGACTGAGAATACACCTATTGAGTGATCAAATATAGATCCACAGACTCAACAAGCAAGAATGATGATAGACAAATATGAACTACCAAATATGGGTGCTGACTAATCCTAGCTAACTGAATAGCTGACTAAGCACAGCAAACTGACAGACTGATATGCTATTGAGTGATCAAAGATAGACCCACTGACTCAACAAGCAAGAAAGATAAACTGATAGTGAACTGTTATAAGGATACTAGCTACTATAACTGAGTACTACTAGCACTAACTTAATAACACTAACTATAAGACTGAAGGGGTGAACACTAAGGGGAAGGTATAAATTGGGGGGAGAGAAGTGTTACTGACTACTGGGCAATTTGGGGCTCTATATATACTGTTTGAGAACAATGGGGGACTGAGAACAATGGGGACTAGACAACAATGGGGCTGAGTAAGGAGGAACAATGGAGGGAGTGCTCCAAGGCTGTGTTAACTCCATTAGGACAGATCAGCATCAGATCTGCTGCAATTTCAAATAACCCTGCTATGTTATCCCCATTTAGGAAGTGGGTACAAAACAATTGATCCTTTATTCCAATTCCTTGTCTTATCTTATCCCTCTCTATCTTATCTCTTCTCTCCTTATCTGTTTGGTCTGCTGAGTGGCAACAAGACTAACAACAATCAACAAAGTCCAACATGATTTGTCATCTTCCTTCCAACAATAATAGTGCACAACATATCCTTGTTATGCCTGTTCTAAATGAGTGTGGATAGTGTCTATGAATGCCAGCACCAAGTGGTTAAGCCTGGGCCTAAGTAGGAACACTATAAAAAAATATCCAAAGCTAATGCTAGGCAGTAAGGGTATACTTTACTATGCCTATTCACTTGCATACGTGTTATAGAAAAATATGGAATAAATGTTAATGAATGTGGGGTGTGCTTATGTATACTAGGTATGAGTGGTTATCTCTGTGCTCTACTAATGAAACCATGACATTACACCTAAAGTCATTTAGGGTCATGACACCGGGATGGAAAGCTTGACACTTGGAGCACGACAAATCATGCAGGGTATCAAGCCATTGATGCTTCGAACCGATACTTTACACCGAAGAGAGACGCACCCGAGATGGAACACGTACCATTTGGCAGCACTGTCGATCCTCATGGTATACTGGAAGACATGGCAAAGGCAGGCTATGTGCACGGCGAAGAAAACAAGGTCGGTTATTATGTCTGTCATGTCAACGACCAAGGCGATAGGAGGTAATGTGGATTGATCCATGCTGCGCATGACCATTGGTGGGCTGACTATGTTAATGAAGCTATGAAGAGGCACAACCCCAGATATTTCGCGTTGGGGACATCGTGGAAATCAAAATATCTCTTGTTTGCGTTCCCCTCAAGGGCCAGAGTTTTAAGATGTTAACGGTTCTTCATTCAATCGCTCTACTAGACAGCTCATTCACACAGGTACAAAACATGAACTGGTTGTCGAAAGAAATTATTAACATTGGACACAACAGGAAGCACTCAAGAAACGATTGACACCACAGAATCATGTTAAACCGACACTGAAGAGGAAGGTTGGCTACAGTGACACAACCCAAGTGAAGCGCCCCAATGTCGAACATAGCATGGACGTAGAGTGACTATATGCTGGTACTAAGCAGTAGATGGCGACGAATATGTATATTTGGACTATACAAGTGACTGAGATGATCAAATGCAACATATTGAAGGCAGATAAATGTGCCGGAGGCATTCGTACACACCCTATTGCACTGGAGTGTCACTTTTTCGCTGGTGTCGTGTTCCACCTTCAGGTTGCTATCTCTCCACATATCCAACTTCTTCTGATTGATGAGCACGTCGCAGTCTTTCTGAGAGTCGGATTTACTAACGGCAGACGTTGTTATGCTTGGTACGGAGTGGTGCGTATACAAATACAAACAATCAGTGTTTGCCGCAACGATAGACTGGAGGATTTTTTGGCGTGCTAGGGTCTCATTAAAGACTGAGCCTAAATAAATTTAGGACTCGGAACTTGGGTCAGAAGGTTCTGATGGGGGATTCTACTGCTCCGTCCGGATCTGCGTAGGGCCTAGCATGGGTTAACCTGGGTGGAACCCGGGTCATACCTGCAGGTAAACAACCTTTGTGAACAATGACCGTACCCAACCCGTACCCGATGAAATTCACCCGGGTCAACCTGCAGGTAAACCCACAGGTACACGGGTTACCTGCGGGTGCGGTCAAATTTACATCTCAACGAAGTTCTCACTGGATGCAAGGGTACGGATATTCATAACCTTGTTAAATAGTACACATGTATGTACTCAATTGTCGACAATAATTGTATCATGGGCAACAAGTGCTGTCCCCTTTCCCTTCCTATCCCTCGAATTCTCAACTGCTTGTGAAACCGCCTTCAAGTCTTTCAACATCAAGGGTGTGTTGTACCATGATCCTAGGGCCACAAGGGCCTTAAACGACTGCGAGGATATACCATGCTGAAGGTGATTGACTTGCAGGCGTCCGACCGAAAAAGCACGCTTGGCATCAACACTTGACGCTAGACAAAGTGATTAGCATCTAAGTGAAGCTAAACAGAAGTATTTACCAGGAGCAGACAAAAAATCGAGTGCAAACTGTGCAAGCCGGGGTCGTATGTGACGTGCTTGTTCCCAATATACAAGGGGACCACCACCAGCCTTCAGATCATCGGCACTCATCAAAGGACTTCCCAGATAGGATTCAATGGTATCTGGGTTGACCAGAGTGCTAGATCCAGACGATGACCCGGCTTGAAAGGAGCTTGTTCCAGCGGCCACGGGACTTCATGTTCAAAATTGAAGTTACATCAAATACCGACCTTATTAGAGTAAATTAGGTCATACCTGTGTACTGCGACCGAGGCATCAGTAAATACACAAGACCTTTTTTTGCACCTTTAAACACTTTGTCAAGAGGATAAAGTTCGATAAGGGGTCAAGAGATTCACCTTTTAAAAGCCAGGTGGGTTTTCTTGGAAAAGGTGGCTGGACTTGGAAAAGGTGATTTCATTTGTAGAAGCTGCAAAAAAGGGCTTCAAGTAGATTAGCATCATTTACCTTTTATCAGTTTAGAACTTCGGCAAAAAGAGCAAAAAGGCTAAAAAGCATTCAAAGCAATTCAAAAAGCAGTTGCTTTTTATTAGTTGTTCAGCTTGTTGATACTTTGGAAGGCTGGCAAGTAGCACGAAAAGTAAAAATAAAGTGGCAAAAAGTGATGCTGAAAGCACGATTTTCATTTCACTATCTACGGTCCATGGTATAATAAGAAAGGCCGCAATGAGCGGCCAGAAGATGAGAAGAAAAGGGAGGGAAGAGGCAGGAGGGGAAGTAGGAGCATGGGAGAAATGGATGCGGGGGAGGGGGACAGGTAAGACGACACAAGAAACAACATAAGTCCAAGCGCGAGCAGCGAGCAGCGAGAAGCAAACGAGAATGGCAAAAACGAGGGAGTGGTGGGGCAACTGGGTTTGTGTTGCTTCGGGGGATGTGGTTTGCCTGGCAAGGGAGGGGATTGGTAAAAAAGTATTAGAGAAACAGGAATAACTTACCAATTATTAGTTGGCCCTGTCATCGTCCACCTGAATAAGGTCCTCGTCGCCATCCTCGATTTCGAAGTCTGAGGAGTCATCCATGGTAGCAAGAGAATTGCCGCTGTCAAATTTCTTATACTTAGCTTCCGCTGATGCGCTGTCGAGGATCTTCTTCCATTGTACATCGGTAAGCTTTCCAGCTAACTTCATAAGAGATGAGGTCCTTTTAACGAGTACTTCCTTCCCATCCCGCCTCTCAATTTGGTCGCCCCAATTGGACTTCGAGAAGTAGCCGGGTGGGCCATGGATTGTCTTCTTCGAGCCGCTCACCCAGCAGAGAAGAGCACGTTTAGCCTGTATATATGTATAGTCAGCCAATGAAGTTCAGGTGTCGGAGGGACTCACAGCTTGGAGAGAGTGGATGAGGGCGCCAACAGGTTTCGTCTTCAATCGACAACCAAGGGGAATGCCGGAGATGGAAGAGATATGAGTTGCGAGGATAGTTGAGGCTCACCTACTATAGGTGTGGTGGGAAAGCGACTTAACTGAGTTTTAAACCTATCAGACTTTGAAGAAAATAAATCAACGTGGCTGCGTGCAGCAGCGACATCAAAGACTTGACTCAACAGCATCTCGCTCTTGCACCACATCAAGATTGCCACCAAAAGGCCTTATATATATATCTTGATGACACCCGAACAAGCAGAGCAGGCTCCCCCCCGACGCCGTGGACGACCGAAGGGTTCTAAGAACCAGCCGGGTTCAGTTCTAAGAAGATGCCCAGGCTATGAGTTTCAATGGTGTGTGCAACACCCTTCCATTTTAAATGTTTAACTGCACTTATATGTGTCCGATTTTGTCAATTTCAGCGGTTGCTTACACTTTTGTAGCGGATGGAAGTGACAATGTTCAGGCACAAGCAGGGCCAGTGTTTACAGGTGAGTTCTACACTGTAATTGCCTCCAATTGCTTCATGTTAACATACGTACAGTACCCCCTCTTCCGGCAGCCATGCTTGGCCGGGCTGTGGATGAAAATCAACATTTTCGAACGAACACTGCGCTACACACGATAAACCCAATTGGAAACAGCACTCCACCCCCGCCTTCACGCCCATGCACAAATAATCCCGTCACACCTTCGCGATTACATATGGGTGATCCACCCACCATACAAACATGCGTAGATTCACCGTTGCGGCCACCTATAAATAATCCGCTTGTGACTTCGGAACCCCATGTGGGTGATTTTGTAGACACGACGCCACTTGCTGCTATTGCAGAGCAGGCTCTACCTGTTCCTTTAAACTCTGGAGTATGGCACCTTGCTGATAACGACAATACCATTGAAGGTGGCTAATTTCAATCTACATGTATATTATAAAGTAGTTAATGCGATCTCTTTGTTTACTAGAAATCCTTGAAGCAGCCTGCCCGGCCATTGAAAACAATGTGGTGAATGTACGAGATTTTGGTATGTAACTGCAGTTTGTACAATCAATATGTTTTCAATTGTGTTGTAGCACAAGAACGAGTTGTACCTGATGGTGCAGAGGATGCCGATGATGACGTGGAATATTTATTTGGGGATGTAAACGATGTTGATGAAATCGGGGAGTTTATGACAATACCTGATGATGAGGAGGCCCAGACTACCAATCCACCAGTGCCACTACCGACAGCTAGCATGAATGCTTGTAGTACCTCATTGCCGAAGGTGACGCGATCAGCTATGCCAAAATGGCTGAGCCAAGATTATGAGGATGCCCGTGAACGATTGTCGTCCCAAATGAAGCAAAATGCATCGAAGCGTCCAACATGCTATAACCACAAAACATTCTGGGATGGTGTCCCTTTCGCATTCTTCAGTGCCGATGGAAAAAGCAAACCAATGCCGGAGGATTTTTATTGCCCTACCTATTTTGTCTGGCTTCCTCACCTTCTTGTCCGACGTCTCCCATGTCCAGCATGCGCAGCAGCAGGCAAAAACAATCGTGATGGAGACCCTGTATATCTTCACTGCAGTGGATGGCCTAAATCACCACGTCAAGTTGTTGATCTTGATCGATGCATTTATATTATTGGGTACCGCTACTATTGTGGTCAAGAACATTGCCGAAAGACGTACCAGAGCTGGAGCCCATCTTTACTCAAAGTTCTCCCAGCCTCGCTTGCAATGGAGTTCAGCCACCATCTTACATATCGAGGAGGCCTCACAGATCATGTGGTTGCACTCATGCGATCCTGTTTCTTACAGGGGTTTGGTCCAGTTCCATTCGCAAATCTTATTCGAACTCAACACATCCGGCATTACGAGAGACTTCACCTCCAGTACCTCGAGATGATCTATGCACGAACAAAGTCACCCATGGCAAATTTATTTGGAAAATTCCAACCCTTTGGCTTGTTTAATGATCATGATGGATATGCTGGCTTCACGCCATCTGAAAAATACTTTTGTGACTTCTATTTGCATTTCCTTGAATCACATGCATCGGAGCTCACTCAGCATACTGCAATGTTGTCTGCAAAACATTTAGTGATTGATCATAGCCATAAGGCAAGTATTTAAACCTACATTTGGACATTCTTATGATGACATAAAGTTTTGCAGCTTCCGAAACACTTGGGAAAGCTCAAGGGTGTTCCAGCATTTACTGCTGTTCATACTGCTGGCAATGAATATTCTGAGATCCAATCAATGGTGCTTACGCCAACCAAAGCTCATGATCAATTCATGCCAGCACTTGCTTCCATCTCGAAATTCTTGCAGATGTATGGGCATGGCCCTATTGAGCTTGTCTTCACTGACAATGTTCGAGGGGACAAGGCTGAACTAGAGAAGAATATTCCCTCACTCTGCGCCAATGTTGTACCGGTGCCCAGTCAAACCTTGCTGCCAAAGCTTAGTATTCCAGTTGATTGGAATGTTCTTATCCTGTCTTCAGTCTTTCAAGTCAATTCTCGACTTGGCATGCTCATAGATGAGTTCTGTGGACCTGGTGATTCCTTCGTCGCAATGGATATGGAGTGGTCTGTTGATCTGTCAAGTGGTATTCAGGGTAAAGTTGCCTTGATCTCAATTGCTTTCCATCATGAAATCTTCCCATTGCCAGTACGTATTTGTATGTCATGTCCTGTTGATGTCGTCAATTCACTTGGCCCATAAGCTCTCATTATATGTACGAAATGGCACTCTTCATCTACCACATGCACTCCTATCATTCCTTCGAATGCCACACATGCGAAAAGTTGGTGTTAAAGTCACCAATGATCTAAAGCGACTCTTTCGTGATTGTGGATTCTCTCCAGGCAAGGATGAGCCATTTGAAGGTGCTCTTGACCTTGGACAACATGCAAAGGAGCAAAATGTAGCAACAACAGCTGCTGTTGGCCTTGCTGATCCAACAGCTACAGTCCTGCATCAATTTTTACCAAAGGATCCCTCCATACGTGTCAGAACCCACTGGGACAACGTTCCCTTGAACGAGGAGCAGGTCAATTATGCTGCATTGGATGCTTATGCCACATGGAGCATCTTTCATGCTTTATCCTCTTCAAGCTTTACTTCTGCATTGGTCAACAGCTCAACCCCTGGTGGTACATTGGTGTCACTCTTATCTGCAGATCGGTCTTTAACAGTTGCTCATGGTCATATTGCCCTTGATCGGCCAAAGACTTACAATGGTGTCAATCTTACAAAATCTCGTTCCCTCATCACCATCACCTCCGTTGCTGTACTAGGCTACATTGTGCCTGGCCGCTTTTTACCATCAAAATCTGATATCCCATTTTCAAGCTTCCCAGAGCCACCATTTGATATTATTTGTCAAACAAAACATCTGACTGTTCGGACCACCACCCCTCCACCAGTTATCACCCCACCAGCACAACCTTTGACCTCAGATGCAGTCAATGATGAATCGTCATCACTGATGTCCACCTCCAATATTGCAGCAAGCACATCTGGGTCTGATGAGGAGCCTCCAGCTGTTTCTGCAACATCATGGCACTATGATACAGACATGCTACCCAATGCCACTGAGCAAAGCATGGCTGATTCCATCCCAGATCCAGATGGTGTGAATCAAGCAGAGCAACTTTCAACTTCTGTTTCAACATTGCTGTCCAATATCTCTGGAGTTATTTGCTCTCGTGTTCTTGGAGACATATGGCACCTAATGGACCAATTCCCCATTTCAATTCACCATGGCCTTTGAAGGCCTTTTGCTCGTGCTCTACGTGATGCTATCTTTCTGCCTGATCCAGAGGACAAGGCCAACATCGAATCATTTCTCAGGTCAAAAGGAGTTTCATGGAATCAGATGATGTTATGTCACTCCCGCTGGATCCTTGGTCGCATGAAGAGATATGTTCCACCACCTGAACAACTGCTGCCTCGGGTTGCAAAAGTAATTCAAACCTATGGGCCACTCAAGGACTCAAAAACAGGCCAAACACTATTCAATAGCCGTGCATGGGAAATTGCAACAAATGTTCTAGAGAACATTCGTCGTGGATACTACTCAGATCCTCCAGGAATTCAGCTCTATTTTGCACGAGGAAAAGATCAGTTTGGTCTGTTACGATATAGATGCTGTTGTGGAACAAATAGTGTTGAGGGTGGTGTTCACCAGAACATGATTCAGTGGTTTTCTGCATTTAATGCAGCTCCTGAGCTTGCTGTTGAGCTTCTTCGTGATTATGTTCTTTACCATAATCTCAGGGTGAGAAGCCTCTATTTCACTCAATTCTAACTGTTAACAGGATGATCTTATAGGTTGGTACACTCAACAGAACAGGGACCCCATATCAGGGATCATTCGACACTTGGACAATCAACTGTATATCATCCCTCCTCGATTGTCTTTCATCAGCATTCACAAGCCTTTTTGCAAATTTTGGGCCGGGTGGATGGGTCAATGGGGACAATTATGTCCAGTCGACCGAAGTCTTTGGCATACTCCCTCTTTCTGATGCTTTCTGAAGCCGCTTAGGCATGCTCATTTACCACCCTGACTTCGCCAAAGAAAAGGCAATCCGGCACCATTACCTTGCAGTCAAGCAGAACACTCGAATAGCTGTCTTACCTGTCCATACAAAGCAAGAACGAGCGTTATTCCGATTACTCATTCAAGCATCATTGCCACATGCACATGAACTGGATTGGCAGGTTTTGGCATCACAGTGGGCAACACACTGCAATGGGATCAATATATTCTACAAGGTGAGGTAGAGCGTACGTTACACGTTTATGTGCTAATGCTTCTTAATAGCTACCAGAGCATTTGAAAAATTATTGGAAAAGCTGGGGTGATTCACTCAATGAAACGGCATCCCTGCAAATGAATCGAGAGGCTTACAACGAAATCCAACAAGCCCTCCTGCCACCTGAAGATGCAATCCCACACCTCCAAGCTGCTAATCCCACTCCACTCCGACAGCAAATCAGCCGTAGCCAAAATGTTCCATCTGCCAGTGAGGTTTCAAGTTGGCAAATCATGAACCTGATCGGAAGGCACAGTATCACGCAGTCAGCCGTCCAGTACACTTATGGAGAGCGCCCTCTAAATGACTTACCCACGGCAACATCAAGCAAGCGGCGGCGTCATCTTGATGATGCTGAGGAGCCTATACCCCCAGCGAAAAAAAGGGCAACAAGAACTTGCCCACGGTGCAAGCGTCAGGATTGTGATGGCCGTTTCAACAGTCGGCCATGCACGAAGAGAGCGTAGATATACATACTAACAGATTGCTTCTTCATTGGTAATACATGCTGATCACCGAAAGAAAACTCTTCGTACTAAGTGCTTTGATAAATCAGCCGCAAACGGCATGTATAGCAAGTCCACGTACCATGAATTTCAATGGGGGTGGGACCTACATGCCTGCCCCTTGGTGCCCGTGCCCGTCACGCTTGCGCTGATGTGCAGGTGGGGGTAGTAAGAAGGGAATCTAACTAGGAACTGCTAAGAAAGGTGCAAGGAAGTTTCAGAAAGCCTACACTAGGATAGAAGAGGAAAGTAAAGGAAGAGAAGGGTGTGAGACACTCAATATAAATGCTGCGATAAAAGTCGAAGTGGTGCGATAAAAATAAGAGAGTTGCGATAAAAATCGAAGAGGTGCGATAAAAATAAGAAAGTCGCAGTGAAATGGAAGGGTCGGACAGTGAGAGAAGGTAATATAAAGCGAAGGGACTGGGTCTAGGACTAAGGATAGGCTCTGAGACAAAGGGGGAAGGACGGTGTATCTGGATTGTCTGGGGGTTCTCTGTGTTCTCTGTCTAGTGGCTCATACATGCAGGTATATAAGCTGTAAGGACAAAGGAAGAGGGATGAAAGAGTATACTATATGGGGATATCAGAGAGAGGGGCATATGTATCATAAAGGAAGAGTATAGGGGACAATGCATAAGAAAGTAGAACAAAGAAAACAAAGGAAATACTTCGAAATGCGATAACTAAAGAACTCCGAAGTCGCAGACAATTGCAATAGTCGCGACTTGATCGCAAGGTCGAAGAGTGTCGGATTGATGTGAATCGCATAGAATCGTGAGATATATCAAATCGGAGGCCAGGATCGTACAGTGTGTATCAGCGTGGGGGTCATGGGGGATGGTGTGGGATGGTGTGGGGGTCATGGGAGATGGTGGGGGATGGTGTGGGGGTCATGGGAGATGGTGGGAGATGGTGGGGGATGGTGTGGGGGTCATGGGAGATGGTGGGGGATGGTGGGGGATGGTGTGGGGGTCATGGGAGATGGTGGGGGATGGTGGGGGATGGTGGGGGATGGTCTGGATGCTGGGGGATGGTGGGGGATGGTCTGGATGCTGGGGGATGGTGGGGGATGGTCTGGATGCTGGGGGATGGTGGGGGATAGTGGGGGATGGTGTGAGATGGTGGGGGATGGTGTGGGATGATGGGGGATGGGATGGAGATGGTGTGAACTCACGTGGGATGGTGGAAATAATGTGGGATAGTGGGAAATAATGTGGGATGGTGGAGATAATGTGGGATGGTGGTGGATGGGGTTGGGATGGTGGAAGATGGTGGTGGCTGGATGGGAAGATAATTGGGAAGGTGATGGGGGGTCCATTGGGTGGAAATTGGGAGGGTGATTGCGATATATAATTAATGTCTTCTAATACATCTCCATTACACTCCACATCATCTCGTTATGATTTCTCACCCTCCACTTGCTTCCCACCAACTCCTTACCATCTCTCTATCTCCCACTCATCTCATCACCCTCCACCATCCCTATGCCATCCCCCACCATCCTCTGTCCCACCATCTGTGACCCATCCACCATCTGTGACCCCCCACCATCTGTGACCCCCCCACCATCTCCCATGACCCCTGTAACCCCTACACCCCTTCACCCCACCTTCCTCTGTGATCCTCCCACCATCTGTGATCCCCCCACCATCTCCAATGACCCCCTGTGACCCCCTGTTACCCCCCACCATCCCACGTTACCCTCCCGCCCATCCTCCATTACCCTCCCCACCACATTATGCTCCCCACCAGCCCACATTACCCCCCCTTGAATGCAATGATAATTGCAATGAAAATAGGGTAATGATAACCAATGATAATGCCCTGGAATGCAATGATAATTGCAATGAACATAAGGTAATGATAACCAATGATAACACCCTGGAATGCAATGATAATTGCAATGAAAATAGGGTAATGATAACCAATGATAACGCCACAAAATGCAATGATAATTGCAATGACAATAGGCTAATGATAACCAATGATAACGCCCCAGAATGCAATGATAATTGCAATGAAAATAGGGTAATGATAACCAATGATAACACCTTGGGATGCAATGATAATTGCAATGAAAATAGGGTAATGATAACTAATGATAATGCCCCGGAATGCAATGATAATTGCAATGAAAATAGGCTAATGATAACCAATGATAACGCCCTGGGATGCAATGATAATTGCAATGAAAATGATAACCAATGATAATGCCCCGGGATGCAATGAAAATAGGCCAATGATAACCAATGATAACGCCCTGGGATGCAATGATAATTGCAATGAAATCGCCAATGATAACCATTATCATTAAAGTCGTGGTATTATACACAATTTTCAAATGGACAATGCCTTGTTTTAATGATAATATTGGCAGACACGACCCTTTGTTAGGACAAACCTCAGACCACACAGTTGTTGAGCACAGATCTTAGGTGTTTAACAGTTGCATACCATCCTCTGAAGAACAACAAGGTAATTTCCCAATCAAAGTTGCACTCCAGAAACCCTTGGTGCAGATTAGTTTTTTCATATAAACTTTTCTCACAAACAACACCGTGTAGGTCCAAAGCATCATCTTGACCATCTGCAGCCATTTTCGCAAGAGCTCATCGCTCTCAAAAGGATTATGACCATGACCAGATTTGCGCTTGGGGTTCAAAATGGCAGTGATGTCTCGCAGTGCCAATTGAGCAATTGATTGATCAGGTGGGGGAACAAATGACCTCCCCTTCAAGTTTTCATGGTCATTGTTGTCTCCAGGGTCTTCTGGTGAGCACCTGCCATTTTTACAGCCCCTCTTTCGTCAGCATCTAAATCTTCTTCAAACAACTCAGGGTCTGTGGATGTTTGACTGCTTGGCTCTGATCCAGGGCTGTCAGGTTTTCTCGAGGACCATACAGGCTGTGATATCTCAGCAAAGACTGCTGCAAGATGAGCATGAAGGTCGACGAGTGTGGATTTTACAGTTGGAGTACCCAGAGATATCTTTAGCATAATTGTGAGCTTAATTCCGAGTCCGAATACTAGATTTCTTGCATCTCCTCCTCCATTATAAATTTGTAAAAATGCTTCCTGAGATTCATAGCCATGCAGCCCCCCCGGAGATCTCTGGAGCTCAATTTTTTAATTGAGATGATATGATTATGGAGATGTAATTATACAATTGAGGCACAAACTACACTAAGACTGTGTCACCCATTCCTGAATGCCACAACGACCTCTCTCAGTCAGAAGCAGCATCCAGAGTCTCAGCAAACACATTCCCATTCAGAAGAAAACTAAAAAGAGAGGAGAAGAGAACAAAGAGAATGTCAGTGACATGAGTAAATCCAAACCCGCCATTTTGGTGTAAGCGTGACAGAAGGCAGTCATGTGATCCAGTCATACTTGAATGAGGCCTACAGTCAAGTATGACCATTTGGGCTAAATCACTTTTTCATGCTAACATCACAACTTTTGGTCTCGGACATTTTGTAAGACTAATATATGATATGTGAACTGTATGTGGCCGGTTGCTCAATGACTTTGGATCAGTGGATCTAGTACTGGACACTGATAAATGCAACGAAGTGGGTGAAATGAAATTAAGTTTGGAATGATCACAATGAAATAAAGATATTTTGACATTGAGTGATGTCTAACACAAATATTGATATTATACCAGTTATATATCGACAGGTTTTAGAGGTTTCAAAGGGAAGTTGACAAAAGAAAGGCCATTCACAATGATGGTGAATCCTCTGGGCTGCTTAGATTGTCACGTCACACATTACCCAATTTGTTCGCAACATTTTTTCCTCTCAATATGGTGGGCCAATATTAAATTATTCCATGCAAGATCTGAAAGGCAAAAAAAGGAACACAGCACAACTTCATGAGACATGGATGCAAAGAGCAATCAAAATTTATTGGGAGGAACAACAGGCACCAAAACCACAATCCCACGTCGAAGTGATGGATGATTAGATACCAGATGTACATAACCGGTACTTAGCAGTGTGATTTTGTCACAGCCCAAATGGCCATCTTGCTCCGATAACAAGCTTTTCCACTGATCTGACTTAATATACCTCATGCATAGTGAATGACACGGGTTTTTAAACCCGCACGGGTCAGGGCCTACGGGTAATGCGGGTACGGGTACAGGTACGGGTTGAGACTCCCGTACCCGCCAGCTTTAAAACAAGCCTGGGATCATCCAAAACGGTTAAGAACTGAGAGAGATATGCTCAAAACAATGATTTGATCATATCTCAGTCAATTCTTAACCATTTTGGATGATTCTGGGCTTGTTTTGAAGCGAAAACCCGGCGGGTGACGGGTACGGGTTGGCAGCGTGTACCCGCGATAAACCCGTGTCATTCACTACTCATGCATGCACTGATTGGCCTCAAAGTATGGCAGAAACTTAACATTAGTCCTAAGTACATGATAGGCTTCCTAAGAATATGTGCTAAACCTTTGTGTAATTAATCCGAGACTATTTTATATTTCGTCGGCCCAAATGGCCATACTTGACTGTATCTTATTTGATACAGAAATGCAAGCAGTCTTTTTCTGATCTTATACTTGGAGAAAGTTCTGATGTAGGAGATTCTACTGGATCTGCGCCTGTGCAGCATTTTCAGAATTCCTAACTACTACTGTGCATGATCCACTACTTGGTCACACTAACTGTTTTGGTGTCATTCTCCTACAACTTAAAAGATATTCAGAAATTATCTTTTCAAGGTGATAGACATTTGTCCCAGGAAGATATCTATATAATTTGAATGAGAGTTACAAGGCTAAACATCCTGCAGGAGTGAGAATAGTACAGGAGTGTCCATTTTTGACCCTGACCAGGATGTGGGTCATACCTGCTATGCTATAAGATACAGTAACATTTCAACCTTATGCTGCAGTAAAATCTATCCTACTATATCTCTTCTTATGTATGAAATCCAAATTTATGATTCTATTAAGCCAAACTATGGTACTTGATGCCTTTCAAGTTCAACTACCTGTGTTTGTATGCAAGTGGGCACTTGTTAGAAAGGATGACAGTTGTGCATAATGTTCTTATGAGTAATAACTATCACTATTGTGGCCATAGATAGACATATGTTTAATCATGGCCAACTGCAGTTGAAGACAGCAACAACATGCTGGTTACAAAATTTGACATTGACCAGGTACCTGCTGTGACCAAGTACCTGACTGACCACAGTATTCTACACATAGTAGACACATCATTTTTTTTTGCAGATAGTTTGCTATCGTGTCAATCTAAACTTCGCCGCTGTAATAGTTCTCCAGCTCCGGATTTCTCTCACATATACAAGTGTGTGATGATGCGTCTCAGTGCGGCAGCCCGTTATTACAAGACCACTTACGCGTCTGGTTCGCTCAGGCCCATTTTCAACGCAATTCCACCATGTTATTTTTTCCTGCATAGCCTAATTTCAAACGTACTTGGCAAGGGTGTACCCGCCCAACTCTCCTGATTCCTGACTGTTTGAATTCACCAAATGGCACAGCCGCATGAAAGTGGTCGATCCAATTCATCTTTGCAGCAATACACGATGTCAGAAATGGAGACAACGCAATATGTACACAAGATGCTCACCCAGGCAATTCCAGCTTCCAGGTCGTAGGCTGTGCGAATGGCATGGTTGATATCCTGGGAGGAGACAGCCGCTGCGATGCCATAAGTCGGGTTATTCGCTTGCTTGGTGATATCTAATAAACCACAAATCGCAATAGGTTCCGTTTACACAAGCTATAAAGAGAAAGGAAGCCCTTACCGTCCCCGTAACCACTCAGACGGGTCGCCGAGTTGATGAACTTGTGTTGGTCGTCGAATGACTCCCAGCCAGCGCTGCGAGGATTGCTGCGAGTAACACGACCACGGTAGTAGCTGGGATCATTATTGGCAGAGAGCCACATAGCTGACATCCATTAGGAAACACGGGTTGGATTACGGCAAATTTCAGATTGATAAGGAATCGCGGTTTCTGCCAGGTCTTGGATTAAACATGGATATGGATATGGCTCATCTGACCAATGTCACATGCTCAAGCATAACTTCCGCATGAAATAGAAACCTTCAAGGCCATCTACAAGGAGAAAACCACGGCTAAGATCCACTTAATTGACACAAAGCACAAGGAAAGAAAACAGAAAAGATGTACGCACTAAAAGGGATCCCAAGGAAGCTCCTATATAAAAACTCCACTTGCTATACATCATACGGTGGTGGCAAAGAGCTCGAATTCGGTGTGTCCTGGTTTAGCATGAGCAGATTATTGAATGCAGCCATCGCTCTCGGGCTCAATTGTGCACGAGAGATGACATCCAGAATAGTCGCTATATCTGGATTGAGTTCATGTGTGCTTTCGCTTGTCGATAACCGAGGTAGTGCCATGAGAATTTGGCTATCTGCCCGTGCCAGTGGTGGTGATGCCTCTGGAGAAACCGGATCAACTGCATTCAATGAGTCTACGAGAGCCTGCAGCTGGCTAGCCGTCAGCCGTGTGAAGTTTTCCAAAGCTGACGCTAAGCCAGCCCCTGTGTTCCTGGACGATTCACCGGCGGACGGCTCAGGTGGACGAATGATTTGCGCAGGGTTGGGAGGAACCGGAGGCGTAGGCTGAGGATGATACATCAAGTGTCAGAAGGATATGTAGTGTAAGACAGACACAATTAGGACGACCATGAGTGAACGTACCCAAATATGGCTTTTTGTAAATCCAGTGGGCTCGGATTCGGCAGTAAAAGGGTCTAAGATTGCATCAGTGTACCGGTTTCTACGATTCCGCCAAAGGACGAATACGACAGTAGCAGTGAAAAGAACGAGGGTAAGTCCTCCAACGACTCCACCAGCGATGGTAGCTTTGCTGGATTTGTGGGGGTGTGCTGATATTGAAGTTGGAGGGCTAGAGGCTACCGTAGAGGTAGTTGGAATGGAAGATAATATAGGGGATACCGCGGACGTGGTTGGAAGGGAAGATAACGTAGGGGATACTGCGGACTTGGTTGGAAGGGAAGATAACTTAGGGGATACCAATGTAGAGGATACTACAGAGGTAGTCGGAAGGGAAGGTGATGCAGAGGATACTGGAGTGGCGATTGTCGATGACAATAAGACAACCAAATTTGGGCTGTAGAAAGATGGTAAGCATATTTCCTCGATGGCAAAAGCGCCAATCGCACTTGGCAGTGAGTGTGGAGAATGAGCTTGTTGGAAATGCAACGGTAGGCCTAAACATGTTATGGTTGAGTCCAAGCTAACTGTAGATCCAGGAAGACTCACTGTTGATAAAATGCAGATGTCGATAGAGAGGGGTTGCCAGATGGAGATTGTTGGGTGTAGGATCGAAAATCTGCTGCGTAGTAATCTGCGTATGAATAGGTGGTGTTGAGATTACCCAAACAAGCGTTCGACGATCCAGGTTGGACAGTGTAATATTGAAAAAAGTTAAAATGTGCAATGAAGCTGTAACCCGTCGGAATGTTGCAAATCCAATCGAAATAGCCAACACCTTGAGGGAGGTAAAGTACGAGAAAGATGAAAAAATCGGTGTCAAACAAGTACAGGTTGCAATTAAACGAATTGTTGTAGTAGATGAGGACGGGATCACATTGAGTGACTGTCAATGGAAAAATGATATCGATGTAGCCATTCGAAACGTTGGCGAGTTGATGACCTTGTGTTGGTCGTTGAACATCTCCCAGCGCTGTGAGGATGGCGGCGAGCAACACGACCACGGTGGTTGCTGGGATCATCGTTGTTGGTAGATTCAGAGCTGACGTCCATCAGGAAATGCGGGTTACCTTCATATTCAAGTTGATACGGAAACGCGAGCAGTCTTTTCCTGATCTTACACTTGGGTCAGAAGGTTCTGATGGGGGATTCTACCGCTCCGTCCGGATCTGCGTCTGCGCCTAGGACGAATACCTCTTTTAAAAATTCTGACTACTATTCTACACATACATCGCTCACGTTGTCTGTGAAAATCGTTCACACCTTATTCCAGGCCACCGGCACCATATATCATGATTATCATCTGTTTGAAAGAACAGATATCTTCTAGAGGGAGAGGTGGACTATGAAAATGATGGTATTCGTTCTTCTACTGAAAGAAGTGCGCTGCTTCTCAACTACTAATCGCTGATCTCATGGCAGGCTAGGACGAACCGTCCTTTATCAAGGAGACGTCTTTCATGCGCGCACCATTAAACTCCGTGACATCCATCACGACCATCCCAAAAGCTAAAGGAAAAGCCATGCAAGGCAGCCTCGATCATGTGCCAGTGGCACTGGAGATACAAGAGGCCATCATTTGAAGAGCTTATATACGTCCTTATGGTTCGTCATTGCCTATTGACACGACTACTAGATTCATTGAAGTTCAAATGGGAATCGAAGGGACATATGTCGTGTGCCACCCCGACTTCTGGCCAGAGGATGACGGTCCTTTGCGAGGTAATCCGCTTCGTCGCGTCACCATCTCTGGCGGTCCATTTCTTAGAATGTTGTCCACCCCAGATGCCTCTCCTTGGGACTTGGTCGAGCAGATTCTACCTTTGGGCACATATTATGCCGCAATCTCTTTATCCAACGTCGCAGTCTTCTTGTTGACTACAATCTAGTGAATCATGCGCTCTGCGCAGCAATACGAGATATGCTCAAAGTGCGTCATCTCATACGTACTTTCTATCATCCTCACAGAGGTCCTACAGGATTATCAAACCCAACTAGAACATACTTTCAATTCCCATTGTTTTACGTTCATCCAACGATTCACACGCTGTCGCTTATCTACCAACTCATCTCGAACTCGGCACAGCACACCCTTATGCCGATCACGCTTCTGCATCACGCCGAAGAAGATGCCCGAAACGAGGCTCTCGGTCTCGGCGGCACCAAGCTCAAGGCTGTACTGTTAGAAATCAACAAAACCGGCTTGGGCACCGCGGGGGGTAGTGGAATTACAGAGAAATACCATCATCTACGAACGAATTGCAGAACATGTATTCTCCGTTGTGCGGTGACACCATATGTTTCGGTGTTGAGGATGTCAACGACGACTGGGCGACTAGTTGACCCATACAAGGAGCTTTGTGTAAAGGAGAGGAACTTTATCAATCGTGGGATACTCGAGACGGACTATACTGATGGGTATTGGGAACGTCGGTACGACCTCATTTCGCGTAGGACGTCAATCTTAGACAATACCCTCAGTTGCGCGATGGCTCCACCTTGTCTGCACCTTCGAAACGTCACCAAGCAGGCGTTCCTCTTCCAAGATTGGTGGGTGGCCGATTGCCTGGGACGCATGCATACCCCCACTGTTGGAAGGATGGAAACACAAAATCCTTTTAGCAGGAAGGTATCTGAATGTTATTCGCGAATGTTGAATTGAAATACGTCGAGACCAAGACATTCCGAGGGTGAAGAGTTATCTATAGACGACGAAACGTTGGTGCTACTAGTTGTTGTTCCTGGTTGACTATGACTGACATTACTACTAGTACTCAGGTTTTACAAATTTATTGAAGATGTTTATGCTCACTATTCCAACTTCTCTTGAGAGACCAGCTACTCAAACACTCGCCTGCAACCCTTGAAGCGATATTTTTTCTTTTCCTAATCATCGTTCTTGACCCACATGGTGAGAACTTCGCGAGTCTGCGAAGTCTGTGTCCATCATCAAACTACAGAGCCTTCTGGATTTGGCGCTTACCGCTGATGCCCATGGCGAGGATCTGTTATTCCGAGAGGTCGTCAAGGTTATGATGGCAGGAAGTGGCGTTTATGAATGGCTCTTGAAAGTGATCAGTGTTAACGGTGTTATCGATGACGGGGAATCTGGTGATGCTGCTGTGATGGTGAAATCCAAGAAGGGGAAAGAGAGAAAGACAAGGACGACAAAAAGCTCATGTTAGGTGAGACCTTGCAGAGATTCAGGTTCATTGGAGGTTGATTTCGTCTTTCGCCTACCGGCTATCGACGCTCTAGCACTCGATTATACCCGATGTCCATCGTGATTTTTTTCGAAAACGATTCCTCGCCACCAACTTCTTTGCCGGTTTCTTCTACATCTCAAACATGTCGAACGGTCATTGTTCTCCATGTGGATTGAACAAAGACTGCACATTCGGGGGTGTCGTTCAGTATCGAATCATCCCAAATTCGATAGGTGGCGCCTATGTGTATTTTTTGCTGCGTACAAGAATGTTATCGTTTGTGCAACAGATCTTGGCTTTTGCTACTTCGTTACCCATCTCGCCACAACTATACGAAATGCCTTCACGGTAAGTGGTTACAATTTGCACAATACCTCGTTCAACGATATTGACGAGTTGATAAGCTAGGGGCTGTGAGGAGCACGAGACAACAATGTCGTTAACTGCCGTTCTCTTATCCAGCGGCAACCTTACCACCATTCTCAGCACCACACTCTGCGTCATTGCGCTTAGCTGGGCGGGAGCCAAGTATCCTTAGTCTAGTTATAAAACTCTGGTTCCACTTGTGCTTGGTTTGGTTGGAATAGGCCTTTTCCCGGTATATGAACATACTACGCTCATGAACTTGTCGTCCCGTTCATCCTCCTTTCAAATCGCTCCAGCTTAAGCGGGTAAGTCTTTCGTGCTCATATCATCTAATTTTCAACACTGATTCCGAATGATTCCGAATGATTCCGAATGAATAGTTACCCGGCAACTTTCCTGCATGGCATGACCAGCATGTCTGTCATTTGTAAGCCATCATGATCCTTTCTTCCAGAACGATCTCTTACCCATCCGCTCGCCCTAGACTTCCTCCCGGCCTACTTTTAGGCTGTCAAAGACGCTCCCCAATTCGCTCAGGCGTTGATATCTTCGGGGAAACACCCACCATTGCTCTGTTTGCCATCATCAACGGCATTAGTGTCTTGCTTCTCAATCGATACCGCCCTCAAAATTATCTTGGGTGGATTCTCGCCATCATAGGGATGGGGCTCGCTCGAAGCCGATTCATCCCAAGGTGTCAATATCGGATTCCAGATCGTCGAAGGTGCCGGCCTCGGCATCCTTTTCACCTCGATGACGTTCCCCATCTTGGCTTCTGTAAAAGTCACCGAAACAGCTCACGCACTTGCGTTCTTTACTTTTGTACGCGCCTTTGCTCAGGTTCGTCAACAATTCCTTTCCTTTCTATTACAACCGCTAACCGCTAATCGCTAAACTAACATATTATACAGACTTGGGGAGTGTCCATCGGGTCCACCATCCTCCAAAATCAATTAAAACAGCATCTGACACCCGAATTGGTTGCCCAATTCCCGCGGGGCCAAGACATCACGTACGTCATCATCCCGCAAATCCCACATCTCCCCCAACCGCTCCGCGACGAGATCCATGTGGCTTTCGCTGGGAGTTTGAGTGTGTTGTGGATGATGGCCGGGCTTTCCGCGGTCGGGCTACTCACGTCCTTGCGATCAAGGAATTGCACCACCACAGATGAGAACTTTGGGTTCGAAGAGACGGGTGACGGGGAGAAACCGTCTGAACGATCAAGTAATGTCATGGTGGAGAAGTCGTCTGCGTAATAGAAGAAGATTCTAGCATGGGATGGAACAAAACGTGTTATAGTATAGACGAACTGCCCATTTGTTTTCTCTCTCAACTCTCATATCCAGGCATATTCAGCATTTATATACGACTGCTTTTGCGATATTGGACTACACTACTAACCGAATTACGGCGCAATGATTTGGAAGTAGTATTACGGTGGTTAATGTTATATAGTGAAAATTGAAGATTTTCGAGGTGTACTAGGGAGATATCCAGTCACATGTTATCTCACAGATTTCAGCGAGTCAGCGAATAGCTCCGTGAGGAGGTGCACGATACATTTATAGCGCCAAGAAAACACTAGCGACATGCAACAAAACTTTTGCCACCCTAATTCGTCAATACGTCCATCATCACTTCCGCTCACTGCAGCTATTTACACGACAACAAAGCCTTAAACGCCACCATGGAACTGGATGCAGCAAGGCTCCACGTTTGACTCTTGCAAATCCAAGAATGTGAGCTTGTCAGCCTCGATATCCAACCATACGACATGCCTTGACCTTCAGCAATCGACCTTGGAGCACGAGAAGAAAAAAAAGAACACCAACCAACTGGTATTTTGGTAACCACATTGCGTCTCGCGCCATTGATCGCCCCAGCTGTACATCTCTTCATACACATTGGTAAGGAAGGCATTGTGGCTGACTAGAGCAACGTGTGGAAGTCCATCCACAAGCATTTCGGGTGACGTCGTGATGGGCTTCTGGTCGCGGGGCTTGACAGCAAGTCCGGGGCCCCAAGGACCTGGGAGATCAGGAGGAGCTTCCATGTCTTTACCGTGGCGTTTCACGGGTTCGACCAAGCCGGCATGAGCCCGAGCGGCCACCATGTTCAAGCTTTCACCCCCACCCGGAGGCTAGGTGCGATCAAACTTGTTCTTGCCGTAGACACAGCGCGTCACGTTTATAGTATCATCGATCCGGGCAAACTCGTGGGCATCTTCGCCAATCTCGCGCTCGACGAACATCTCCTCCCGGATGACTTGAGGTTTGCCTTTGTTGTAATACGACATAGCCTGGGCTGTGTGGTAGGCGCGCTTCAAGATGGAGGAGTACAAGTAGTCGATCTGGACATCCTTCCATTCCTTCCCGAGAGCTTCAGCCTGGTCCTCCCCTCTTTCGGAAAGGTCGCCGTCTGGTAGCCAGTCACTACCTGTCGCTTGATTCACACTCTGGAAAAGGGGTTTCTTCAGCATGGGGAAGTGGAAATGAGATGGATATTGAAAGAACATGCCTGGCCATGCCGGATGAGAGAAAGAACCAAAGCTTTTTTCCCTGCAATCGCGGCGGTGGCTTTCTCGTCGCACTGTAATTCAGTACTTTCGTGACCTTTTGCCGGTGAAGTCGATCAAGTGTTAGGAGACATTGCGACTGTATTCAAGTATGATCAATTAGTAAATACCCATAATGTTTTGTTATTACTTGCTGCGTTCCAGGCGCTGCATAAACAAAGGAAACCGGACACCCTTTACACATATTGTCGTTGCTGAATCTTCACTTTGTGGTGTGCGCGCCTATCAGCACCTGTTCATTCCATTTTGTCAAGGTCGAGTAACGATGAATTCAAAAAGCTGATCGAGGTAAGTAATCTTGACGAAGCAGGATTCAGGAAGGTTGAGTGAAAAAAAGTACTTTGACTCTTCCGACCTAGGCCTCCGAGTCCTATAGGAACATGGATAATCCAACTGGCAGGTATTCTTGTCACTGTACAACTCCCTCGCGATTGTGCGGACCTGGTTTGTTTTCAACCAATATCTGAAATAAGTAAACAAAATCGGCAGATCACTCCTCGTTGGAAGGTTCCGGGACCGTCGGCGTGGTTATCATGGGGCTGGATAATAGATATTGACAACGTCGAGTGCGCTCGTGCCTGTCTGGACCCGAATCCATGTGCCCTCTTCACTATCCCCCTTCCGGAGTCTCATCTTGCCCCAATCGTTTTATGTCGCTCTCCCCGGCTTCCCGCAACATCCTCCATTTGACAGCGACCTCATCCCAAGTCCCAAGTCCCATGCCATCGTTACACCTGGCATTACATCAATGGCGTGTCGCAAACCGTCAAAGGGCATACGGAAAATGTTCTTCTACGAAAGCCCAGGAAGTAAAAGTCCACCACTTTCTACCACTGTCAATGACCGACTCGTCCGAGAAGATTTCTCCTTAGTTTCCCACAACATCTTCGACGGCGACCTCGTCCATACAGCATTACGTCACAACTGTCAAGTCCACTGTCAATGACCGGGGAAGACTCACCATTCAATATTCAATATTCAATGCCCGCCATCTGATGAACTTTCCGTTCTCACAGGATTTTGACATGCCAAAACAAAGACAGTCGTACGTGACAAGTCCCAGGAATTAAGCTCAGCTATGCTCTGCCAGTCTGCCAATAACAATGATCCCAGCAACCACCGTGGTCGTCTTGTTCGCCGCCGTCCTCACAGCGCTGGGGGATGTCCAGCGACCAACACAAGGTCATCAACTCGGTCATCCTCTGATTGGCAATGACATCATTTTTCCATTGACAGTCTCTCAATGTGATCCTGTCCTCATCTACTACAACATTTCGGTCGTTGATGTTGCACATTTATACTTGTATAACGCATCCAACACTTTCTACTTTCTCCAACTTTACCTCCTTCCTGGCGTTGGCTATTTCGATTGGATTTGCAACATCCCCACGGGTTACAGCTTCATCGCAGAATATGACTTTTACCAATATTACACTGTCCAACCTGGATCGTCGAACGCTTGCTTGGGTGATATCAACACCACCTATTCATACGCATCCTATCAATCATCGTATTTTCAATCCTACACCCAACAATCTCCATCTGGCAACCCCTCTCTATCGACATCTGCATTTTATCAACAGTGAGTCTTCCTGGATCTACAGTTAGCTTGGACTCAACTATAATATATAACATGTCAGGCCTACCGTTGCATTTCCAACAAGCTCATTCTCCACAATCACTGCCAAGTGCGATTGCCTCTTTTCTCATCCATGCAATATGCTCACTTACTATTTCCCACAGCCCGAACTTGGCTGTCTCGTCGACAACGACCACGTCTGCAGTATCCCCCTCTTCTCCAACCTTAATTCCCTACAAATCCCATAAAAATGTTATTGCTGGTGGAATCGTTGGTGGAATTACTCTCGTTCTCCTCACTGCTACCATCGTGTTCGTCTTTCTGCGGAAACGTAGAAACTGGCATAATGACACAGCCCTAGACCCCTTCCCCGTCGATTTTGAGCCCAAGCCTCACCCTGGACGAATGATAAACCAGTCTGGGTCTACATTTTTCTCAACCCCATACATACCGAGCTCAGGTATGTTCACTCATAATCCTCCTTGTCGTGTTTGTCTTATACTACCTTAGATCAAGAAAGAAATTTCTCACACACAAATTCTATTGATGCTGTACAACGTGGAAGTGAAACATCACCTAACATTGCTCAAACGGCTCACGATTATGTCCCCTTGACAACTCTTCGCGGTAAGTATACTGCCATTCTTTCCTTTCACAACCATTTATTTACCCGAACTTCCAACCATGACGAGATCGAAGGGTACCCACGCCGCATTCTCCCGACATCATAGGCGATCTATCATCCTCTGCTCCTATTACACCTCCAGTCCCCTCCAAACATGGGGAGATCGTTCATCGACCTGACCAGCCAACCGGTGAACTATCAGGAAATCCGGGAACTAGCTTAGCGTCAGCTTTGGAAGTCTTCACACGGCTGACGGCCAGCCAACAGCGGGCCCTCATAGTCTCATTGAATGCCGCTGATCCAGTTGCTCCAGAGGCACCACCACCACCGGTTCTGGCGGATAGTCAAATTCCTATGGCACTACCTCAGTTATCGACAAGCCAAAACACAAATGATAATACTCCAGATATAGCAACTGTTCTGGGTGTCATCTCTCGCGCGCGATTGAGCCCGAGGGAAAGACATGCGCTGGTGGCATCCCTCGATACGTTGCTCCTACCAGACCAAGCAATGCCAGCTGACTTGACGAGAGCGAATACGATGTCTTCGCCACCGCCGTATGCAGGACGATGATGTATAGCAATTGGAAGTTTTATTTAGGATCTCTAGGGCATGTCGTCTCTTCTTTTCTCATGTAATTTGTGTCCATTATGACGGATCTCACCGTGTTTTTTTTTTGTATCTGGTTTTCTACCTGCAGTGAATCTGAGAGCTATCGTTATAGATGACCTCGAGGACAGCTACTTAGCATTGATCCCCTCTTAATATTAATTCGACAACCCATCGCCGGCGTTCCCGATAGTAGCTCCATAACTATCGACTCGGAGTGAATCCATATAGGTGTTTGCCACCTGATTTTTCTCACCCGTAGGGTACATCGACCGCACTGTATCTCGCTGGCCTCTATATTCATCCGTAACAGAGATGAAAAAAACATTTGACAATATACATTCCCAAACTGGACCAGTACCAAGTACGCCGACAATCACTGGCATTTTTCAGTAGAGCCCAAGGTCGTTAAACATGTACTGTGTACGTGCAAGAATCCATTTTACAAGCACTCCCTTGCACCCCAAACTCACAACATCTTCTCACAACGCCTGTCAAATGGTATGCCCAATATTGATATACACGGCCTTGACATTCGTGTACCTGTACATCACATCATCAATCAGGATAACACAAGATAGTGTAATGTCGGACGTACTTGGCAAGGGCGTACTCGTCCAACTCTCGCTCAATACCCGATTGCTTGAACCCACCAAATGGCACAGCCGTGTGAGAGTGGTTGACGCAGTTCACCTTTCATCATATCAGAAACAGGGGATAACGCAACAGATACACAAGATACTCACCCACGCGGTTCCAGCTTTCAGCCTATGAGCCGTACGAATCGCATGGTTGATATCCTGGGAGAAGACGGCTGCTGCAAGCCCGTACATCGTGTCATTCGCTTGCTTGATGACATCTACAGCAACAGATCGCAACACGGTCTATTTCAACCAGAGAGAGAATGAAAAAAAAAGAAGCGCTTACCTTCCTCATTGTCAAACTTGATGACAACGCCGACAGGTCCAAAGATCTCCTTGCGCATAATTTTCATGTCTGGCTTAGTATTAGTGAATATCGTCGGTTTGATGAAGAAGCCTTCCATCCCATGGCACTCGCCTCCGATGTGCACCGTCGCGCCTTCTGCCTTTCCTGAAATCGACATACGCCATAATTCGCTGCATGAAGGTGTTAGTAGTATGAGTAAACAAGGTCTTAAAACAGGGATTTCGAAGAGGACATACGTCGAATTGAATCTGCGAGACCTGCGGGCCTTGGTACATTCCTTCCCCAAACGGATCCCCGACCTTGAGTGACAGTGCCCTTTCGGTGAACCTTTTGGGGAACCTGTCGTAAGTTCCTGCCTGCACGAATATCCTTGATCCTCCACAGCAAGTCTGGCCGTGATTACAGCTACTATGCAGGTTTAGCGGAGGACCGCATGGTTAAAGGGGGGGTGAAGTCACGACCAAGATTCCATGCACTGCCCATTGACTGCCTTGTCCAGATCGGCATCATCTGAATAAGCAAATACAGACACTGAGTGGCTGGCAACACTCACAGGCACAAAAGAAAACACGCACCGAATATCACATTGGGTGATTTCCCACCCAATTCGAGAGTTACATTCTTCAGATTGCTCTTCCCTGACGCCTCTATAATCTTTCGGCCAACAAGCACACTGCCCGTGAAGGCCACCTTCTCGATACCCGTGTGCGCGCTGAGAGTCGCGCCGGGTCGCCGTATCCTACTAGTATATTGACGACTCCTGGAGGGAAACCTGCCTCGACGATAAGCGGAGCTATACGCAGCGCCGTGAGAGGTGTGAACTCGGACGGCTTGATGACGATGGTGTTGCCCGTAGCGAGAGCGGGACTAATTTTCCATGTAAACATTAGAACTGCAGCACCGTGTGTGAACCCCCTGACGAGGATGAGCATGGATAAATAGGTGCACGAGGGAAATTCCAAGGTATGATTTGGCCCTGAGAATGGTGGTTGGTAAGTGGTAAAGTCAATGAATGATGGCCAGGACTTACAATGACGCCAATGGGCTCATGACGAGTATATGTCAGTCTTCCTTCATCTGTCTCGATGGCCTCATCTACCCAACCAGCATAGTGCTTGATGCATACAGTCGACCCTTCCATATCCGAAGACTTTTGCCCAGCCAAAAGTCTTACCTGAAACCTAATACATCAGAAGGAAAATCGAACGACCACGAAATACGAAAACGATACGAGAGGGTATTCTATTTGTGGCCTCCAGGGCAACGACCTCATCAGCGTTAACCCCCATGAGTAGAGCGAGTTTGTTTGAGAAGCTACACGTGTTTTGCGCCTGTGTGTTGAGGCTCCAGGTCTCAAACCCTCGTTGTGCCACCTCGACGGCCGGTCTCAACATCTTTGGAGGTCGCCTCTGAAATTTGGTGATCACGGAACTCTAGCTGAATGTTGGTCACATAGGCAACTCTGATGAGGTACCAATGGCGGTTTCCAATAAGCATTGTCGGATGCGGGATACGACGACAACTTGTATGTGGTGCACGACAAGTGTGATTGTGCGACCAGTGCCAGAGATGTTGCAAGTTAAGAGGTGGCCCAATTGGGGGGTAGTATGACGATGGACATAGGACTCGGCAGCCGACTCGGATGGACTTGGGCTAGAGGGCCATTGCTTTGCATGGCACATCCGAGTCCTCTCTATAATCTACAACCATCAATATCTTAACAAACAGGTTCATAGTAAAAGTCAAGTGAACAGGGTGCTATGAGAAAACATTTATTGATGTGGGTCACTGATGTGAAGCCAATGCTCAAATGTTGGGTACAATGATGTGGACCAAGAAGCAAAGAGAGCTGCATCAAACCAAATGGAAGTTGAATGATGTCCTCTCACCGTGATTGTGCAAGTATAAAGTAATCCTTTAAATTTATCTCATCTTGTCTTCACATTTCATTTCTTCAGTTCTGTCAATGAGAATTACTAGCATGAGTGAGCACCAGTACTATCATGTGCTCAACTTTTAATAGGGTGTAGCATGGGTGACCTGTGGGTCCCCAGGCCAGACACCATACCCATACCTGCAGACACTGCACTCATCACAGGTATGGGTCTGCATTACCCACAGTCAGACATGGGTAGTGTCAATGCCAGTGGGAAGTGAGCTCCTCGAGCCCCACAAATGAAGCATGTGCGTCAATTGACATGATGGTTCATGTTTGTGGGGCTGGGCTGGGCTCCACCTGCTTCACCATCATCATCACCTTGCTGCTGCCAGTTGGCGGTGGAAGTCATTGCCATTGTTGTTGTTGTGATGGTAATGGTGGTGTCATAAGATGATGCATTCTGAATGCGTCATTCTGCTTCTTTGAGATGCTAAGTAGGGTGTAACACAGGTTACCTGTGTCACTGCATGGGTACCATGGACCCAGGCACTACTGTGAGTGCTGTAGTAGTGGGGCCTGGTCAGTCATGTGACTAGGCTCCCATGGTTGGTCTTAGTCAGTAGCACATCCCAATGTAGTAGCCAGGATATCCATACCATCCAGTCAGTTCCACCCCAATCCTGCATGAGCACCCCGAGAGGTCCCAACACTTCACTCAGGCCAGACACACATCAATTGACATGTCTGTCACCCTAGCAAGGTATGGGGTGGGGACTCGGATGAGCTGTGCACTGTTCCTGGTGCCCTTGATGCTGGATACCTCATGAACAATGTCTACACATCAGTTGACATGTCAGGCCATGTTTGTGAGGTGGCTGGTGGTGAGGTCATCATTGTTGGTGCTGGATACTTCACGAACGACATGTCACATTCATGAAGTGATATGGCCAGTGGTGAGGGGAATATGGGAACATGGGCACACATATGTTCCCTTTGTTGTCATTGGGGCTTTCGTGTTTGCAAGGGGATGGCTTAGTCAGTAGACGTGATGGGATAGATATGGGGCACATACCTGGGCCAGTAGGTGGGTGCACCACCCTCCCAGCCTCGCTCTCTGTTGTTGTTCTTGCTGTGTGGGTGGTGGTGATGTGGGAGTTGTCGTTTGTGGTCCTTGAAGACCTGTTGGTACATTTCCTAAGTCAAAAAAAATGTCAATAAATATTGAATAGTTGAACAAAAATATACTGAAAGGGTCTCTTGAAGACCTGTCAAAACCCATCAACCCATGGTGAGGGTACACGGTTGTGCATGGGTTGCCTAATTTGGAAACCATAACCATACTCAATCAACCCACAGCCCGAAAACTGTGGGTTTACCCATACCTGTGCTATTCTCTGACTTTTAATGGTTTTGGACTACTCTTTAACAAAAAGTTACAGCATGTCACACATGATACCTATGGTGCAAATCACTTAGTCACCACCAAAATTGTACAAATTTATGGGCACCTGTAAATCTTAATATTTTTCTCATTCCTAAATGCTCCTTTTAATGAGGGGATCTAAACCCCAAGACAGAATTTTGATAGCATCAAAAATGGGCCTGGTCAAATTTGAGATCATACTCATTTGGCCATTACCATATATGGAGTATTACTAATATACTAAAAAGGCAATATTGTCTCAGGCATCCATTGCAGCTGGGACCGACTCGGGTATTCAACGATGAGACTTGTATTTCATTGAACTGAAAGCCTTGACTTTCATCTGAGCCTCACAAGTGCCTAGGCCCTCCCTGTAAGCTGCCATCCACTGGTACATCCTATGCTCCCATTTCCAGATAGTGTCAAGTGGAACTGATTCAAGTGCCTTGGACATATTCTCCTTGAGCATATCAAATGTCATATCATAATGCTCACAAAGGTATTATTTAACAGCACCCCAGAAGAATTCAATGAAATTTAGTTCACGATGGAACTTGGGAGAACAAGACAAAGATGTCCTACTCCCTCAATTACCTCTTGAACAAGTGACTTTTGACCAAGGAAGTCAGGTTGATTCTCCAGTGTTTCCAATTGAGGCTTCAAATATTGATTTTTTGCATGTTCATGCACAGCTGCTCACCCCTTCTTGAAGGGACTTTTTTGGTGGCATATGGTAGCTCAGAGAATAAGGGGAGTATTGCATTCTAATAATTTTTTTTTTACATTTCTGCAATCATTTTAGTTCTCTGTGAGTTCCTCACCACCAACAGACCAGGGTTTAGATGAATTTAGACCTTTTAGGGCAAGCAGAACCCAATTTGCCCACTGTACAATTTTGGTGGTGACTAAGTGATTTGCACCATAGGCACCATATTGAAGGGCTGACTTGACTTGACTGCTTGCATTTTGGTCAGAGATTGAAATACTCTTAAGCATGTCACACTCAGAAGACAGACACTCTCAGAGGAATAAGAACTTTATGGATTGCCTTGAAACATTATTTTCTAAATAGAAAGACACCAATCACTGAATTTTTTGAAGGTGATCTGTCATTTTTTTTTGTTACTCCATCCAGTTTCCTCATTTTGACACCATTATCCCCATTGTTATGAACCCCTGGCACCAGATAAAATCTCAAAAAAATAGTATTTGAAGTCTCCTAAACTAATGAAAAAATCTACTAACTGGAATCAAGGCAATTGGATGTGAATTGAGCCCGGTGCAGCAAATTGTTGAAAGGTCTAAGGGTCATGTGATAGTAGAGAGTTGATAAACACTGGGGTTGGGCAATCTCTATAAGGTGTGACATATGTCACGGAGACCGTCACGTGTGACACCCTGCACAAACACTGACCCAGTCCCTTTACGGGTTTACAACTCACTTTAGTGACAAGTTTCCAGTGTAAAAAATGTTCATAATGAATGTATAAATGTTTCTATCTCCAAAGTTTTTATGGTAACAATCTTAGGCTAACACTGTTCCACAATCTGTCAATTCTCACAGCCAAATCCAGCCTGCACCTTAAACATCTATAGACTCACTCAAATCAGGTCTTCAAGCTTAGCTTTGGCTGAGTAGTATGTTCCATTTATATATTAAAAGATTTTGTTCAAGCCAGAATTTTAGTAAATGTCTTTAAAGTTCTAAAATATGTCAATCTCTCAAATTCCCTGCCATTCCCTGCCAAAATTGGCTTAAAATGGAAGTCTATAGGTTCATTGAATATACATCTTATGACTTAGCTCTAGTGAGGCAATTTCATCTCCTTCATGACTAGATCATTTTGTTCAAGACCGATTTTTAATAACTTGCTCCATTGTTGAGATATTGAGACAGCTACAGATAGTAGTGGGTCACTAATTGTCACAATTTCTGTCACATAGTGTTATGTCACGCTGCCATGAGCCTGTGTGACATTGCCCAACCCCATAAACACAAACAAACTCGGCATTTGCCGCAACGATAGATGGCTGGCTGAAATTTGGCAGGTTAGGTCGATATAAGACCGAGACCTAAAAATACTTTTAGGACTCGGAAAAGACTGAAAAAAAAATTCTGGCAACCCTGTAAGTCGACAGCGAACTTGATCAGTCTTGGGTGGGAAGTTCGGAGGATTTGATCGCCAATCTTTAATGGATTGAGCTAGCATCTAGCTGAAGTAATGGGATTTGACTTGTCAAAGCTTTGCTGCGATTCGAGATAAACTTGGATGAGTACAGCAGCGCAGAGGCTTCAAATTTGGAACCACTGGGATTTAAGGCGCTAATTCAAGGCCACCGTGTGCGAGGGTAGACAAGATTTCTACAGTCACAGCACAAAGCATCAAAATCACCCTGAGAGAGTATTTTATATGGCGCGCATCACTGGACAATATTGTTCTTGTCATATCAGTTTGCAAGAGAGAGAGAGAGGAAATGGAAATGGAAATGCAAGTAGTTAAGAAGGTACTACTAGTATTTAGAAATTACTTGGGGAGAAAGCAAACACAGCCTTTGAAACCTGGCAAAATTTGCCGCAACGATAGAGTGGAATCGGAACAGCTCTTTTAAAATCTCTGAATAATTCTGCACATACACTACTCGCTATGTCTGAAAACCGTTTACGCCTTATTCCAGGTCACCGCATCAGGAAAAGGGCCCGCAGCATGTAAGACAATAGAATGCCTTATGGGAACAACCAGGTCCTGGAAGACCAATCACTCTGGTGGCATGTCCTGTAAGGAAATGTAAGTTACCTCTGAACTTTGGCAAGGTTCACCACTTGGACCTGAGTAGGTCAGGCCAGTCATGCTGGTTTGAGCAGGTCAGGCCAGTCATGCTGGTTTGAGCAGGTCAGGCCAGTCATGCTGGTCTGAGCAGGTCAGGCCAGCCAGGCTGGTGTGAATGGCAAAGGAAAGCCAAGATTATTCAGTAGATATTGTCTTATCTGTATCCCTAGGCTTGTGCACTTTACCTCTAAAAACCAACTTGATGTGCCTGACAAGTACTTGTATATTAGTAGCAGACAGCTCATTATCATCTTCGTCATCATAGGGTAGCGTCATGAAAACAGCTCGATATATCCGGCAATTGCTTACCTTCGCGTACAAGTTAGAAGCATTATTGTCATGGCTACCAGACTTTTACTTTATATATTTGACAACAGTTCGATATATTCATACATTGGTACCATGAATGGGAGCTCTCTGCATTTGGGCTCAAATCATTGTGGCAAAACAAAAATTCCAGTTCAATTATCGCGATGCAGGAAAACAGGCGGACCACAAAATGATACTAGCAATAGTAACATTTGAGAACATACAGGCATTCCGAAAACGGGTGGGTACTGTTGATTAATCTACCGGGGCAGCGCCTGGTCTGGTGGTAGCTCCCTGATGTCCTGAGCGTGATGCTTGTTGAGCTAGTGTACAGGCAAGATGGGATCCAGGTTCGGCATTCTCAGCGGAATATGGTTCCGCAGTGCGGCAGTGGGATCCAAAACCCTGTCTGTACACAACATATTAGCAACAGCTCCGTTCATAAATTGACACTTACTTGTCCCACCAAGCAAGGGTCTCAATGACCCAGGGGCTCTGCGAGTCGTCGAAGAGCTGAATTATGCTGTCGTAGAACTCCGAAATGTTGAAGTAGCCGTCTTCAGTTCCCCAAATGTCCATTGTGCTCAAAAGGAATCAAGCCTGATCCGTGTAAGCGAAGAGACAAACAATTGAGAGTTTGATACTTACTTGAACTGCTGTGTAAGTGATGGTGGGAGGTGTAACACGAGTGAACCCATGGAGTTTGGCATTGCTAGCACAAATTGCACGTGAACCAGGCGCCATTTTAAGCACTGAAGTAGGTCCAGTGAAGATATGGTGAAAACCTATCATAACGCATTAGCAAAAAAGATCGCATCCACTACGATTGGCATGGTGAGATCATACCCGCAATAGAAAATAACCACGAAGCAAACCCTTATCAGTCTCATCCTCATCAAAAGTACCGTCCTCATAGAGGAAACTACACCAGTCATCAGTGAGCATTTTGACACGACCATCACGGAGTTGCTCAACAAAGCTTCAGGAACGGATCAGTATGAAATGGGGTTGAGCGAGAATGACTCTCACTTGCCCTTCTTTGTTCTGATAATTGTCCAACATTGATCGTGGGCAGAGCAGGATTCCCAGCATTGGATGGTTTAGACCACGGTCCAATTTGCTCGTACTCTTCACGATTGGGGGCATGATAATGTCAGTTTCAGGATTCAAACAAATGTATGCGAGTCCAGCATGCTTCAAACCGCTGCAATCATCTGATCGAGCACCCCCCACAGCATCACTTATCTGTTCAGGAGTGATATTAATTTCAAGTCGACAAACAGAGGGATCACGTACTGCATTCACAAGACACATAAGCACAGCCATATTATCACCAAACACTTCAAGAGTCTCCGAGAAGTTGGGAATGAGGGCTAGAATGTGCTTGAAATCTGAGAGGTAGCGAGTGCATTCAGCAGGAGTCCTGGATAATGAAAGTGAACGTCATTGTGGATGTGACAGAAGAGTGAGCACCGACACGTACAAATCGAAGGCATCATTGTCACCCTCCTCTTGAAGACCCACAGCAAAAGTTAGACTAATGTTGATGAAAGGATTGATTGCATGAGGAATCCAGCAAGCAGCCTTGAGATATGGCTTGATTGCCATGTCTCTGGTGAAAACAAATTGTAGTCCATTGAACTTCAGCGAAAAGTAAACTTGTATGAACTTCTTCTTTGCTTTTTTCTGGCCGGTTGGCGTCAAGGCGTCCAGAAGCTCGGTGTGACCATGTTTAAGAGGTGCAACAGTGGACTGGGTCTCTGTGTCTGATTCAGAGGGAGAAGTTGAGCGTAGGGGCTGAGACCCGGGAGGAGCCATCAAGACAGAGAATCGAGTTGTGCATGCAGGTGTTTATATCTGCAATGAAAAATTAGCCGAGCTATAAACGTTAGCCGAGCTATAGACGTTAGCTGAGCTATAAACATCAGCTGAGCTATAGTACAGAAATTCTTTTATGGAAATACAGTCACGTAGCAGCTGATCGCTGAGTTTTAGTTGCAATCCACATTTCTGTCAGCGGTATATATCCTATTAGTATGATAGGCTTGCTCAACTAATCCAGTGAGATGCCTCCAAGTCAGACTACACACAAGAGTTCTGGCATCAAATCTCGATGAGTCCTTTCTCCTGCGCACCCAGAACCTCAGAGTTCAGCGGACTCCGACATTCGTAAACCCCACCTGAATGCCATAAAACACATCTTGAAAAAATTGGAATGCGCCAACAGGCAAGTAGGGAGGCTCGAGAGCAAGCTTGGAGATGCTTTGCATTCGCTTGTTGCTTGCCACGAATATCCCACCGCTAGCAGTTGCTCGGTGGATCTGACCAAAGAAGTGGCGATCTCGATTGCACAAGAGGAAGAGGAGAGTTCTTTGGGTGAATCACAAATATCGAACGAAACAAGAGTAGGTCAATCACCAGGCAGTATATCCGATAGCTGCTAATGGTCTGTTGTGTGATCCAGTTCAGTTGGATGGATTTCAAGGTACCCATGCTTCCCTATCCATATGATAGGTTTACGCTGTAGTGATTGCAGCCGTTGTAGGCGCGAATCGGGGTGTGCAAGTCCTTGTCTGTGGGGTCAGAACCCAAAACTCACTTGTTTGTAACTATGTACAGGGAACACTATATAGCTACTGTATAGTATCTATAAAGGGACTGTACTGAATAATGGTGAAATATGAAGGGAAAGGAATGTAAGGAGAGGGGATATGAAGGGAAGAGGAGGAGGAATATAAGTGATAGTAGGAGAATGGAGAATATAAAGGAAACTATGAGAATCGGAGACCACACACATGTGGACCTCTACAATGCAGACATGGGATCGGGGCATGGCAGTGTTGGAGGGCCGGGGACCGTATTACGAGACAGAAGTGCTGGTGAAGCAGTCGGAGGGGAAAGCTGGGCAGGGTTCTGATTCGGCAACCGAGCCAGAAAGCGAACCAGATGAATAGCTCGACCACTACGCAGAAAATTACAACTCTTTGTTATTGAATATTGCAGTGTTTAGTTTGCTTTTAATGATTGGTGTCATCCACACCACTCCCAAGATGAGTTCCAACCTATTGAGAATATGTCCTGCCATTGTGTTCATATCAGTATCAGCCTCTGAGTTTTGTATTGCTGTCGAGTGCAAGAGAAACGTACTGCTTGGATTCTAAAGCACATTGTGTGACCTGTCTTGTTTGCACGCGTGACTTACTGAGTCGCACTTTCTTCCTGAACTACCAATATTCCCATAACCACAAGCACACCTATGTCCCACTCTCCTAGCACTTCAAGGCCGATTATCGTTGCACAAGTTGAGGTGCCGTCTCTGCTATTCGCCGCTTCGAACCAAAATGCACCTGCCAACGCCACCGTTGCTGAACTTTCTCCACTACTACTCCCGCCTCGCCGATTGCTCCCTGATGAAGGCAACGGTGATGGTGACGGCTTCATCGTTGGGTCCAGCGCAGACCCATCCAGTGACGACGATGGAGGAAATCGGCACAACGATGGAGGCAATCAGTTGTGAGTGACCAAACGTGTAACATGACATGTACCAGTGAGATTCTTGCCCCTCGTTGCCCTCCAAATCAGTTGGATGACGATTCATTTTAAGGTGAATGGTGAAGTGCAGAACGTATGAGGGGCAGTGGGGGACAGATGACATCAGAGTTGTCTATGTCCATGTGTAAATTCTTCACTCTGCAACTCGTCTTTGGCTTCGTCTTTGGTGCTTTTGGTTCATATAATGATTGTCGATCGATTTTACCGTACTAGTAGTGTGAACGATCACTAAATACCCTGCACGTGTTTGTTATATAATTCAAACCTTAAAAATTTTCTTCACATGGATATTTGATAAACAAAGACGTTGAATATTAACGACGAACAGTTGTGCCCGATATCAACTGTAAATTGGATATAAAGAAAAATAAGGAGAATAATGATTTATTAATCTGAAGATTCTTCATTCACCATCACACGTTCATGAATAGCCCGTAGCTTTCCATGTTTGGTGCTGGGAGGGGATACCGAACCCTGAAATATTATCAGTGATTTGGATGTCAGAATACAAAAGGAAACATACGTTGCTCGGCATGCAATATCAATGCAATGTTGTAAAAGATAACTCCTCTGGTCTGGTTGAGCCAGCATCGAAGCCAAATTGTTTCTGAGACAGTAATACTGCCCTCCATAGACAGGGTCATTGAATTCGAGTATCACTTTGACGCCTGAGGCCCATTGATCTATAACACATTTCAACTGTGAACTGATGATAAGCATATTGAAATCTAAATGGCAAGAAATTTACTGCAACCCCCGCTAAAGGAAGAATGTTCACTGAAACCCCCATAACATATTCCCAAGGAAACTGGTGGGCCAATGGTTTGCGGCGTGCATACCAAAATAGGGTAATGAGAGCTTCAATAGCGTCATGACAGAACCACATCCATTTTCCCTGGAACCATTTGAAGTTAGCATATATGTTCGTTTGTCATCCGATACTTACATCCTTATTTCATGGTCCACGAACCCATCGGCCCTCAGTGGTGAAATATGCGGCACGATGCTTAATAAACTCTATTGTCTGTGCTGCGGAATAACCCGCATCTACCAGAGGAAAGATATCATAGTATTGTGCGAAAATTTTATCCGCGCATGTCTTCAGCTCCCCGCGCATTGTTGAATGGTCGCGAGCAATCTACATAGGCAAGTTAGAGTGGTTGTTTCACAATAAAGCATCAACTTGCCATCCGGATTACCTCAGGCGGAAAAGTTGGCACTGAAAACATTCACGAGATAGTGCAAAGACAAAGACAATATTGTTGAGCTCACTCGGCTTGGTCCTCGATGCTGAAGCCATATACAGGCTAATGAGAATTATTTCTACCTTCGTATCTGCGAGATCCGAGACTGGGAAGGCACAAAAGCGGGAAATCCAGTCTTGTAGTTTTAATCTCGCATCCTTGTATAACTGCTTCTCATCTTCCTTGTAGAATCCCATTTGGCCAGGTTTCGCACCGGATCCTGGCACCTTTAGAGAATTGTGCGCTGCATGGGTGCGTCTCTTGGTCAAGATTGGGGGGGAAACAGGTCTTTCAAAAGGCTGTGTTCGAACCACACCGGTAGATTCCCTGCTGTCGGCTGAACAACCTGGGAAAGCAAGGTACGTGTTAGCAAAAGAAGGCACCACCATCACATTGGGTTGATGGGGATTTATTGCATCGGTGGTTCGGCTAGGCTCGGCAGCAGTGGGAGGGATAAACTCGTTAGTGGGAGGACCTTGATGCACAATCGGATGGGGTTGCCGGTAGATCATTACATCGGCAGATTGGGTGGGTTCGGCAGCGGGGTACTCATTAGTAGAAGAAAGGCCCAGATGCGACATCTTCAGGATTGCGTTGGGTTGCTGGTAACCCATGATACCGGCAGATTAACCAGGGTATAGCGAAGAAAATCCTTGATGTGTTGTCGGGTTGGGTGGCCGGTAGCTCATTACATCGGCGGATTGGCTGGGCTGGGGAGCGAGCTGGTTGGCCGGAAAGCCTTGCTGCACCATCTGCACCATCACGTTGGGTTGCCGGTAACTTGTTACATTGGCTGGTTGGCTGGCTTGGGGAGCAAGGTATGGGGTAGGCTGGTGAGCTGGGTGTGCCATTTGCAGAACCAGGTTGGGTTGCAGGTGTCTCGTTGCATCGGTGGGCCTGTTGGGTTTAGGTTCGGTGGCAAAGTATGGGGTGGGCTCCCAATTCAAATGAAGGTCGACAGATCATGCTGTCGCAGGGCTTGCCTCGTCAAAAAAGGCAGGATCGGTTCCAGGTTTATTGTTATTGAAAGGAATGATTGGATCTACCGTCTGTAGTATTGTGTTGGGTCATCAATAACTCTTTTCATCGGCAGATTGCCTGGGCTGCGTAGGGTATAAGATAGGCTGGTTAACCGAAGAAAGGCTTGGATGTGCCATCTGCAGCGTCGGGTTCGGTTGCCAGGAACTCGTTACAGGTTGGCTGGGCTGGGCAGCAGAAAACGGGATAGGCTGGTTAGCCAAAAAGGCTTGAATCGCCGTCTGCGGTATCAGGTCGAACTGTTGGTAATTCGTTGCATCACAGCTAGGCTCAGAAGTGGAAAACCATTGTCGGGTTAGCATCGGTTGGTCAGCGGCAGAAAGGTACTGGGGCAGTCTCGATTGCTCGCCATGTGGTATCAATTGTTCAGCGAAAGGGTACAGTGTCTCCGCCATGTGCTCTTGGCGGCCTTCATATCTAGGTTGGTCGGAGGTACGCTGGTGGTGTTCGGAATAAAGCAAGCCGCCGAAGAGTTGTGGAGGGTGAATAACTGTAGGATTAAACTCATGCGAGAGCTGTTAAACAACGTTGAATATGGAATGTTTGAATGGATATTACATGTAATACCTTCGGACACTTGTGTGTGATGGAAAGATCATCCGATAACATGCTAACCGTGAAATAAAATTGAATCGAAAGATAGTTGGGATGGAAAGTCAAAAGGGTGAACTGGTAGGAATTTGCATGTTGGTGGGATAAGGCTTGAAGTTTGAGGTGAAGCGAAAGGGTCTGACTGAACGGAACGCGAACCATTAATATTGTTAACGTAACAGCTCAGGGTCGTGCCATAACTGCTTGTTTCACTTTGCAAATACGTACACCGTTTATCCCGCGATTTTAAAGGTCTTCCTGCTAAGTTCTTACACCTCCACCTTGCTCACCGCTACCATTACCTTTAGCACCACCGCTTTAGCCTCGCCACCACCACCAAATTCCGCATCGCCGCCACTCACAGCAATGAAGATGACGAGGGAGAGTATGGCCGGGAGGTGGGGATCCCACATACCGGCCCAGGTACATTTCCCACTAAATTCCGACTTCTAGTAACTTGCCAGTGACTGCCACGACCCAGACCAAGAGATGAGGATCGCGAGGGTGGCGCCAACCACCTTGATGGCGACATCAGAGCTGACGCCAACCAACTGGCCAGCAGCAAGCAAGTGACGATGACGACGACGATGGTCAATGACGACGACGAGGACAGGAGGGCATGAACAACGAGGGGGACAGGGACAAGAAGTCCCCGCCGTCTTCCTGCTGCCCAGCCCCCTGCCTTCCCCAAAGCCAACCACCACCTCACGAACATGTACGGCCGCGTCAATTGACGCGCGCATGGTGTTCGCGAGGTGTCTGGAATACTCGTCCAAGCCCCCCATCTACAAGTATGGCATGAAGGGTGCAGATTTGAGGTCACGATGCTTTCGTTTCATACATGTATATAAGCTCATTTATGTAGAGATATGTTAAGACAAAACAAAACACCCATCTTACCGCTGAACTGACAGATCATGTCCATTCTGAACACCTCGTGAACGCCGTGTGTGCGTCAATTGACGTGGCCATACATGTTCGCGAGGTGGTGGTTGGCTTTGGGGAAGGCAGGGGGCTGGGCAGCAGGAAGACGGCGGGGACTTCTTGTCCCTGTCCCCCTCGTTGTTCATGCCCTCCTGTCCTCGTCGTCGTCATTGACCATCATCATCGTCGTCGTCACTTGCTTGCTGCTGGCCAGTTGGTTGGCGTCAGCTCTGATGTCGCCATCAAGGTGGTTGGCACCACCCTCGCGATCCTCATCTCTTGGTCTGGGTCATGGCAGTCACTGGCAAGTTACTAGAAGTCGGAATTTAGTGGGAAACGTACCTGGGCCGGTATGTGGGCGCCCCACCTCCTGGCCGTACTCTCCCTTGTTGTCTTCATTGCTGTGAGTGGCGGCGATGTGGAATTTGGTGGTGGTGGCAAGGCTAAAGTGGTGGTGCTAAAATGGTAGCGGTGAGCAAGGTGGAGGTACCTTTACAAATCGCGGGATATGAATTAATTAAAGTGCAGATTTAAAAGTCATTCCATCCATGTCTAAACTCAAACATCTAAATGGCTTCCGCTCACAGATAGTCACTCGCAGGCTGCAGACTGTTACAATTTTTACCTTTGTGCCCCTGTCTTTTGCTTTGACAGCACGTGACACCCATACATTCCCACGAAGATGTGCCAAGTCCCACGCTCTGATTGGATGATACCTTGTTACCGAACTCTCGGGTTGACCCCATGTCCTCATTGGATGATTTGACGGTGCATAACCATTCATGCACAACCAGGAGCTGAAGGAACCTAAAGACGATACAATCCGAACCTGACCATTCCGTTCTTGTCACAACCCATGACCGATGTGCATACCCGGAGACAAGAATACTCCATGACCCAACCACCGATCATACCCAGCAATCAGAATACTCTGGTTCTCCGCCGACCGATCATATGTCCACACCCATATGCTCATGACATTGTTATTGTTCTTTCACAATCCATCTACACGGTTCCTTGTGCCTGTCACAGACGAATGAATAGCCTTGTGCCTGATGACTGATCGACTTTCCTATTTCGAAGAAGACTGACACGTCATCCCGATCCTCATGGTTACCTTTGACGCCCAGCTCATCGCCACGATTGTGATAGGTTCTATTGGCATCTCCACCCTTGTGGGCGTCTACATCTATGCAACCTATATTCGGATAATGCAACCTCCCCACAATGTCTCAGAAATCGGATCTGTCATAGTTGCCAACAACCGATGACTCCTTGGACCTATCTTGGCCAACCATCTTGTTCTTCTTCACACGTCACCTCTACATTCATTCGCCTTTCTTCTCATCAGCTGACCGCTGGTGCTCAACTAGCAACCCGAACTCGCATGTATGACAAGCCCCCTTGATGCTCCACAAGGACTTGCATTCCGACATGTTTCATTACCTTTGTGTACCAGTCCACTGGTCAAGAATATCCATACCCAGTCGACATCCCAGTCATCCAGTACCCTGCAGCCAAGAAGGGTTATATGAAGCACCCTTGCTTATTGTACTGCAGGAACCACAGTTGCTGGTGTATGATTACCAGTGTTCATTGCATGGTTCTTCCCTTCCCTATTCAGTGATTCACCTTCTCCCCTGCCTCCAATGATGAAGTATCACATTCACCTTTCTATCCCGATCCTGCATGCACATACTCCTAGTCATATGCTGCTATTGGCCAGGCATCCACTGCCAATGCAAACCATCAGGAAGACGAACCAATCTCATCATTCCCAAGCTAGGAACTCAACCACATGACATCCACATGGCTGCCTCATGTTCATCATGTGCCCACTGACACATCCACTCATGGATCCTTTCACCTCCTTACCATGAGGCAACCATGAGGCGCAGGGTCTGGACCCTTGATTGCTCCGAACCATTTCCTTGCAATCACTCCTTGAAACACTGGTGGAAATGCTGTATCCTCAGGACAGCTTTATTGTTCTTACATCTCTCTCGATTTGTACCTACAGACCCGGTAGTCTGTCTTCATGGCATTTCCCTAACTCTTCACTACTTAAACCTTCATCTTCGAACTGTTCCTCTTTTTCCCTTCCCTTTCCTCATGTTTAGTCTGGTTTCCTCTCCCTGGTTCGCTTTCCTAACCTCTCTCCCTCCCCCAGACTGCTACTTGCTGTATAGTAGTGGTAGACCATGAATACACCATTCCTCTTGTGTTTCCTCTGGTCTGATCTCAACTTGATTTAGTTGGTTGTTGCTGGAGCCCGCTGATCTAGCGATCCATAACACAGATGCAGTTGAGCGATTCGGAGGCGGTGGCGGTGGCGGGATTCGATGTATGAAGGGTAGTAGTAAGGATTGGTAGTCAGCGCTAGTCAGCGAGTTTGCCTGGGAATTGGTGATCCCTTTGCCATTTTCAACCCATCATAACTCTTTGTTCATTGCACCATGAACTCCCCCCTACTGTCACCACTTAGCCCAAAGGACCCCACGGCGTCCTGGATCCATGAGCAAACCTGGAGTGAAATAACTTCCTCTCCGCTTGACCAAGCCACGTATGTGGACACAGAGACAAATATTATTGATAATGTATGTGGTTCGTCGGTTCAACGAGACCACAATCATTGTTACATTGTAATAGAATATGCCAAACTCGGACACCTTATTAGCCTTTCATATGGCTCATGCACACCGTGAAGTACTCCACGCTGAGGAGCGCCTGGCACGCAGTCGTGTATATCACACTCAAATGATGGCGACTTTCTGGACAATAAAGCTACAGAAAGCGGAGAGGGAGGCCATCGAAGCCGATGTCGACGGTACGAGGTTGTTTGCATGATTGAGGGCCGATGGGAATGGGAGTAGCCTGGAGAGTATGTTTACAGATTCTCAAAAAAATTTCTGCGAGAATGGGGGGGGGAATTATTTTCGTGATTGGGATTCTATGGCCTCGGACTCCTCCAGCGGTTCTGTATAGTTACGGATGTTTGACGTACTATTTGATATTCATCTTGTCTCTTGATACCCTTGTTTGCATATGTATTGGTGCGCCACAAATCTTTGTTCTAAAAAAGGCAGCATCAGCATTCTATTCTGACCCCGACACAGGAGACACGGAGGGTTACTTTGTAAATAGTCAATTACCATTTTCATTGCTGTTCAACAAAAAGAAAGGGCATGGGAAGGGGTAGGGGATGGGCATGGGACGGGGTAGGGGACGGGCATGGGACGGTGCAGGGGATGGGAATCAGCAGGGGTAAGGCATGGGCATGGGGATGGGCAAGGGCAAGGGCAAGGGGAAGGACAAGGGAAAGGGGTCGGGCAAGGGTAATGAGCATTGGAAGGGCTAGGGCATGGCCATGGGACGGGATAGGGCATGGCCATGGGACAGGGTATGGGATGGGCATGGGAAGGTGCAGGGGATGGGAATGGGCAGGGGTAGGGCATGGGCATGGGAAGGGGTAGGGAACAGGAATTGCAAGGGGTAGGCAATGGGAATGGTTCAAGTGTGCAATACCAATCAAAAGAGCTTGTTGTAGTAATTCCAACTGGCAACTTCAGAACTCTTGACGCATTCAAGCATTTTCATCAGCTTCAAGAGGGGGATCCACCAACATTGGCAAGGTGATGGGGATCCACAATGGGCAGTGGAAGGGGACTGGGACGGTGTAGGGGAAAGAACAGCGGAAGGGGCAGGACAAGGAGAAGGGAAAGAGAATGGGGAAAGGGCAATGATAGGAGAATGACCATGCAAAAGGGAAATCTGAGCGTAGGGCAAGGGGACAAGGCTCCCCATGAGGATCAGGATAGGAGAAGCTGTATTCTGGAATATCAATATCCAAACCTGGATGTAGCAATTCACAAAACCCCCTTCACACCTCTTGAACTACTCACAAATTTCAGTTGGCTTCACAGCGCTGAAAATATCCAAATATTTGCCTGCAACTCCACAAAACCTTGAAGCTTTTGACAACTATTGACATGGAACATTTCTTGCAGACATGCCAGGCCTGTTCAGTTGTGAAATAGTTAACACACTCCTATTGAATTGTGAAATGGATGAGTTACACAAAACAATGCAAGTCACACATTAATCTCAGGCTGCAGAACTTTGGATACTCAGTCACTCAATGTCTGCCTATCATTCACAATGTTCCAGAGTTTGATGTAACATTTGTCAGATTAGCAGAGTATTCCACATTACTCTTTCACTTGCTTTTTGCAGGTGCTACCTTGCAAAGATTGGCAATTCTAGGATGGTCATAGTGTGTGAACATCTCATTGCCACAGATCACATTGGCAACTTGTTGTGTATGAATGGAATTCATTTCAAGGAGATGAGTCTGGAGAGGTTTCTGTCCCAGTTTATTATCCTACAGAGCATCCAGTGAGAATGATGTGGCAGGTTGGATCAAGTTCTGCTACATGACATGTGCAGGTTAAGTGCCAGAATAACATAATGACTATTGTGATGCACATGCTTGACATCAACAAGGGGACTTATTTTGTCATTTGCTAGTAGTGTTGTCAACTCTGCACCCTTTTCTGGGTTTGTATGCATGATATGTTGCAGTCATATAATGTAGTTGGGATAGTGGCCAACTTTCTTGGAATATGACACTATTTTCTCTGTTTGACCTGTCTTTGTGAAATAGGCAACAACCTCGTTCAGGACATTCACCCATTGGTAAATGCTGAGGGAAAGCATCATATCATACAGACACATGATGTTCCTGAGTTCTTTGCTGTGGGTAAATGTGTTGCATAGAGTATGATTGCTGGTCTCCAGCATGATGCTTCTCACATGAACCTCAAGTTGCTTGAGCTTCAGTGTTCTGCAAGTCTTGTCCTATCTATTGCCTCAATCATGATAGGCTGACTGTATTCCTACTAGAATAAGTGTCTTTACATAGCTACTCAGTTTGTGAACAGAAGATGCAAAATAAAATGCCAACCTTGTTTTTTTTTCAGCCACTTCTCAAGTAGCTGTTTTCTGCCCAGCTGCAAAACAGGACAGGCAAGTTCCAAAGACTCCAGGTGGTTGACTTCACCCTTTTCCAGCAAGATCCCAAAGTATCTCAAAATTGGTGAGGGACCAAGGTGTGGGTGCTTGCTTGAAAGATTCAATGACAGCAATAGTTTGTAAAATGCCCCTTGAAGGCAAGTTCTAAGGTAATTCTCACCAGGAAAAGAGAAATTTGTACCCTTGGTGAATTAGCCATGACTTTGGCTGCCTCTCCAAATCAATGACTTTGGAATAGTTGCTGGTACTGCTTGATGTACAAGTTGTCTGCACCAGGCAGGTTCACTTGGCTGGGCCAACTTGAAGGCAAGTTCAGTTTTATTCAGAGTTGTTAAAATGTAAGGAATAATGGTCTGCTCATCCACATTAACACTTTGAACTTGCCCTTTCTTGACCAACTATACCATTGTCACCTTGTGCTCTGTGGTGACAAAGATTGTCTCACTGGAGATGTGATTCATGTATACACATGCACCGGACTCGATACCATAAATGTGGATAAAGCCATACTTCATGAGGTAGATGATGTTGTTACAGAGATTGATACATCTCTGGCTTTGTATTCTCTTACTTTCTCTGATATCTCACTCCTTCTATTCACTGAATGACAAGACTCATAAAAGAGAGATTATCCATCTACAAATGTCACTCTCTCTCTACACCATTCTTCTTTGAGACTTGCATCACCACAGGGAAAGCTTTGGTAGCCTCTGGAGGGAAGTAGACATCAACTGCTTTCTTCATGAATGGTGAATCTGGTGTTGGATGATCAATCTCTTCACATGCAACTGATAAATGGTAATCAGACAGTGATTAATAGCATAGAGCAATGTGCTTATCTTGGCACCAGTTCAGAATGGACAGTGCAAGTGAAGAGTTTTGTAGCATTCTGATGACCGTCCATTTTCAATTCTGCAAATGCAGCAGTGTGTCCTTTGATGTGTTGCCTGACCCCCACTCTTTGCTGTATAACTGCACCATGCCTATCACCTTGAAAGCTGAAGGATTTGTAGAATTTCCAGAAATACCAATGAGGAAATGGTAATCTACTGTCTATTTGGTTCCAACTCCAGTTCCATATTGGATCCAGTGCCAGTTCCAGTCATTCTGGTTCTCCCAACCAACATGTTTGGACCTTCACTGTTATGGACCCTCAACCCACCACATTTCACCTCACACACCTCTCATGTTCATTGTCTTGCCTCATGGTGGATGTCCTCTCCATTAGTGTAGCCATATTTGTTATTGTACTGGTTGCCACTTCATCCTTCTTATCATTTACACTGTTGCTCTTTGTGTTGTGTATGACTGGCCCTAGAGGGCCTTGTGTACTTATACTGGACCTAGACATGACACTCCAGACTGCTTTGCCACCATGCCTGACAGCATTTGGGCCACTCTGTTCCAAGCATGAGAAGGATGCTTATGTTGCCAACATTGTCCTCAATGCACCTGACAGGCCAGACAATATTGACAATGTTGCCCTCCTCATCACCTACTCCTACACCACCAATTGCCAGTTTGATATTTGTTTGTTGATGTTAGCAGAGCTTAAAATTTAGTGCTTTGAAAGGCCAGGACTGAAAGTCTTGAATAAATATCCCCCTGAGATCCAGCAAGATACCTACAGAATATCACAGAAAATGCCAATTTCATGCCACCAGGTAAGCTGCTTAATAAGCTTGCCCATTGAAATTTCTTAAGTCCTTTCTTTGTCTATGTTTAGCACAGTTTATTTCTTTGCCTTTGACCACACAGAAACAGCAACGGTCACACTTTTCTGACCCACAGTACCTGCCAACCACCTGCCAACCACCTGCCACCAACTGCATCACCAACACCAACCACATTTGCAGCAATGATGGAGGACAAAATGCAACAGGGAGTGGCCCCACTGCACCAGGTATGTGTTCTTCTGATCACTTTCTTATCATTACTGACTACATATAATAATGAAAACCAGTGCCCACCAAGCTAATGACAACTCCCACCTACAACAACAAATGCAATGACAAGGATGAAACTGACAATAATGATGTGATGATGACCACAATGATGGCAGTGATGAGGCAATGATGATGATGAACTCCCCTACCTCACCTCATGGCTGACACCATCTTGTCAGCTGATGGGGCATGCTCACCATGGTGGGGACAGGTCAACCCATGGGTTGGATACCCACCCAATTTGTGCACACCCATCACAAAGCCTGTATCCATGGCAATGGGTACAGGTTTTCGTGGGTACAGGTTTTCACAGGTGTGGGTGTGGGTGCAGGTAAGGCCTCAGACACCTGCACCATTTTGTCATCCATCATTGTTGTTGTCCATGGCTGTTGTCACTGTCATTTGTCATTGTGTAGTTTAATGTGTATTCCTATGCTATTAAATAATAATATTCTTTTTTCCCCCTCAATTTGCATGGCAAACTCTGCAATCCAGTAATAATATGTAAATAATAGCCAGGCAGATATTTTCACTGTACTGACTTGACCTCAACTTGGTGTCCTAAAAAATATCGGTTCAATATCAACTCTGCCAAGACATTGATTTGAGTCTTGAGGTCATGACAACCTTATGTGGCTATCACCTGACATCAAATCCATATCTGGTGATCTTGCAGGAAACCTTGTCATGGGAGTTTAAAAAATCAGCGGTGTATACCTGCCCCATCTCCTTTGTCATCCACAATGACATGAAGAACTCTGCACAGCCAGGGGGTGCATCACACTCACACCCCAAGAAAAAGGAGAAGATGCCAGCTAAGCTGGAGGCAGCTATAAATATTTTATTTCTTTCTATCCACCTTCTTATTTCTGATTGTCTAGCTCTTTATATTCTAATTCCTTTTTCTCTTCTACCATCACTCTTTTAATTCTAACATGCTTTTTAATTTCTACTCTCTTCTCTTATTCTCGCACTCTTTATTTCTACTAACTCTTTTCTCCCCTCAGGCTGGTTCTCAACTTGAGGGGGTGTATTGGAGTATATACAAGTCCTCAGACCAGTAGTAGAGTGTCAGTAATATTACATAATATTATCTACTCTTTTCTTCCCATCTTCACCATGGTCTTGTCCCCTTCATTCTCTTCAACACTACCAACTGGCCTGTCCTTTTCTGCCTTTCAGGATTTGACCCTGGCATCAACTGTGGCATACTTTTATTATCATAGGTATTTGCAGCAGCAGTGGAATCAAAAACTATTATTATCATTTATGCTATGCTACAAAGGCATGTGATGTGAAGTCACCAAAATGTTGCTTGCACATTCAAAATAATGTACTTAAAACAATACAACTATTTGTTGCCCAGATTTCATATGTGATATTGCTGGAAATTTCAGAAGGTAGAATTTGGGGTGTATAGTGCTGAAAATTCATTTTACAGTCAAATTATTCTGTTTTTGCTTGATGCACCTTGGAAATAAATTTATAACCACTTTTTGTATACAACTCACAGCCATCTGATCAATTGTTGTTGAGATAAAATTCAAAAGCTGTTCAGAACCATTTTGCACTAACTAATATGGCATCTCTTTATGGCTCTGGCAAGGGGCATGATCTTTGTTTGAGTATGAACTATTTATGTGCAAGACATTGATAGTGCTCATCACCTATATAGATACTTTTATGGCTCATATCAATATTCTTCATTGCTCTTGGATGCTAACATTGTAAAGTCTGCTAAGATAGGGCTCATGCACAATTGACCAACATCACTTGGTAAAGCATGACATTTCATGAAATTTTCACAAAAACTTGAATTACCCTTTCAGATGGGGATATTTTTGAAATTGTGCCACAAGAAAGCATAGCTAAACCTATTTCTGATGTTCCCTTGCAATTTTTGGAAATTTTGTCTGAGTGCTATTAACAATACTAACCATATTGTTGTCTACAATTGTCAAAAAAACATGCTCCAACACAAGCAAAAGAACCTCAAAAATCTTGGCAACTACACCCCTGCTAACACAAAGATGAATGTGAAAGAGAAGGGAAATAAAGAGAATGTGTGTCAGATATCATTTGATTAAGAATCTGAGGTCTTAAGATACAAATGCACAACAAGCATCCTCCATCACCACAGTATGGGCTGCAAAAAAATAGAGATCATCTTGTTCTCCCAAATACCTTGTTGCATGATATAGATAATGCAGGATTGCATGGTACACTGTCAAATAATTTGAGATATTTAATTGGATAGGATGATCAGAAATAAGTCACACTGTGACATTTGCATGTGACATTGGCAGTCACCCATAAACAACTGGCACTTTTTGTGACATGTCAAATCAAATCAGGAAAGAAATTGACAGAGGATGCTTTCTGCAACATTAAGAATGAAATCTATTAATCAGCTCCCTGTGAATTCCTGTAAATACTGTTAAGAATAATATCTGAAAAGAAAATTGAAGATTGGTGCAGTGTGAGCAAATTTATAAAGCAATGAAGGTTTGGTCAATGATAATCTCATTGACTCATGGCATCTACACAATGCCTTCTTTTCTACCTGATACTTCAGAATCAGTATCCCTGCCTCTTTTAGTCCTTTTTGTGGAGGTCCCTTGAGTTGTATTTTGTAGATTTGCAATGGATATCATGGCCCTCCTTGTCCTGCCATGACAGGAATGTTGTGCCAATTGAGAAATGAGTCATACAGTTTATAGAAATATATTAATATAATCTTATATTCTTGTCTTATTTGTATTTACCTCAAGTTTGCAGGGACGATTTTGACTATATTCGGTGCTGATTTCTCAAAAAGCATGTTTATTGACGTGCCAGACTGTGATCTTGCCATATTTGGGACGCTGTCACACATGTCATGTGATCTTTGTTGATGGATGCCACCTTATCAGATTTACATAAATTTTTGTTGTTGTCTTTTCAACGACCAATCGACTCAACATGTTGGCCACATTATCCTCGAAGATATTACTTTTTAGCATCTGTATCCTGCTCATGACTTTTGTTTGTCCCTTCTGTAAATCGGATGGTTTCCAGAGCGCTTGAGGTGTTGCTGTTCACCGTTCTTCATGCTCAAAAGCAAAAGAAAAACTGGTCCTTGGTGTAACGTCGAGGAAACGTAAAAGAGAAGAGCTACGGGTCAAGGAAGCTACTGGGTTTGTACCTGAAGTAGAACAGAGCACAGAAAGGGCTACGACAGTTGCTCGAACCCACGAGGCCGGTCCAGGTCAGGGCTCGGACAACAACGTTCAGTCGGCTGACGTATGTATCAGTCAAACATGTCTGTAAAGAAGACTGAATTATAAAACACCCATTATTAACAGGAATTCATCAATGTCAACTCAGGGGGTCATATGCCGTTGCCATTTTCGAACAGTACTAAGCAGACAGAGCCAGCTTTGTTAGTGCATTGTACTCGCATGTTTCCAAAACAATACAAAGATTTTCTTCCTTCCTCCGCCACTCCACTTTCACATCTGCCAAAGATAACACGCGCCCCACATCGGCAACCGCAACCACCTATCCAGGTTCACGGGGAAGTGGCAACTGAAATCCCAATTGGCGAACAGCCTGTCGAGATGCCGCTCGTACGAATTGAGACAATGCCAAACAACATGGGGTTATATCGCTCTTATTACTCCATGCCGTCGCTTGATCCCGATGATGCCATTGCATTGGGAGACATATGCGACTCGCCTGGCCTATGATCGTCAGATGTCACTCGATCACAATCCAATTCAACTAATCCTGTCCTTGATGAAAACCCCTTCGCACCGTTTTTGAATGCGACCATCTTTTGTCTGATGACATGGTGGTATAGTGGCTCCGGAGCTAAATCTGCTGCCGATCTTGATCGCCTTGTCAAGGATGTCTTATCCAAGGAGGACTTTGACCAACGGCATCTGGATGGGTTCAGTGCAGCAAGAGAATGCTCTCACCTTGATAAGGCTGAGAAGGAAAATAAATTATTTCCAGAATCGTCGGGATGGACGGAACACTCTGTCAAGATACGGGTGCCAGCCAAGTACGAAATACACAAAAGTGAAGCAGACGCACCTCAGTTTGAGGTCCCAGGCGTATTCGCCCAAAATCTAGTAGAAATCGTCAAAGATGCCTTTCAGGACCCATTGGCACTTACTTTTCATATGACTCCCTTCAAACATTTCTGGAAGCCATTTGAGGATGTTGAGGCAATACGGGTGTACAGCGAACTTTACTCGTCTGATGCCATGATTGATGAACACGAAAAAATACGGACATCTCCGCAGTCCGGAGATGGGTTGGAGATGACAGTTGCAGCAATCATGCTTTGGTCCGACTATACTCACCTTGCCAGTTTTGGAAACACTGGACTAAGGCCAATATGCATTCTTTGGCAATCAGTCCAAGTATGCCTGAGCGAAACCTACTTCTTTTGCTTGTCATCATGTAGCTTATATTCCCTCTGTATGTTCGCAGCTGTCTTTAAAGTTGATTGTGCTTAACATCACATTTATCAGCTTCCCGACAGCTTTGGTGATTTTTATGAAGCAACCTATGGTGGTAGCCCCACGCCGGAGGTTTTGACTCACTGTAAACGCGAATTGATGCATGCAATATGGGAACTTTTGTTGAACCCAGAGTTTATGCATGCTTACGAGCATGGGATTGTCATCCTATGTGCCGACAGTGTGACTCGAAGAATTTTTCCCCGCTTCTTCACATATTCGGCTGACTATCCCAAAAAGTGAGCACTGTGTTTAAACATAACAACAACGCTGACATGAATAATAATCGCAGAGTACTTCTGGCAACTATCAAATACCTTGGCGAATGCCCATGCCCTCGATTCCTTATCGAGAAAAGCCAGATTGCTGATATGGGAAGCCAGAATGATCGACGTCGGCGTGAAAAGATCAGATGTGATTCCATGAAACATCAGGCCAACGTCGACATGACAAGAAGCTGGATATTCGAAAAGGGTTATCCTATCGGCGGCAAGCAAGTTCAGGCCATTCTTCAACCTGAATCACATGTTCCAACATGTGTAAGCCAGATATTTTCCTTATCAGATGGCTAACTCATCAGCCCCTCCAGAATGCATTCTCTCAACGACTTTTCACTTTTGGTTTCAATTTCTACACCATGTTTGTTCCTGACCTCTTGCACGAGTTTGAATTAGGAGTGTGGAAACATATTTTTACCCACCTCATCCGGATCTTGCATTCTGTCAGTGCCGATGCAGTTCTGAAGTTGAACACACGGTCAGGTAGTCAAGAATCATCACAGTCTGTATTGACATTTTAATGCAGGTATCGCGATATGCCAACATTTGGACAAAATACTATCCACAGGTTCAGTCATAACATGTCAGAAATGAAGAAACTTGCCAGCAGGGATTTTGAAGATCTTTTGCAGGTAAGTCAATTATTGATGGTAGTGTCGCCTATGATCAAAATTTGAGCTTTCCAGTGTGCCATTCTGGTGTTTGAAGGACTTCTACCAGCACCACATGACGCAATTATCACCGACCTTCTTTTTGATTTAGCGACATGGCATGCGGCAGCGAAGCTACGTTTACATATGGAAACAACTTTAACATTTCTTGATCGTACAATGACGGCTCTCGGACGCATTCTTCGAAAATTTGTCCAGATTACATGCAATGCATTTGTGACAAAGGAACTGCCAAAAGAACAAGCAGCACGGACACGCAGGCGGGCCACTTTATCAGCAAAAAGAGTCACCAAATGTCATCCAAAGAAAACAGCGATTACAAAACCAGCCAGAGTTACAAAGGCAACCGAGACGTCAGCCCCGCAAGCACCATCAGCTCGACAAAAGCTTTTCAGTCTTTGCACATCCAAACTTCATGCTCTTGCCAACTACGTGAGAACAATTCGTCTTTTCGGAACATCCGATTCATACTCGACACAAATTGTATGATTTATTTCAACTCTTTATGGAGTAAAACATGACATTAACTTTTAGGGCAAACTGGAACATCGTCGGGTCAAACATTTTTTTGCACGGACAAATAAAAACAATTATACTCACCAAGTTACCAAACATGAACGCCGAGAAAGAAAGCTCTACAAAATGAAACAACGTCAGGTGGCAGCAAGCCCAGACAATGCACCACCGAAGTGTAGAGGAAAGCCGGTTTCACTCGACATCACCAATAATGATCTGTTGCCATATACCGACCCAGCGATGCACTATCACATGTCGGAATCAACACGGTATTTTGAAGACGTCACGAAATGGCTTGGAGACAATTCAGATGATCCTGCAATCCCAGTACGTCGAAAATGTCGTGTTTGTGAAATTAACTCATTATCCTCTTAGAACTTTTTGCCCCGCTTGCAAGACCATATTCTCGCACGGTTGCTTGATATACCATATACCGGGGACGAACACAACTTTTCAGACGCAGACCGACACACAATCACATTCATGAACAACCGAATTTACAAGCATAAAGTTATTCGCATAAACTATACAACATATGACGTTCGCCGAGCGCAAGACTTGCTGAACCCTCGCACACATGCCGATTTCATGTGTCTATCACATGAGGATACCAACCCTAATCTCTACTGGTATGGTCGTATTATTGGTGTTTTTCATGCTCAAGTTCGTCATGTTGGACCCTTATCCAAAAATCTTGAGATTCAGAGAGTAGACTTTTTGTGGGTCCAATGGTTTGGTCGTGAACGTTGTAATAACGGAGGTTGGCATAAAAAGCGACTACACCGCATTGGTTTTCTATCAGGTGACAATGAAGGAGCATTCGGGTTCTTGGATCCGAGGAATGTCATCCACGGCGTTCATCTTATCCCTGCATTTGCTTATGGAAGAACTGTGGACATTCTGGGACCATCAATTGCATGGCAAGACCATGAAGCAGATGAGGATTGGCTCTGTTTCTATGTAAACCCATAAGTACTTTACTTCTCTGTCCACCAGTTCAGAATAACCACATCTGGATAGTTTTGTTGATCGGGACATGTTCATGCGTTTTCTTGGTAGCGGTGTTGGACATAGGGAAACTAACAAGCTCATTTCCTCAGTGGCAGACTCAGCGAAGCATGCAGTGACAGCTGACAACAAAGTCGAGCAGGACACATTGGGAGGTTGCCATGTGGAGGATGCTGAACATGAGGAGGGGGAGGCTGACCATTCGCCAGTAAATGTTGACGACCGTGCGTATTTCAGACCAGGGGATGGAGATGTTGAGCAAGATAATGCCCGTGATGAAGATCAGGATGTCAGCGACGTTGACGAGAGTAGTGAAGAAATTAGTAGCGATGATGGGAATGAGGAGGAAGACCGAGATGAGACCAGAAACAGTGATGACAATGACGATGATTTCTTTGACCCTGAGGATGGTGAGGGTGCCGGGGATGATCTCTTGGCGATGGAGGGATATGCAGAACTGTAATATTCTGAAGACTATATTATTTTACTGAAACCGCCATCCTTGCATAAGAATCCAACTGGAGGTACCGACTCTAGCAGCCTTGCATGCCATTCAAGTTGAAGATCAGACTGTTGTATAAATACCAGATATAATACCACTGATTGCATGCAGATAAGATAGTGAACTATCTTGCGCATGCCAGGCAAGCAGCTCACCAGACTGACCCACACTCACCAAATTTTACTTCTCTTACCAGAACACAACAACATGTTGGGTAGCCTTACATTTGCATATCATTCTTTGCAACGGCTTGCTTGGTCAGTATTCCCCAATCAGGAAGGCGGACCCTTACATTCTTTCTGCTCTTTTGCTGATGCGGCACCATAGCGTCTGCCCCCCCAAACACTGGCAGGCATCTTCTAGAGGGAGAGGTTGTACTGTAACCGACCCTCTTGGTGACCCTGACAAATACTTTTGGAGCGCTGAGTACCGAATTTGAAACCGGAACAGCGCGAGCAGAACGTTCAGAATTTGGGAACCTTTCGAGGTAACTGCGACCGCAATCCAGCGTTGGAACCCTTTCCATGGGACTGTTTTGATTCGAATATTCTCGACCTACCATCATCGCTATCAGGACAGGTTTCATTCAACTTCCTTGGATTCGGCGTTGTATTTCTTCTGTCGCGTTCTGCATTTTATCATGAACTCACTGACCCGTTTCTTCCACCGCGCAATGTCTACCGCCGTATCACAGAACTGGATTGAAATCCAACCTCACCATTTTCTTCGTGGCCCCAGTCTCTCTGGCTTCAAACATTCCTTGAATGCAACGCAACCTCTTCATGTCCGTGCAGTCTCGCCCAATGACACGAATTGTGAAAGCGGACTCAAGGAGGTTGCGGAGGCCCTCAGCGAACATAAAGACCGTTTGCTCACGCTCCATGTCCGCGCAGTTACCCCTTCCCTTGTCGGACCCTTCATCCAAGGAGCACTCCTCTCAGGTACTCGTCGAGTCCCTGTGCTAGAAGAGCTAGACATCAGTGTCCACGAGGATATGATCTACAATGAACACGCGGTTACATTACCAAGTTCTGTCCTCCACGACATAGCCGATGCATTCCCCGCACTCAGGACGCTCACACTGCCGGGTTTCGATGAGTTCATCCCAATTCCCTCTACTTCAACTCTGCTCAATAATCTCACAAGCCTACGCATCAACGGTGCAGGAATAGGCGCGGGATCACCGCTTTACAGCATTTTTTGCCTCTTACACCGCACTCCGAACCTGAAATCATTATTCTACAAAACGACGGACCAATTCTCATATCAGATCAGCTGTTGCCCTCCAGAGGGGCGATGGAGTCCAACCCAAAAGGTCCAGCCCGTGATGCTGCCCGTCCCACTCCCTCATCTCCGCATCGCTGACGTGTCCGCCTCGGGCAGCGGCACCGATCTCCTGCGTTGCGTGACGGCGCCTGAGCTTCGGGATGTCCATTTCGACGCATCGCGGATTTACCGTGGTTTAGAGGATTGGACAGAGGACCTGATCAAAGACATACCAGAAGCCGTCGAAGAACTGTCTCGACGAAGCCCAAAGATCCAACGTCTTGCGTTTACCGAGATACCACAGCACGATCGGGTATTCAAGTGGATCATAACCGGTGAAGCGCCCGAAGGCGATGCCCTCTTGGGGAACACAAAGGGCGAGGTGCCGTTCCGTGGGCTGGAAGAGCTGATTATCAAGGATGCAGAGTTGAGCAAGGTTTCGATTGAACAGCTCTCCGAGGGGTCGCCGGACCCCGCATCGCTTATGAGGACCATAGGGCTCACCGATACCGTGCTGGCGCGATACGTCTCGCAGCCTGGCCGTGTGGTTCTCAAGAAACTCGGGATCTACAGGACGAATAATCTTTCTGGCGAAATGATTGTGGCTGCTGCGAAGAAAGCCACGAAAGTGCTCGCCGACAACGCAGTGCCTGGACCGCTGATGGTAGAGTTTATGAAAAACCATGGCCCTGCCGAGAGTTGTATCAAGGAGCTTGGGGCGTTGGGCGTGAAGGTGGAATGGGCGGAAGATGTTGGCGGACCGGACACTGAGCGAGATGGATGGTGGACACCAGATTTTACCGTTGAAGATGCAGCGATCTGAATTTCTGAAACACTCCCCCCGGGTTTACTTGTTTGTAAGCCCTGTTTATGGAAACACTCACTTCTCACCTCGATTGTTTTGGATGAGTTAAAAGCAAAACGGTTCTGGCCATGGCTCGTTGAGGCAAAGATGCCCCTCAATTCTCATTACAAAAGCTTTGGTTTTACATTCATCCAACGATTCGGCACAGCAGATGACCCTTCTGCTCCCACATCATCCTCTTCGACCACCTCCGACGCCGAAGAAGATGCCTGAAACGAGGCTCTTGGTCTCGGCAGCACCAAACTGGAGGCTGTACTATTAGAAATCGACAAAAATGGCTTGTGCACCGCGGGAGGTAGTGGAATTGCAGTCAAAGGTGGAGAAGTACTCACCATCATCTACGAATGAATTGCAGAACATGTCAGCCGACCTGACAGCCCACACCTTTTATAGTACACTTCTCCGTTGTGCGGTGACACCATATGTTTCGATGTTGGGTGTCGACGACGACTGGGCGACAATTCCGAGGATGAAGAGTTATCTATGAACGACGAAACGTTGGTGCTACCGGCTGTTCCTGGTTGACTATGACTGACATTACTACTACTCAGGTTTCACAAATTTATTGAAGATGCTCATGCTCACGCTAAACAAACCCTACTCCAACTTCTCTTCAGAGATCAGCAACTCAAACGCTCGCCTGCAGCCCTTGAAGCGATATATTTTCCTTTCCCAATCACCGTTCTTGACGCGCATGTCGGACTTGTCGCATACAGAACTTCGCAAGTCTGCAAAGTCTGTGTCCATCATGATGGAGGAATCCAAGAAGGGGAAAGAGAGAAAGACAAGGACGACGAAAAGCTCATGTTAGATGAGACCTTGCGGAGATTTAGGTTGATTCGAGGTTGATTTCGTCTTTCGCCTACCAGCTATCGACGCTCTATCACTCGATTATACTCCCGATGTCCCTCGCGATTTCTTTGGAAAACGCTTCTTCGCTATCAACTTATTTTCCAGTTTCTTCGACATCTCAAATATGTCGAACAGTCTAGTCGTTATCCTCCGTGTGGATTGAAGAAAAAAGACTGCACCTTGGTGACATTTCAGTACCGAATCATCCCGAACTTGATAAGGTGCGCCTACTTGTATTTCTGCTGTGTGCAAGAATGTTGTTTGTGCAACAGATCTTGGCTTTTGCCACGTTCGAGGTACTCGAATCCAATTGGCGTTTGTTGGAGGATAAACTAGCAAAGGTTACAAACAGTGGAGGGCTCACGTTGGATATAGGAGGGTATACTGTACTGACCAGCTCGAAGCTGCTCTGTGAGTCATTTCCACATACCGCTTTTACGATCAGCTGAGGTTATGTTTCGCAGAGTCCAGCGGGTGGGGGCATGAAGTGCCTTTTTGGCTGGTGATCGGTGGTTAGAATTATTGGGGCTATAATACCGCCAATGGCCTTGGGAATGTTTGGATTAGCTACTCAATACTGACAAACTTGCGTGGGCCTTTGATGTCTACAATAATAACTCAGATTACTGATAGCCAGAAAACTACCATCAAGATCCAAAGTCTAAAGAAAGACGCTAAGATATGCCGTAAGGAACACAAAGTTCAAGAATGGAAAGAAGAAAATGACATGTCCTGGAAAATCCTTTAAGATAGAATCCTACATGTGGTCCAGCCTGAGTAGGGTATCGAGAGATGCGACCAGCGCATGTCTTTCCCTTGTTCTCACAACTGCATGGGATGGATGACAGAATGGTCGCTGTATCTGGACTAGTGTATTTTCGCTTGCCGATAACGGGCGTGGCGTAGTAGTAATTTGATTATTTGCCAGCCCTTGGATTGAGGGATGATTCACTGGTGGATCGAATGGTCATGTGCATGAATGATTTGCTCAGGCCCGGGAGAAACCAGAGGCGTAATGGCTGATGATGATACTGTGAGAAGAATGCGTAGTATAAGACAGACATAATTAGGGTGATCATGAGTAGGACGTACCCGAATCTGGTGGCCCAGAGTGGCTGTTCGTTAGTCCAGAGTGAAGTTTGGGCTCGGAGTTGACCATAAAAGGGTCTAAGGCTGGCTGGTTTCTACGATTCCACCGAAGGACAATTATGACAGTAGCAGTGATAAGAACGAGGGTAACTCCTCCAACGACTCCACCAGCAATGGTAGCTTTGCTGGATTTGTGGGGGTGTGCTGATATCAAAGTTGAAGGGGTAGAGGCTACTGTAGAGGTGGTTGGAAGGAAAGATGATATAGGGGATATTGCGGACGGGGTTGGAACGGAAGATAACGTAGGGGATACTGCGGACTTGGTTGGAACAGAAGATAACTTAGGGGATACTAATGTGGAGGACACTACAGAGGTAGTCGGAAGGGAAGGTGATGCAGAGGATACTGCAGTGGCGGTAGTTGATGGCAGTGAGACAACCAAGTTTGGGCTGCAGAAAGACGGTAAGCATATTTCCTTGATGACAAAGCGCCAATCGCACTTGAGAGTGATTGTGGGGAATGGGTTTGTGGGAAATGCAATGGCAGGTCTAAAATGACATGATCACTGAGCTCGAGATAGCCAAAACACTTGCGAAGACTCACTGTTGAAAAAATGTCGATATAGAGGCGTTACCAGATGGAGATTGTTGGGTGTACATCAGGAAAACATAGGTTATCTTAGGTTATCTTACTTCTGTCTTACACGGTCTTACTCCAGAGTTAAGACGGATTAAGATGGATTAAGACAATCCTTGAGTAAGACGGAATAAGTAGGTTCTATTTCTTAACCTCGTCTTATATTGGGTGACTTTCCGTAAGGAAATGATATGTTTTCAACATAAACGCGGTGCCAATCGGAGCTGGAACCCCGTGCTGAGTCAGCTGGGCAAACACTTTTTTAAACACCTATTTGATCAATTCTATGTTGAATTTGGGTTAGATGACTATCAGAGTGCGGCACACAGGCACCATCGGGTGAATATGAGTGCTGAGGATCTTGGCTAGTTTACTAGAAATAGTTTTAATCCAAAGATGGGGTCGCGAACCCCTCCTTTGAAGTTGCGTTTATGCAATCGTTTTAGGCTGTCGGAGCTCAAATTATTTTTCGGGGTCTTTGCGGCAATCCGGCGGCAGGGTCTACTTACCGCTTGTGGTTGTAATCAATGTTTCTCAGATTATTTATACCTTACGGAAAGTCACCCACTCTCTTATATTCCTCTTATATTTTCTTATACTTTCTTATATTTTCTTATACTTTCTTAATTGTCATGCTTTTATTTAATAGAATCAAAACAAAAAAAAATTGGATTGCGAATTTACTACTAGTAGTACCACTAACACCAATGGTAGTACTAGGCTACAGGGTCCAGAAAAAGGCGGGAGTATGGTGGGGGAAGCAAAAGACTCAGATATCACCTGGGGGGCAGCCGGAGGTGAGGGGATTATGAGACAACTTGAACGACGTCGCCGCCAGGGCAACTTGAAGGGTGTTGGTGCATACATGAGGCAACGATGTCGCCGCCGGGGCAACTTGAAGGGTATCGGTGCATACTATAGAACTAATTCAGTCTACAAGATAAGTTAGATGGATAATCGTAGAACAAAACAAGCCCGGTAGTCCTTACCATCATCATCGGAGACATCAACCAGAGCACCACGCTCATCCACCTCGGTTCCTTCCATCCAAGAGGTTTGGGAATCCCCACGACGATTCGCTCCGGCACAGGCTTGCGCCTTCGCGACGACCTTCTCAAACGAACCCTCGCGAAGATTCTTGATGGCAGTGAGATAACCTCGTGTCGCATCACCCCAGTTCACTTCATTGAACACTTTATCCTTGGTGGACTCCTTGCCGGTGGCCGCGTTTACAGTCTTGATGATTGCTTTTGAAACATTTTTGCCTTTAGTTTTGCCCTCATCACGGGCTAGGGACTCGATTGTGATCGCGCCATCTCGCCAAAGCATAAATGCGCGCTCAACCTCATAATTGACTAAGCTTAGTCTTCGTTAAGTATGTTAACTTAAAGAAACATACCGCGGCTGATGAGAGCGCAAGAGCAGAGTGTGGATTTTGTTGACCCAATGCCGGTACGTTCACGGCACCTATGATAGCGTTATAGTGAGCTGCAAAGGTACGAACCACGGTGGCACCGTGGAATAAGCCACTGAATTTCTAAGGAAACATACATCAGCATATGGACCGCTGTACATCCTTGAACGTACCGTCCCTGTCGTTTTCTCATAGAGAAAGGCAAACTTGTGAAGCTGGCCCTGTGCAAACTCGGCACGAGCCTCATCGGTGTCGAAACCATCGCTATCCTCGAAAAATGCATTTACGACAGCAAGAGCTGTAGATCCAAAGGATGCACGCCATTCGTACATACGCTGGTTAGTCTGTAGATAGTCAGCGGTACAAAGAATTTATAAGAAAACTGGAAGCATTGTACTTACAATGCAGAAGACGGCTTCATTGACCCGAATCACATGCGGGATGTGTTCGCCGCCGTCCTTCCTGTTGAGATAGATCGTGTTCCAAGCGTGCTGCATAGCATGAACAGCATCGGCATCTGCTACAACCCAGGGATCCTTGCATGCGGCCACATAGTTGATGTAGGTGGGAATGAAGACACGGCGCCAGATATTCTTCGTCTCACAGCCTGCAGGGAGCTGTTTGTTGACAAATTTCCTGCGACCGACTTGCAATTTACCCTCCTGCGATGCTGCCGAATCACCATCCTCGACTTTGAGAGGTACCTGTAAATTGTTAATAACCATCATTGATAAGAGTAGTTTACTTGTCTTCACCGAATGTGCGCTTTGATTGGAAATGGCTGGCGTCTTTTCAGTGCCTGCAAGCCACTCATTGTCACTGCTGTCGAAAAGTGGTAAAGGTTCAGAGACAGGGTGGAGCTTGGAGGGCTGTGAAATCTTGACGCTAGTGGGTACCTTAGCCTTACTTTTGGATGGAGCTTTCGAAATGAGAGTCGACGATTGGATCGTTGAGTTTGAGCGAACGCTTCCGTTGGTTTTAGATCCCCCTTTCCCAAAAGGAACCCCAGCGGCCCAGTCGTTTATGAGGCCAGAAGACGACTTATCGAAGGTCCTAAAGGTAAGGTTGTAGTAAAAAAGCGTTGTCTGTTCGAGCAGGAGCATGGGAATGGATTAGTCACCTGACTGATTTCGTATCAGACGCGCCTCGCGGTCCTGTTGATTGCACACGATAAGCATGATGATAAGTATAAGTATGATGGGATCAGTGGAACATTGAACGTCCCCATCTCACCTCCCCCATTGCTGGCAGTGGCCTCGCGAATAGCCTTGACGGCGTCTCGTACTCCTACCTTTTCAACCCGCTTCTTTTTCTTGACCTGAGCATCAAGGTCCTCTCCCTCTTTGTCGTCTCCATCGTTATCATTGCTAGGCTGGTACAAATCCTCGTCGTTGTTGGTTGCCTGGTCGTTGTCAAAGACTGACGTCTCATTGTCCTCCGTAGTCTCTGTGAGTACCTTATTTTCAGCCTGTAGACAATATCAGCGCGACGTTATACTGAATGAAACCTAGCACCTTTTTTGAGCTCTGAGCCTTTTGAGGATGAGCCTTCATATGTGTATCCATGCCGACGCTCGCCTGCAAATCCTTTTGGGTGATTTTCTCCTCCAAAGCTGCAAGATCACGTAGTTTGTCTTGTCGCTGGCGTTCCAGGGCTTCTTTTTCGATCTGTTCACGTTCGCGATCCGCTTTCATCTCTGCTTGGGTACGTCTTTTCCGTTTTTGTATCACTTGACCCGGGTGCTGAGTACTATTAGTAGGACGAGTCTGTATGCGTCCAGACATGGTGAATGTGGGTGATGTCGAATGTTGCGAGGGGTCGAATGTTGCGAGGGGTCGAATGTTGCGAGGGGTCGAATGTTGCGAGGGGTCGAATGTTGCGAGGGAGATGTTGAATGTTGAGAGGTTGGTTCCGAGTTGAACTTGAATGTTGCAACGTTCAATTTGAGTTTATTTATTCATTTTTTCACCGTGTGAATTGCTGTCTTCTACCAGTGCTCAGTGTACTACAAAATGCTTCCTCGCAATCTTGTTGCTCGCAAACTCAATGCTCGCCATATTCCCTGTACAGTTACTGGATGTAAACGGTTTTTCCGTAACAGATCTGGTCTTACCAAGCATGTTCGAACGTTCCATAGTACTCGCAACGTGAACGAACATTCCGAAACTCGGAGAGGCCCTTCGCCTGATGACCCTGACATGTTCAATGCACCTGGGTCTCCGCCGACACCATCCTTTTCTCCACCACCATTCTCTCCACCCCATAGGGAAGCGAGCGATGCCGGACATGTTGACGAAGGGGCTCAAAATGGTGGCATGGGCAATGAGCATCACGCCGATTGTCGCTCTGTCTTCCATCCATTGATAAATGGTGAGGACACATTTTCGAGGGCAAATATGAATATAATGCTATTTTGTACAGGGAGACCATGTGATCGAGACGGAAATTATTTAGCTCAAGGCACTCCTCCTCCTCCATTAGATGACCCACCTCCGGATGATTGGTTTCCGTTTGAGTCTCGAGTTGAATTCGAGACAGCCAAATTTCTATACACACGAAATCAGATGCCTGCCGGTGAGATTGACGCCTTAATGGAATTGTGGGCGGCATCACTTCTTGCTTCCGGCGGCACACCTCCGTTCGCTAACCATGAGGACTTATACAAGACTATCGACAACGCAAAAGCTGGTGACATTGCGTGGAAAAACTTCGACGTCAGTTATGAGGGACCGCTTCCTGATGGGGAACCCCGTTCGTGGATGGTGAATAACTTCAAAGTATGGTACCGCGATCCTCATGAGGTCGTCAAGAATATGATTTCCAACACTGATTTTCTTGGCGAAATGGACACCACTCCATTTCGTGAGTATGGTGCCGATGGAAATCGTCAGTATCAACACTTTATGTCTGGAGATTGGGCCTGGAAACAGGCAGTACGTGTTATATTTCTCTCAATGATTTATACTTAAAATTCGCAGGACATCATTGCGGAGGATCCAGATACCCATGGTGCCATGTTCGTACCAGTTATACTTGGTAGTGACAAAACGACCGTTTCTGTTGCCACTGGTGACACTGGATACTACCCACTCTATGCCGCGATCGGCAACACTCACAATGGCCTTCGCCGTGCTCACCGAAACACAGTTGTCCTTATTGGTTTCTTGGTTATTCCGAAAGGTATGCTATCTAGATCTGTTTCGCCATCAACTCATTGGTGTTCACAGTTCCAAGAGCCGAGGCTGATACCAATGAGTTTCGGGACTTTAAACGACAACTCTTCCATACCTCACTTGCGAAGATCCTTGATCCCCTCAAACCTGCGATGACAACGCCAGAAGTTGTCCGTTGCTATGATGGCCATTTCCGGCGTGTTATATATGGTCTTGGCCCATACATTGCAGACTACCAAGAACAGGTCATTGTCACATGTATTGTACAGGGATGGTGTCCCAAGTATGTTGTAGTTATCTATTGATGATATCCTTATTCATGTAAATTTCGTAGGTGCACAGCACCTCCATGGAATCTAGATGGTGGGGGCCAATCTCGCACTTCTGAGCACACAGATTTTGTGGTAGATACATTTGGACTTGACGTGGCATGGAGTGAATATGGAATGGCAGGCAAATGTCAGGTAATATGCCCATCATTTATTATTGTCAAATATTCTCTGATTTCTATGTAACAGCCCTTTACTCATGGTTTTCCACGAGCTGACATCTATGAGCTTCTTGCTCCTGACCTACTTCACCAGCTCATCAAAGGTGTATTCAAGGATCACCTGGTGCAGTGGGTCCAAGATTACATTCTTGCAACCCATGGCAAGAAGCATGGAAACGAGATCCTAGATGACATTGATCGCCGGTAAGTTTTCAGTCTTGAGAAGTGACTGTTACTAACATAATACCTCAGTATTGCTAGTGCTGCTCCATTTTCAAATCTGCGCCGATTCCATGAAGGACGGGGTTTTAAACAGTGGACTGGTGATGATTCAAAAGCCTTGATGAAGGTAAATGACCATTATATCTTTTATTGACTTACACCAATAATAATGATGCTGTAGGTATACCTTCCTGCCATTGAGGGATATGTCCCTGTTGAAATGGTCCGTTGCATCCGGGCATTCCTGGAATTCTGTTATATTGCACGACAGGATGTTCATGATGAAAAGTCGCTCAATCAGCTTACTGATGCAATGAATCGTTTCCACCACTATCGGGAAATTTTTGTGGCTACTGGTGTCCGCCCAGATGGCTTTGGTCTTCCTCGCCAACATTCCCTGCTCCATTACCTTTATCTAATTCGAGCTTTTGGTGGACCGAATGGCTTGTGCTCCTCAATTACTGAGTCAAAGCATATAAAGGCTGTCAAAGAACCCTGGCGTCGATCTAGTCATTTCGAAGCTCTGGTTCAGATGCTCCTTACAAACCAGCGGCTTGACAAGCTGGCAGCTCTTGAGGTTGACTTCACCCGACGTGGAATGTTGGAAGGGACATGTATTACAAATATTCTTGCAGAACTAGGTAAGGATCACATTGTCAGCTGGTAAATATTGTAATGATAATTCTATGTTTGTAGAGTATGATGCTACTGCTGGAGGTACTGATTTGAATGGCCCACATGATGGTGGGAGCAATAGGGCAGAGGAGGAGGAGGAGGAGGAGGAGGAGGAGGAGGAGGAGGAAGATGGTGCTGTAGAAGGTCCTATCACCTCCTATGTTAATCTTACACAAACTGTTGGTATGTGGTTTGTTTCATCCAGTCTGGAACCGTGTTGATGGAGGGTGCAGTTCGAACTCGGAATGTCCTCTCTCTTGCTGCTGAACTACAACAACCTCAATTTCCAATGCTCCTTTCTCGATTTCTTTATGACCAACGATATCCAAATAATGTCCTCTCCTCATCTCAAGTTCCTCTCAGTGCCTGTCCTTCATACATGGGGAAGGTCAGAGTTCATAATTCTGCTGTTGCCATCTTTCATGCTCCAAGTGACCCTTCTGGGATTGGTGGTATGCGCCGTGAATATATTAGGGCTGTACCCTCCTGGAGAAAGAGTTTTGGCCGGTATGACTGTGTCTTTCTCAATCGTAACCCAGAATTACCTGGAATGCGTGGAATGGACCTTGTTCGTGTTATTCTCTTTTTTTCCTTTGACTATTGTTCCACAACATATGCTTGTGCATTGGTTCGTTGGTTTACAATTGTTGGTGATGAACCAGATGAGGACACTGGTATGTGGATTGTGCAGCCAGAATTTGATGATTATGGTTCTCCAGTCATTTCTATTATCCATCTTGATTGTGTTATTCGGGCTGCTCATTTACTTGGTGTTTTTGGGCAAACTGTGATTCCCAGAGCTCTACATTTTTCCCAATCCCTTGACTCCTTCAAAGCTTTCTATGTAAACAAGTTTATTGATCATCATGCTTTCAGAACAATTTAATTTAATTTTTCTTGTTGCCAATAAACTTGTTGTTTTGCTGAATTGATATGGGCACAATGAACTGAGGCTTTATGCTTGACAGATAGCTATGACAATTTAGGTGACAGTTAGCCACTGTTGGGGAGATGGAATTTGGGTTGGCAAATTGGATTCTGCATTTTGCAAAGGAGAATGTGGCTTCATTGGAGAGGAAGAAAAGGGTCTGGCATCACTAGTTAGCTGTTCTTACATTGCATGGACTTATTTTCAGATCAAATCATCGTAGTACTTAGCAGTAGTCTTAGAATTACATTGTTTTGCTTTTAGTTACAGCATGCCATCCCTCTAAAGTCTGCCACACCTCCAGCCTTGGTCTCTCAGAGCACTGATAGCATGCAACACCCATTAACAGTACCATTCATTGCCCTCCTTCTGGACCATCCACTTTTAGTATTGCTTAGTTTCACTTTTGTCAGTCAACTATCTGCAGTTTGAAAAGCCCCCTTTCCTTCATCTTGTTGATTCAATTGTTCTCAATATTCCACACTATGCCTCTATTATCAAGAACTCAATGGAATTTTTAACAATTGGGCAAAAGCTCATGCTGGACTTGATCATCCAATGGATGTTCAGACTCCCATTGCTACTCCTGCACCTTCTGTACCCACTGCCTCATTGAGTATCATGATTGAACCAGTTTTTGTTTCTACTTCATATATAATACCTCAAACAACAGTTATCCTATGGACAAGGATGTCAAACTTCCCCCTGATATTGTCTTGTGTGCTGCTACATATGTGCTAATTCAGATATTCTGTGGTGTCCCTTTAAAGTCTGCTATTCTGCCTCCAGCTTCCATCTGTTCAGAGCCTACTAATGATGCTACAGCCATTAATGGCTCCACATCCCCCTTTCTTCTGGCCCACAACTCTCAGTACTGCTCAATTCTCACTTCTGTCACCATCTGCAGTTTGAAAAGGCTGAAAGATGCTGGCCCTTTCCTTCATCCTGTTGATCTGATCATTCTCAACATTCCACACTACCCCAATGGACTTTTCAATGATTGAGTGTCAGCTTGGATCCTCTGACCTGACCCCAATTCACAAAATCCTCAGTATCTTCATGCCAACAAGTTTGTCACAGATGTACAGCTCATTTTTAGCAATTGTATCACATTCAATGGGCCAGATCATGCAGTCACAGGGATGGGTAAATGTGTTGAGGAAATATTTGATAAGCAAATTGGGCAAATTCTAGTAGCCCTTGAAGTCTGTTCATATCTGCCATATCTCTTATTGAGAAGGTTGCAGCCAAAACCACAAGTCATCAACAAGCCCATAACTCCCTCTCCTCCTGTAGTTCTATCTAAGAAAAATCAACCTACAAGTGCACTTCAACTTCTGTCCCAATTATCTGCCAGTCTGAAAATGAAATCATTGGGTGGCCAAAGTGAGAGATCCAACCTCCTCCTCCAAAGGGTCTGCTATATGCAGATGTCTGTCATTGAAAAAAACAAGGGTCAAGGATGATAGAACAGCTGAGTAGTGGAGGTTTTGTCCCAAGGTTGCCAGCCCATTTTACAAACCCATTGGTCCATCTATTTGAATTTGAATTTTTGAAATGCTAACCGTGTTCATAAACAAACTAGATCATGCTCAACATACTCATGTATCTGAAAGTTCTCAAAAGCCCATGGATCTATCACCCATGCAGAAGAAGCTGGGGCATCAAGAATATTACAACACTCAGAAATTCTATGATGATTTCAAACTATTGCTTCCACTTCAACCCTGCTGAAACCCCTGTAAATCAAGCAGGCATTAAGTACAACACCTCAATGAAAAGTGGAAGGCTTTACCTCCACTTCACAACATCAGCAATGAAAATGACAAAGAGGGGGAGGATGATAGTGAGGAGAATTGTGCTCATATGCTGATGATGACATCTTGACATTTGATCAGAAGAAGGATCTCAGTGAGGCGATTGCAGAACTGGACAGCATCAAGTTGGAAAATGTGATCCGGATCATTCATGAAAGCATGGCAGAGATATGTGATGTAAGTTCAATACTCTGAATTTCAAATTATCTTGACTCATGGCAAGTGTCTGTTC